>CAJINV010000003.1:3608369-3713377 GCA_905178155.1 Amoebophrya sp. A120
CTGATACGCTAGAGCGTACACAGCTAGAAGCACTTAAGTGCTGGAGGCCGTTACAAGATGGCGAATTCGGTAAGGACGACGAGATCATCCCGGCCGTTGTGATTTACACTCGCAAACGGTGTGGAAGATTCAAGGCACGCCTTGTTGCACTCGGAAACCGCCAGACGAAAGTCATGCGTGCCGAAGTGTTCTCCCCGACCGTTTCCCATGCCGCGACCCGCACCCTGCTGGTTGATGCCGCCGCTTCGGCTAAGTTCGTTGAACAATTCGACATCTCGAATGCGTTCATCCGTTCAGCCTTAGACGAATCGGATAGAGTCTTTGTTCGCTTACCCAAACACTGGAGCACGGATGCCCGTGGCGACAAAGTCAGACTTTTGAAGTCCCTATACGGACTCAAAATCGCGCCACGCAAGTGGTATGATACGTATGCCGCGTATCTTCTGGAAGACGGCTGGAAACGCTGCCCCCAGGAACCCGGACTATTCAAGAAGAATGGGCTGACGCTGGCCATCTACGTTGATGACTCTCTCATCTCGGGCGAGAATTTCGACGAGGTGTCCGCCGCCTGCGCCCGTATCCTTGGTAAGTTCGAAGGCAAACTTATCCCCGCAGAGAAAGAAGGCTCTTTCGATGTTCGGGATATCCTTGGCGTTCGTATGCGTTACGATCGGCAACGGAAGACCTTGCGTCTTGATTTGGAGAAAGCCATCAAGAAGCTCGCGGAAAAGTTCAAAATCGACGCTGGGAAGCCACTTTCCACGCCGTGCGTTTACACCGACTTTGATGAAGGAAAGCCGCTGCCGGATTACCCGCTGCGTAGCCTCATCGGAGGACTGCAGTATATTGCAACCATGGCCCGCCCAGATTGCATGTTCGCAGTGAACAGGGTCGCACGAGCTCAAGTCAAGCCTACAGCTTCTGTCGTGACAGCGGCAAAGCGCGTAGTCAGGTACTTGCTGCAGACTTCTCATGTCGTTCTAGAGTACACACCGGAACGGGAGCGAGAATTTCGCAAGCAATACACTGAAGTGCTTGAGGAGCAAAATTCCAAACAGTCCCTCCCGGACTTTGTGGGATTCAGTGACGCAGATTTTGCTGGGTGTTCCGTCACCCTCCGCAGCAGCAGTGGAAGCATTCTCTTTTTCAGGGGCATGCCCATCGCTTGGTCTAGCAAGCGCCAGACACTTCGTGCATACTCAACATGCGAGAGCGAGTACATTGCCCTCTTCGACACGTTGAAGCTATCGCAGGCCCAGGGGTATCTGGAGTGGCTCGATGAAAATCAGTCTCTGCCCGGTGTTCTCTTTGTGGACAACAAATCTGCAATCGAAGTTGCGCGCTCGGAGTTACCAACCAAGAAGACGAAACACTTCTTGCTCCGTTTTCATGAAGTCAAGGATCACGTCGAAAACATCGCGCACGTACCCACCGGCGTGAACAAGGCTGATCCCTTGACCAAACCAATGGGAAGTCCTTTGCTGTGCTTCCACGCGTGCGCCCACCCATCTATTGACTTAGATGACAGCAAGATAGGTCTGCCGGCTGTCTACGCCGCTTCGGTTTTCGAATCGTAGTCCGTCTTCCGCGTGTCACACTCGAAGGCTACACATGCCTGCGGAATTGTGTAGGATTCTAGTGCCCGTCTGATTTTCCTTCATCCGCGCCCAAAACTTCCACAAGTTTCTGAGGGGGGGAGGTTTTTCATCAGTTTCGTGGTTTCTCTTTGTGCCGTAGCCATGCGTTTTTCCGTGGTGTTTTCGCCAAAGATGCTAGATTTGAGTTTGCATGAGGAGCGCACAGTCATCGTAGCATCGGGATTCAGGGGTTGTGTATTTAGTCAGTGTGTCTATTTCTTAGGATTTTGCAATACCTATTTTCTTACTGTGTCTATCCACTACACCATTACCGTTCCATCCTGTCACTAGGGGGAATGTAGGCAAGTGCTTAGACATGAGGGGGAATGTAGGCATGCAGATCAAATCACCATGTAGATCTGATGACACGACTGAAATACGATGCAAATCCCCCCTGAAATCCACGATCCACAAATCACATCATGAGCGAAGAGCGATGTACACAGAGCGATGATGATGAAATGATGATGATGCTCTTGTGCCTTTTCCCATGCTGACAGTTACGTGGATACTAGTGCTGTAGGGTGTACACCGCCCTACATGGTGGTATTAGTGTTCTAACAGTAAATGAAATAAGCCTCTTTCATCTCGATCTCGGGCACGAGTGGTTCTACTCTTTTGCTTTTGTTTTTGACATCGATTTATTCGGAGATGGCAAGAAAAGATCATGATGTTACCCGTTGACTCGGCCCCTGGGCAACATTCCGCGTCTTCTCTTTTGGTAGTCGACGTTTTTCCTTTCCTCTTCCTCCATGTGGCGCTTCAGGGGATTGGTCATAGCCCGGGGGCGGGCTGCTTCTGGGAGCACCATCGGCGCCATTGCCGCAGGAGTCTGCATGAGCATCCCCGGCATCTGCATGAGCATCATCTTCTGCTCCATTGCCGTCTGTTGATTTATTCATTGTAAGGAGTAAATGCAAAATACTTCTCTCGTTCTTTCCATGCCCGGGCAAAATACTTCAAGTGACAAAATTCATAATCAATCAAGTTCGATCATTGGATGGCCATAACACTTATGGCTGGACGAGCTCGACGGCGGAAATAAAAAATCACACACAACAGTAGTATACCGGTATGTTCGGGAAGCGGATGAAAGTGGCCGAAAGGCCCTGCGGCGACTTCTCCACGCTGAACATGACATTCTGCCTCATCAAATCCAGACCCTGATGCTCCACTTCGATGATGTGCCCTGGGATGAAATGGATGAGTTATCATCAAAATTTTCATCCTTCAGACAAAGGCGCCCAGTTAAAGTACAAAAAATATAAATCAAAGCAACACTAACCATGGGAAAGAAACAACCACAACATCAAAAGCGTCACACAAAAAAAAAAAAACATCATGAAAAACATTATAGTCTTTTTAGTACTTGACGCCATGAAAATGTCCTTCTTTTCCCCGGCAAGCTTGTCGAGCGCGGGTGGGCACTCGATGAAGCCAAAGCCCTTGGCTGCGTTCCAGGATTTGACGAAGGAACGAAATGTGGGCACGCTGGTGGGGTCCTGGATGTTCTCGGCGCTGTACTTACCACCGTTGTTGTGCTTCAGGGTGAAGCGCAGTGTGCAACCAACCAGTTTTTGTTCGTTGTACAGTTGTCCTGGCAGGTCATCGCGACGGAAACGGCTGTGAATTTTTCGAGTTTCGCAAAACGTAGAACCCGCTCGCTTTTTTATTCTTAACAAAAGGGGGCACGAAGATAAAAATAAACGAACACGTCACGAGCTCGATGGTGATACGTTACAAATCTCGTGTCGTCATGAACGAGCACATGCATATTCATGTAGTGAAACAACGGGATCGCATGCAGTGTTCATTGGTTTTTCATTGTAACGGAAGCAAGAGCGGCGCATGTCGCACAAGGAAGCTGCAAACCCTAACTCGAACAGGCTGGGATAAAAGCCCAATTTTAGAAGAAATGAAGTAAAGAAAGAGTACACATCCTGCGTCAACCCCGGCACGTTTTCGATGAAGCCATAGCGACTGGCCATGTTGTAGCTCTTCACCGTTCCCTCGAGCTCGCCGTCCATTTTGACAGTTCTATAGAGTCAGAGCTTCTTAGTTAGTGAACGAAGCTCAATCGGTGAGTGTCTATTTAGAGCTGCTCTTGTTGCAACTCTGGTGATAGTCTTAAAAGGGGGATGTCAGCACGACTTCTCGTCGAATGGATATTGGAGTGATCAGATGAAAACGGTATTAAACGAAATACCAATTTTCAATGACACACTCACAGAAGATTCGTTGATTTTTTTAGAAGAATTCCTTACGTGTAGGCACGAGTAGACCAACGAGAATAAAACGCAAGAAAGGAAGAAAATCAAGACGCCCACCACGACCAAAGCAAACGCAATGATGTGATAGACGACTACAAACTCTATTCCCACCTGCTAATTATAGTACTCTACCAGACCACCTACTACTTTTGCTCCTTTCGATAATTGTAGTAAACAGTTCTTGTCACAGTGAATCCCCACGTTTGTGATGAAGGAAAACGACTACGACGAACTGTGAAGAGTAGGAGATGCGAGCTGACAGACCACAGGATCTTCGATGCTGTGTTCTTTGCGGCACGATGACGCGGAGTACAGTCAACCCCTACAATTCTTGAGCTAGGATCAAAATCGACGCTTCGCAAACTCCTCTATCGCACGAGAGACCGAGAAAATTACGATCAAACGAATCTATACTTTGGATCTTTTTGCGGGTATAACTCGATGCTGCTTGTTGAGAAAGTCGGTGCACTTTTTAATGTTGGGGACAGCTGTTTCAAAAGTGGTGCTAAAAAATGCTTTTGTACAAAAGGGAGATTAATGTTTAGTTGTAAGTAAATCAAATTCAAGTGTGTGCTTACACGAGTAAACAGTCGATACTGCGGCTTTACAAACAATGTCGAAGATTTCGGTGCTGAAGAAAGATAACAGAAAAGCAAACAAGCTTAAACAATCGTCAATTTCTTTCAAAATGGTGGAAAATTAAAAATTGGAAGGTGTGCCTACAAGTGTAAGAACCAGGAGGATGAGGGGCACTGTGGAAGGAAAACGGAAATTGGGAAGAACGATTGATGAAATTTACAATGGAAATAGATCATCGGTCGTGCAGTTCTTGCCACTTCATCATGTCCAGTCGCATATCAATTTGTTGACAGATTTACGATCTTGCCCTGCGATCGATCTTTATATTCTAGAAGCAAGCAGGGAGGCTCACGAATGCAGACAAACTCACGCGCAAGTATACAGATTTTCATCAATTCTTTGTGTCGAACGTCAGCTGCATTTAAGAAAACTACATAGGCTAGTGCAACTTCTTACGAGTCTTTCATGCTACGAGGTGCACGCATTTCAAGCCCCGAAGTGAAGCACTGTGGTTGTACGAAAATTTTCACAAGCGAACGATTGGACAGAAAGCAAATACTGCGAAAGAAAAAACCGACCCGATGCGAGAGCTTCACTCTCAAACGCTTCGTCAGAAGAGCGGCAAAAACCGACTTTTTATTCTTTTTTCTTCTCTCCCGACCGATGTATATTCTTTTAAACGTTAACGTTACTTCATCACGAACTTCATACGCATAACTTGCTTCTGCTATTTCGCTGCACGTCCACATACTATTACATAACTCGTCGATCACTTAAGTAAAAGATGCTGAGACTCAAAGTGGCGCAAGCAGAAGGATGTCCAATACAGCAACTCCGTTGCGGAGCAGTGCTGGAAGAGAGCATAAAAATGCGAGCGACAACTGAAAGTTTGAGTAAGAACATACACATTCCAATCGTTCGTTTGGTACATGGAAACTAAGGTCATGCAAAGCGATTCATTTAGTACTCTACTCAGGTCTATTGAGACTGTGTGAGAAGACTATTCTACATCGTGGCGATTTGTCATTTCGATCTTGCGAGCCTTTACACAAAGATCATCAGGAGCTGACGCTGAGCTTGAGGTCTTTGCATTGCAATAAATTTCCGTGAATACAAAAACTGTCGCGATCGAGCCTATTTCTATTTTCTCACGCAGCAGGCGTTACGACCAATGAAATGAAGAACCGGAAGATCAGTGCTGTGGAAGTCGAAGTTGCAAAGACTGAAGACTACGGAGCTTGAGTCGACACGGGGTTGCTTGATTTGACGATCCACCTTGCATCGCCGCCTCAGTAGTCGCTGCAGCGAGGACTGCAGTGATTTATCGATCTTTGGTACTAGTTACCACCTTCTAAAGCTCGGCTTTTTTCTTTTAGGAAAGTGACTTCTGTGCAAGGACAAGTCTCTGAAAGATCAGCAGCGCGAATCGGAACAAAATAGACGACGCTTCTTTTTTTGCTCTGCAGTTGTTACATGACCACGGAAATGAATTTAATGGCGTATCGTCGCACTCTAGCTCATCGTCATCTTCCATGATTCTTAGAATGTTATGCTAATACTGGGCTAAATATCAAACGTCTCGGCGCGCTCGTGTTGAAAAATAATCACGCACACACGCGTCTCGGTCTCTTCGACAACTTCCGGAGAAGCTGCATACTACATGAGTATCATTCGGATTGGCATCTGCACCCAACAGTGTCTACTTCCAGGTGCATACTACTATTTGAGTATCGGATTTCAGATGATTTTCAGATTGTTCAAATTGATCAGAATGGGACGAGCACTCGTGCTCCCAGCACAGCTGGCTCCTGCGTCCTCTATTTAACTACTTCTGGTACAAGAAGTCTGGAGATGCGCGAGAATCTCGGTCAAGAAATCGAGCAACCAGTCTCGCATTTCACCTCGGGACAGCCCGAAATCTCCCTCGTACAGCTCCAGGACAACCAAGATGGCTTGAAAAAGCACGACCCGGCACCACGACCGGTCGTCGAAATTGGTGCGAAACCCGCTGCACAGATCCACTCGGCTAGTTTCTAGAAACTCTTCCCACGCACCGAAACCCCCAGGGAAGTACCGTAAGGCGATCCACACTTGCGCACATAGCCGTCCTGTAGGGATTGTGAACCAGAGCAGTAGCTTCAAAAAATCCTAATCGAGGACTGCTGTAAGTCGCATATTACGTAAGCACAAGCAAAAGAGAATCAGAGCCCCAGGGCGTGGCGGTCTCAACAATTGCAGTGCATTTTTACCTTGAAAGCAGCGGCGAGGTAGCAAGCTTTGCTGGTCCCAAAATGCAAAGCTCAGCTCGTCCTGCAGGGTCGAAGAGGACACCAACAGTGCCTCAGGCCGGAACGGGGTGTGGTACCCGAGGTAGTCTTCTCGCTGAGTAGAGCTGCTCAAATCCCAGTACTCCCAGAACTCCGCTGACTGGTTGCAGAATTGCCGTACCATTTGCTTGGTTCGGAAGGAGTCGAGTCCCTCCGCATCGTTGACGGTATTCAGGTCCGCAATTCCCAGTGCCGCGCACAAACGCTGCCGAAACACGGGCTTGCTTAATCCCGCGGGAGTGCTACCACTTTCGCCAGACATGACCAGGTTGCTGGTCGTTGCGGTCGCCGAAGATCGTGATGACCCCGAAGTCGCGCCCTTTACCGCATCGAGTCGTGGAAACACGACATCCAGAAAAAGCGCTGAGTCTCTAGCGAGTGGGTTGCGGTTTTTTTTCTCTTCTGTGGGGTGCAGACGGAGCAAGTTCGCCGTGTGACGCTTCTTGTCCAGCACCTCCCCAGAACGCTCGTCGTAGATGGGTGCTTTCGACGCTGACAGGGCGGAGGACCGCGCTGCCGCGTCGTTCTGGGCAGCGGCAATCACGGTTAATAAGTCCGGAGCGTGTAGTCCTCCTGCCGCACGACCCGCGGTGTCCACCGCTGGAAAATGGTGAAAATGGGGATCGGCGATCATCGCCAGTGCGTCCAGAACGGGCCGGGATAGACCGTCCGTCTGTTGAAGTACTGCACTGATTTTCTTCCACCGCTTTCTCCCCAGGTGGTCCGAATCTTCCGCCTCGAAGCTGCGAAGCAGCGCTTGCATGGTGTAATCCATCGAGACCAACTTGCACACCGCCCCCAGCTTCCGGCCAATGACAGAAAGCTCTGCACGCGCATGCAGGCGACGACTGATTTTCGCCGTATTTGCTCTCGGTTGTGCGGTGCACGCCTGCACGCCCCTAGTACCTCCTGCAGCGGGAGCGCCTGATGATCCAAAGGGTAAGGCAACGTCCTCCGTGTCTGGCGAGAATACAAGCTCGATTCCATCCCCAAACTTCTCGGTTTCGGCCTTCGCCACGACACACAAGCGGTCGAGGCACTCCGGAAGGGTGCGCACCCCGATAAACTTCGTCAGGGAGACGCGCGGCGCGGATGCGGTGGGGGCGGCGGTACTAGTACGCGCGGCCGCTTCGAGTGGCGTCGACGGTGTGATCAGCAGACTCGGCCGCGGTTCGTCCGCAGAAGTTGTTCCACCCTCTTGCAGCATCAAGTTATCCAATGCCTGCGCACCCGCTTTTGCGGCCTCCTGCGCCGCTAGGGTCTTGGCGGCCGAAGCGGTGACGGCCAGCCGCAGACCTGCGTCGCTCGCGAACTTCTCGTATATGGCCTCCGCCTCCCGCTCGTCCCGGTTGCCACGGACCGGGGAGAAGGATCCGGTTTTCATCAGTGCCCACAGGTCAGATTCTCGCCCCTGCTGCTCGGCCTCGTTTGCCTCTTCAAAGTAGGACTCCAGCTGGAAACAGAGCTTTTCGTACGTCTCCGGACAGGCTTTCTCGAACTCGCGATTGAGCGCCAAAATTCGGTCGAAGGGGAACTCGGTCGGGTTCGGTACGAGCCGCCAACCAACGTCGACCCGCCCTGGCAAGGGACTTCGCGTCACGCTGCCTTCCTTGGTAACACGAAGGCCGAGCAAATCAGATATGGTCAGGCGAACCTGTCGTATTTATTCAACGTAAGATCCAAAAGTCAATGCGATGTAAAAAACGGCACCGCTAGTACGAGCTTCAAGGAACTACACACAAGACTTCAACATCAGCGCCCATCACAACAAGTCAGTGGTACCCTGGTGACTTCGCGAGAAGAGTCTCCGCAGAACTGATCGAGGATGCACAGGAGCGGTTTGAAATGTGCCGAATGGATAGTCACCACGGACTCCGGCTTTGTTCCATACGCTTCTGTTGCCGGGACATCTCGAGGATGGAGTGCAATGCGTGGGGCAAACATGCGGATCGTATTGGCTGCGGAAGCGGACGGCGCCCCTGTACTAGAGGCACACAGCTCCGCCACCAGCCGGACTGCAAACAGCATCCGAAAGGCACACAAACCGCAATGCACGACATTATCCGCCCAAAACGCGTCCAAGTCTTTCGGCGGTAAACTCGGCACAGCCCTTGGCCTCGTGACGCGGATCAAGTAATGGAAGTATGTGCGAGAAAGAATCGAGCGCGCACGAAGCGCCTCGCGTTGCAGAAGCTGTGCGGTCGCTGGTGTTGTAGTTGTATCGGAGGATACTTCTGTTGTAAGATTCGTAGCTGCAGGATCAATATTGACACGGATCTCGGATACGGTGCTGCTGAGGTTGATGTTACCCTTCAGCAAACTGCTAGCCACGTGCGGCCCGAAATGCAAAACTTCGGAGCCAGCAAAGTTCTCTAGCGAAGCCAGCACCGCGCGGGCGTACAATTCAATCAAATCCTCGCCGTCCTCTATGCCGTCTTCCTGGCCGGCCTTGGGATTTTGTGTAGCCGCAGGTCCGGCAGCCGGCGGTGGACCCAAGGCAGATGATCCCGAAAAACGCGGGGCAGGTGCGACAGAAGTCATTGCGGGAGCTGAAACCGAAACGTCCGGCTGCATAAACGAAGGAGCTGTAGTCCCGGACGAAATGCCGTCCACGTGCACCCTGCTTTTGCTGCCCAAGCTTGTCAACCGGCGTACCACCTCGTCCGCCAAGGATTTTGATCCGGAGCGCGTCCGCGGGGTCGCAGCGCCTCGAGAGGACCCCGACGACGAGGTTTGCTCTTTCATGGACCCGCCACGACCCATATTCGCTTTCGCCAAATCCAGGGGCTTGACGAGCGATGATGCTGTTGAAGCCCGGTGCTGCGACGCCAGTATGCCGGAAGTTGTGCCAGCGCTGGCTGATTGCGATGGCGCGGCTGGTGGCCCGGCGCCGTACAGTGCCGCGGAGGCGCGCTTGCTCGCTGGAGCAATGCGCGCGCGCCTGTCCGGAAGTCGTTCCAACATGATGCGCTGCTCTCGCACAAATTGCGAAAGAAGCATTGGGCAATGCTGACAGAACAACCGCAGGATCTCTGTGATTACTTCCGTGTGCAGGTAGCCCAACAAATAAAAATGCCTGACCGCAAAAAACTTGTTCACAACTAGCTCGGACTGCTCGTTTGCGGTACTAGGTATCGAACGGAGAATGTTGCTCAGCGGCTCCCCGGTTGTGCTCTGCGAGACCGTGCGAAAAACTTGGTCGACCGCAGCGCGGGATAGCAGCACCGAGCTATTGCGAAAGATTTCTTGGTAAGTCTTCCACAAGGCGCACACATTTTGGTCTGCGCGCAAGCGATGCGCAGCCCGAAGCTCTTCCACCGCATAAGGCTTAGCGAAAATCAGGACTTTGACCTGAAAAAAGTCGTCTCCGTACTGATGACGAAGCATGTCTATCAACCCTTTCGTGGCTACGTCGGCAGGGGCTACAACAGCATCTGTGGTTGTTCCTGGCTGAGCGCTCGTGTCTTGGTCTGGCTTTGTTGTCCGACCAGCTTCTGAAATCGCCAACGACTGCAACATGTCACTTCCCGACAATCGATCGTGCAGCAGCGGCAAGCGATGGATAACATCCTGAGAGACGTTTCGATTATTTTTCTGTTTTGTTAGTTCTTCTCGCGTCAGAGTAAAACCGAAATAGATACACGAAGTTGAAGATCATCCTGTCTGACCGCATGAAAAACAAATACATAGATACCTGATGCGGCGCACCGCCTGCACAGAGTACGGAGGCCAACTGCGCAGCGTCCCACTTCATCGGGCGGAGTTCTGTCGTTAGCACCACTTCGAATCCGAGGACATCCCGAAAAACTTGTTTCAGAAGCGAGGTGCTCAACTCCCGCTGCCGACGAGCCCTTGGTGGCGGAGCGGTCCCGCCTGCACCTGCACTCTCGATTTGAGAGATTTGCAGTACTGCAATTTCCTCTGTGACGCACGAGGGACGCGCAAACTGTGTGGTGTCAGCCTTCGCCAGCGTAAGGTCCTCGAGAATGTACTTCGTCGCGGGCGGCATCTTCTCAGCGCCAGACTGCGTCGCCGACAAACCTGCGGGATCCGTGGTCGTCTTACTCGCGGAAGCGGAGGCAGGATGTCCGCTACTTCCACCTGTTACGTCGAGCGCACCGCCGCCTGCCCCATCCGTTGCCGCAATGCCCCTAGTTGTTGTACCCAGTACATTTATTGTCTCGGTTTTTGCAGAACGCACCGAGCCTGCACCTGACCCCGAACTACGCCGTTCCTGTTTGCTGGTTCCCGACGAGCTACCTGCCTTGGACACGACAAGGTGCGCCGGTATCGCGAAGAAGTGCTTATCCACAAATCGCGCAGCCACTTCACGCGAACACGGAGTTAAAGCCAGTAATGGAACATTCGAATCGTAATCCGGTGTGACGATATCGTGCACACTCCGAAAAATTGCGCGAGGCGCGGCTGTGGTCGTTCGGTGCGCCAAGGGGTGGCGCGAAAATGAAGTTTCCGTCGTGCTCGCAATCGGTCGCTTTACGAAGGGGTTGTTCGGTTTCTTCCCCGTAGTAGTTGCAGTCGTCTCCTCCGCCTTCGCAACCTCGTCACCACCAGCTTGCGGCAAAATAATAATTTTGGCGCTGTCTAGGTAATCTTCCGGTTGAAACGGGACCACCGGTGTTATTTGTCCTGGCATCTGAGCGTTAGAGGACCTTGCCGTTGACGCTGCAGATCCGTCCCCACCTCCACCGGCAAACGTGTAAACAGGCTCGAGAGGGGACGCCTGCTCTACTGGAATCGGGACGGGTGGAACCGAAACGTCCCGTCGAGCGGCGACCGTGACTGTTTTGGGCTCCTTCGAAGATGACGAAGCGCGTTGCTGCTCCCCGCCAGACGCCGACGATGGGTCGGAAGATGCGGTTTGGTCGGCCAGCAAAACGGTCCGGTCGGTAAGTAGCTGCAGGTAATTGCCGTAGATCAGGTGCGGCAACAGCGAAAACGCATTGGTGCGTTTCACAAAAAAAATGGTAACGTTCGACGTTGCCAGGTGCTCCAGCCACAGGCAGACCGTGCTTGCTGCGCCGGGCTCGACAAATCCGTGATATTTCTCGAACAGGTGCCCGTTCTCGTCCCTGGGGGCTAGATGCGTTGGCAGCGTGCGGTGAAACTGCGGAATCGCACAGCTCTGTTCTAAGAACTTCTGCCGCTGGTCTCCCGCGGCCATCAGACGCTGCACCAGCGACAAGGACGGCGCCGCAGGCGGCGGAGGCCCGCCGCTTAGGGAAGGTCGGTCTGTGAATGCGGCCGCCGGGGGCATAAGCAAGTCTGAAGATGATTTGGAGGATGCCGCGGAGGAAGCGCGGATGGATCCTTCCTCTCGCGATTGCATGCCGAATCCCATCAACTCTGCTAGTTCGTGCGCATCCAAACGTTTTCGTCGTCGCCCAAGAATCAGGAACCCGTTCTCCTGCAGGAGGGTCTCCATGAAAACCTCTCCATTCTGCTCCTCATGCAAGGCCTCGAGGCAAACAACTGCCGTGGTTTCTGCGTCGGAAAAAAAATCGTCGACGGTGCGCGATATGACCTTCGCTGAGTCCTCCTTGTCCTTCTTCATTAAAGGGAAACTCCTTCTCGGTGGCAGAATTGCAAAACTAGAAGTTTCGTGCCAAGAAAGCGATCAGAATACCGGCGTGTGTAGAGGCTAAAATGCCATTTTCATGCTCGACTTCTGTGAAGATCGATAGGAAGTTTGCAAAAAAGAACTACACCCAGGAGGAGTACTTATTTCCTACTTACTTGCGCTGGTCCTTTCATCGCTTCAGCGTACAACACTCCTACTTCGTCTTTTCCGTCGCCTAGAGGTTGTGTCTGCACGTCGGTGCCTAAAGGCAGTGGCACTACTGGGCGCTGGCCATCTTCATGTACAACCGCGGTACTTGACGAAACTGCCTTCGCCAAACTGACCTGCTGCCCGACTGCCAGGCTGGGGCTAGCTTTGCTGCCTGTGAACGACAAGCCGACGCCCTGCACCAGAAGCGTAGTTTTTTCAATCGGCACTATGCGGTTAGACGAAACAGCCTTCGAGGGCATAGCACCAGATGAAAGAAAAATAGCTTCGCTCGTGGTGGGTGTTCCGATGGCGCTACTGCTGGAAGAAACAGCGGCGGCAACCGCAGCGAGGTCTTCTGGTGGCTGCTCGACTGGTGGCGTTTCCGGAATGCCAATGATAACGCCTGTCCCCATGACCCCGGCGTCAGGAACAACTCCCGGCCCACTTGTAGATCCTCCTCCGGCAAAAGCTACGCTCTTGTTGCGCGCAGAGCCGGGGCGCGAGCCCCCGCGGGACAAAATACCGCCGCCGCTTCGTGGTGTCTGCAACGCGGAGCGCGCAAGTTGTTGCGCGGGTGCACCAGGTCCTCCGAGTGGCGTCAAGTTGCCAGTCTCGCTTCCGCTTGCGGGGCCGCCCGTACCAACACGGGACAGATCGAAAACGGAAGCTGCATCCGGTTCCTCTGCAAGGCTTAGATTCACGAGCGCTTCGACGTCCTCCACCTTGTCTTCCGGTAGAAATGGGCTGCGCAGATACAGAACCGAAAATCCCGCGTGGAGCAGCTTCGCCAGGAATTCAAAGAACTCTTCTTCAGCGCGAAGCGGCACCTTGAGCAGCGTCGTGGCCATGCGGAACAACTGCGGGACTTCCCGTGCCAGCGCCACGAGCCGCCCGAACACGCCGGGTCGCTTCCGACTCATACTTTTTGACAGTACAGCGGCTTCATGCAGGTTCTCTTTCACCGCTCTCGCCAAATTCGCTTGCGCTAGAATGTTGCCGTAGGACAAATTCACGCCCTTTTCCACACTAGTCACCGACAAGTACTGGAAAAGTTCCCGAAGTGCAAGCTGCAACGCAGCCTCGATGGAGTCTTCCGACGCATCGTAGAAGTTCTCGTCCGCAGCGAGCATTCGCTGAAAGTCGAAGTTGGCACTTTGATATTCGAGCAACAGCGTGACGTAGCAATCGGGATCGACGGAAGTAGTAGATGCCGCGTTCTGTGGTCCGACGCTTGGTGTCCTCGCGATCACAATGCCATCGCTAAGTCGGAGTCGAAAATCGTATTTGCGGAAGACAACGGCGAGCCTCTCGAAATAGGCTCCGGCATGCCGCAATCTTTGCCTCGTCTCACTTACTCCACTCGTTCTCCTGACAGTCAGATTTCCGGTGGCTGGCCCCCTTCCAGTGAGATTTCCACCGGCCTCCGACGCCGACACCGCTGGCGCACTGGACGTCGCGTCTTCCGGCACCCGAGGCAGCTTTTGCTCCGTGATCAGACTTTTTCGTTTTGGCGAAGCGAAGCGACTACTGTGTGCGGACTTCTTCTTTCTACGCGCCGCCGCAGGTGACGAATACTTATTGCCGTCTTGTTCATCGTCGTCGTTCTCGTCGTCCTGCTCTGCACTGCTGCGAAACTTCCGTCGCTGCGGAACGTCCTCGGCTTGCAGTAATGCGCTGTCAACCGGTACTCGCAGCAGCACAAAGGGGTAGCCCAGCAGGCTGTTTGGGGGCTGGCTTGTTCCCGACTTCTTGTCCGCTGCCGCGCTGCTTCCCACTGCAGAAGACTCGCTACCGCTGCTCTCGCCCGCATTCGAGCCACCCGCGGGCGCGGACTTTGCCGAGGAGCGCACGCCAAGCACCTGCAGGAAACGGCCTGGCACCCGCTGTTCGTCATCACGCCAGTTCACGACATTGTGAAACAGCGCAGACCCACTCAGGGATAGCATCAGGAGGAATCAGCCGTCAGCCTCCTTCGGATTCGCTAACACGTGCACGGTTCAGGAGCTTGTTCTTCATTTTCCGACAACAATGGATGATCGGCGGACGTACGAGTAGGTGCTCGTGCACTTGCCCTCTTACTATTTGAATACCGACAGTCAAAAAAGTTTGATTTTTTGTAATAGGTTCATCTCTCAAACAAGAAGGGCCATCCTTCCTCAGTTTTCTTGCTTTAGCGTCGCCCCATTGATTCGCTCCCCTTTGACCTACTTTGGTCCAGAAACCTGAATTCGTAGAAGGTCCACGCTGACTTCTTCAAAAAATAGAGGACGTACAACGCCCCATCCATCGCTGCTGCATGGAGCCAGATCAAAACGAAGTGAGGATCTATCAGGTGGCAAAAAGTAAACCAGAGGAAGTAAAACACGGACGTCGCACAACTGCCATCTGTCCATAAAAACAAATGGTACTATGACGCACCGTCGCCGCGGGTGCAAAGCACTTTCTTTTCATAAAAGGGCAAAAAGTGAGCTCTGGGTCTTTCTTTTGTCCAATGAAAGGTCACACATCCATCAAGACGGTTTCGGGTGGGCCTGGGTGGCATTGGGCTTTTTTATTACTTACATAAATTTCGTAGTTCGCGACTGTGCAGCTCCTTGCTGTCAGCAAGAAAGTGGTCCTGTCTCTGTATTCTTGAGTTTTTTACTTTGGTAGAGCTCCGAAACGAGGGTACTTATCCTCCTCTTACACGTACGCCACTACTAGGAGTGTTCACACGTTTACGATACGACCGTTCCTCTGTGACGCCGAAGCGAAAATCTGTATTCTTAACGCTGGAAATTCAAAGTGGAGTATTCTTGCACAGAAAGTTCTCGATTGCGACGCACACGCAGCGCTGATCGCAATCGATGAAGATTAAATATCGATATGGAAAAGGAAAAGCAAAATGAAAATCGGGGTTGTAGAAGACAAGTTCAAGTTGCAAACCTGCGCTGGAAATGAAAATCCTCAGCAGTTGCGTACTGATAGAAAAGTTCAAACTTTCTTGTCTGCAATGATGTATTAAGCCTTGTATCGCACCATAGTAGTAAAGTTGTTTCTCGGAAACCGAGACGCGTTTTGATTGAAAATTACAGGATGAGATGCTGCTGGTGTGGTGTTTTTGATGGATTGCGGACGCCGCAACTTCCCGGACTGTTGTAGTTGGCGTTTTGTGTGGCCGGCGACGCGGACTTGCCGTTCAGAATTTTTTCCGCATTCAGAGGTGGTGCAGACGAGGAGGCGACGGCGGCCCCCCACATGAAGTAGCACAAAACTGTGATCTGCAAGAAGTTGAAGATCACTCCGATCAAGTTCGGGATCAGATAGGGAATGGAGTGAATCTTCAGCGAATACTCCGCCCACAAGGCGTTACTCACCAAACCCGCCGCCGTGAGAAGTGGGAGCGGGAACAGATCTGGATCACCCGTCTCAATCACATCCAGGAGCTGCGCACAGGGCACGATGTACACGAAAATGTTGAACTGTTTGGAAATTCAAATTTTTTCAAGTGGAATGGAACGTATTAGCACTGATGATCCACATGCACGATAACTCAACAGCACTCATCAAATCTATCATACGAATCAAACACGTAGTAGTACGATGATCCCGAGGTAGGAGAAGATTAGCGTTTTCGAAGTGACCACTATGTGCGGGATGGAGTCCAGCATGCTGTCTGCCTCCGTCTTCTGCTCGGGACCGTTTTTCTGTTCGGACAGGCCCAACCCCTCCTTCTCGATGGAGGTCTGCGGGATAGAACGGACCTGCAGCCACGACAACGGTGGCGCCACAGATGAATCATCTGCGTTTTCAGCTGCAGCGAGCGCCGGCGCCGACGTTGCGCCTTGTTTCAACATCTCTACTCGGCCACTGGTCGCAGTAGACTTCTGCAGTGCCGGCAGGACGTTTGCAACGCCTTGATGAACCTGTGCGTCTGCCTTCTGACTCCCCGTTTGCTCTTGTTGGTCCACCTTGTTGGCTGGTGCGGAGGCGGGTGCATCGTCGACGAGGCGATCCACCAACGCCTTCGTCGTGAATTTTGAGTCCACATCCTCTGCGTCGTCGAGCAATTTCAAGTCCTTCTTTTCCGGTGCAGGCACCGCCGGCAGCACCGTAGACGCTGCTTCCTGCTGATCTTTGCGGGCGGTGGAGCTCGGGGGGGCAACGTCAACCTTTTTGTCTTGCTGATTATTTCCGATCTTGATGGTGACTTCGTTTTTTCCCACTACCACGGTTGTCCCGTGGTCGTCGGTTTTCTCGACGACGTTAGTTCCACTTTTCGCTGCTTCTGTGGTTTCGCGGGCCTGCCCCTCCCGCTCCTGACCCCCGGACGAAGACAATGCTGCAACTCGAGTAGGCGCGTCTTGTCCCATGCTGTCGGTGCTGCCTTTGTCGGCGGCAACGGACGGGTCGGGCCCCGCTGCGCCACGCCTGACGCCTTCGGACTCTGGCTGCGCGTTCCCAGTCGATTCTTGCAGTACCTCTCCAGAATTCCGATCCTCGTGTACTTTCGGAGACGAATGGTGAATACTCACCACAATGTCTCCTGCTTCTTTGTCGCGCTGCTCGGCCTCACTCGCAACCTTGCCGGATTTAGTGTCATCTCCGATCGCGCCACTGACCGGGATGCTCTCATGCGGAACGCCGTTAGCAGATTGCGCACCAGCAATTTCCTTCGGCGCCGCGGCGTCGGTCGCATCGCGAGAAGACGACGTAGACCTGCGAAGATGAAGTTCACAAATATGTATGTCGTGCCAACACAGGAAACAAGCACATGATACATGGATTGATGAGCGCAGTGATGAAACAACAATCAAAAAAAGTCCAAAATACGGAGTGGGTCCCCCGCTACTCGCATCTGCTGATCCTTTGTGAATCACTAACACGGTGTCGCCATCGTCACTTGCAGCTGCCCCGTTGTTCTTTTCTCCGGTTTTCGTGTCTTCTGCCCCACCTGTCGGCGCCTTCGCAGGTTCATTCTTGATCACAATCGAAACTGACTCGTCTTTTTTCATCCGTTTTTCGGTCGGTTGCGGCGTGGAGCCGCCCTTATTCGTTTCAACAGTTGTAGGGTTTTCAGCTGCAGCCACTTGAACCGGCTCAACATCGGACTTGTTGGGCAAAGCGATACCTGCTGTGCCTGAAGCGCGTGCATTGCTCCGCGACGTGCCACGCAGGGCGGTTTTCACAACGGGCTTGGCATCTAGTACCCCTGATGCCCGTGGTGCTTGATCACCTTCCCGAACCACGTTCACCTGACGAACCGCGCTGTTTTCCTCACTGACGTGTGAAGGTGCGCCTTCCAGAGGCTGTTGGCTCTGGGGGGTACTAGCGTCCGCTTCCGACGCACGAGTCCCTTCTTCCGATGCTTGCACTTTCACCGCGTCAACACCGCTCTCCGGCTTCGGAGATACCTCCTTGGTCATCGTCTGTGCACTGCTCTGCTGAGATGAAACCACGCTCGCTTCGCCTGCGGGAGGTTTCGCCTCTACGATGTCCTGCTGTCCGACGTCGTGTTGCTTCGCGACAGCCGTCGTGGTCTCGCCCTTGATTTCTTCGCGCAAGTGCTTCTGGTGGTGGACTTCTTGGATGAGCAACTTCTGTGCGTGGTCTTCGTGCGCGTTCATGTTCAGGACGCCCACACAAAATAGCAGTGTCCCGAGAACCATGGTCGTGTTGAAAGCCGACAGAAAGGAAAACTGCATCCGCCGCTTCACTTTTTCTTCCGCCTGGAAAAACATAACCGGGTCCTCCGAAGTAGATGCAGTGGCACCAACATGTTTCGAGGACCTCGTCCCAGCACCGTCTTGCAAAAAAAAGTCGTGCGGCTGGTGCGCACCATGGCAGCTTTCGTCGTTGTGCGCTGACGCTGCCTTGCTCCCACCGGACAGGAGCGGTTCGGTCTCGTCCGTACACAAGTTTATTGCCGGGTGCTGTTCTTCGTGGCCAGCCCCTTGCTCCAGATCGGCGGCTGTACGACCTGGAGTCCAGGTCGACGATGCTCCGAGCTGCTCATCGTCGGAGGAAGAAGACGAAGACGTCGCCTGCAGGCTGCCGGACACCGTACTCGAGAGCGCGCCGCCAACCGTGGTGGAACTGCTTTCCGTGCCACTGTGAAAGTTCATATCCGCTTGTTTCGACGACGTGGAATGTTTCATCGAGCCAGACAGCTGCGACTCCTGATCGCTACTTCCCGAGGAGGACGAGGAGCTAATATTTGCAGTTTGGTGGGAGCGCCCGCCCCCACTCTGCCCCCACACGAACATCGAGTCCAGCTTTGCGTAGCTGAACAAATCATCCCGCTCGAAGCTTCCCCGCTGGACACCGAAGGGCCCCCCCGCACTGGCGGAGGACTTCGACGAGGACTTTGACTCCGCCGCATGCGCTGGCGCCGGAGTCGAACACGACATCGGTGAGTCGTTGGGCGGACGCTCGGGGGAGAAGGTGACCTGCTCCGGGACGTCGTCTCCCCGCTCCTTCTGGGACGACGCGGAGGAGGCAAAAACGTCGAGCCGCTGTTCGTACTGATTGTTCACCGCGGCCAACTTCAGCTCCTCCAAACGCTGCTTCGCGATGTTCTTCTCGATGTAGTAGGTGCTGACCGCCAGGTACACGACGAAGCACACCACGCCGAGACCGTTGATGAACAGAATGTCGCTGTTTTCCGTGGTGTACCCGTAGAAGGTCCAGAACAACGCACTCATGTACAAAAACACGTAGGGCAGGCAGAAGTTCATCTTCTGCCGAAAAGTCTTCGTCATTTCCGCGATCGAGTCCCCGTCCGTAACGATGATGTGGTACACGTAGGGGAGAGGAGTGAACGTCACGATGCAACTGGCCACGGTGGCGGCCTTTGCCAGAAGCACGAGCGACCCGTCCATCGACACAGCGTCACCGTCCACGCCGTCCATTGTGGGAACAGGTTCCGATTCGCGTTTTCCTGCTGCCCGGGAGGTGGTCAATGATTCAATTATACGAGCAACGTGATTAGTGCCACGCTTCGTTCTATTTCTTCAGATTCTCTCTTTCTCCTTGTAATGCTAATCGACTACTTCAACATTGCAACATTCCAAGGTTGGTCGTTAAGGGTAATTTCATTAAAGGTCAAGAGGTCATTCCTCGCAACAACGAATCAACTCTCACAGGGCATAGTGCTCGTTTTGTCTTTTTCGATGTCGACGACCACGATAAAAGCAAAACAGCTAGAAACGAGCCTCATTTTTAGCACTTCTCCACCTCGTCTTTTTGTGACAAATCACTCGAGTTCGATAAGCGAGTTGCGATTTACGTGTATCTCTTTTCCCTTTTGCCCCGAACAAACTTCTATCTTCAAGGAAGTAGAGACCCTCTATCTAATGACGATCATTCGTTTCGACCTCAAAGCCCCGGAAAGCTTTTCGTTTCCGTACGTTCTCTTCAGCGAAAAAATACTAAGTGAGCGTGGCCCTATTCGAGGTCACAGCCACGCACTGTGTCAGTGAAAATGCAAGTGCAGCACGGAGACCGTTGCAAAGACGGGGAATGGCGATAGATGCGTATAGATACGAAGATGCTGCGCATATTTACGAGAGTACTTCGGATGAAACACGTGGCACGATGCAGCCGCACTGAGGTAGCCCTATCCCGCTATGATCTCCTCCGGGTCGTCACTCGCGAAGAACTGGACGATGCGATTGGCCAGAGCGGGTCCGAGCCGCCGCGTTTCGTTCTTTCCGCGTTGGGGAACCAAAAGATTTTCCAGCTGCTTAAGGACATTGCCGTAGGCTCTGGCTTCGTCCTGCAGAATTGCGCTGACCAAAAGAGGTGGCGTTTTGAAGTTCTCAGCCACCACCTTCGCCATTTCCTCGCCGAGACCGGGAATCTCCATCAGCATGGAGCACCAGTTCCCGTACATTGCGCCGATGCCCTCCACGTTCGTGGGCACGGACTTGCAACCCTCCGCGCGATGGTGGAATTCGCCCGTCGCGGTCTTTTTGTTCTTGCTCTTGAGCACCGCCTCCACTGCAACCAGGACGTACGAACCGGCTTCGCTGAGCGAAGACACCTCGATCATGTCCAGATCGTGCAGCACAAGCCCTTCGGCAACGTAGTCCGTGCTCCGATCGTCGCTTTTCACGACCAGCACAGCCCGCGCGGCTCGGCGCTGAATCTGCATTTTCTTCAAATTCTCCATCAGCTCACGGAGCTGGGCGTCCGTGGCATTGCGCACCGTGCGATCAAAAAAACCCATCACGCAGGGAAGCCGCGGATCGTAGCTGTCTTGTTGTATTATTTCCTGACGTTGTTCTGCTGGTTGTTTTCCGCCGGGTGTAGTTTTACTGCTTGATTTATTTTTCACACTACTTGCGTCGCCAAACACCGCATCCATGGCTGAGGCGTAGTCCCACGAGGTGCGGAGGAACGCAAAGGGGAAGGGGCTCGCCTGTTCCTGTATCGAAAACTCACCGAGCGACTGCACGCTCGACCGGAACTTGGCATCTTTGATTTCCCGCGTAAACGCTTCTGGAACCAGTGTGCAGATTTCTAGGACGACGGTAAGCTGCTCCTTCGTGGTTCCGCGACGCGATTGCGACATCACCTGTGAGTCGCCCGTGGGAAGCTGCGCCGAGTCCGGTTGCTGTGAACTCTGCTGGGTGCCGACCGCGGGAGTGGACGTGGGGGTCGCCTGTGCTCGCTTCGGCTGCCTCTTCGCACGCACTTTGGCCTTCGCCTTGGCCTTCGGCGCAGGCGCCGCATCCTCCTTGTCTCCGATCAGGTACTCGTCGTCTAGCATTTTCTTTGTAGCTCAAACGATCTCAAAAGATATGATCTTCCGTACAAAACCCGTAGCTGGCGCTCTGGTTGGACTTTCTAGAAAAGCGACTTAGAGTCAAGATATCAATTAGGAAGTTGTAGACGGAAAAAAAGAAAAAAGCAATCATGCAATAAACGAGGTAGCTGCATTGATTTGCTTCTTGTTCTTTTCACTTGACCATCATGTCCTTCCTATGGTGCACCAGATTCATAGATACGTGCTACTCTAAAAAAAAACAACTTAAAAAGCCTTCAGCTTTCTATTGTCGTTGCAGCTCCGCAGAGCTGCCATCAAAAGTGCTGGCCAGCATCGGCACAAAAGACGCATCTTTTAGATACGGTGCCACTAGTTGTCCTGATCTTCTGAGCTCCGGTTGATCCTCGCCCGGCTGATCTTTAACACGAACCAGTAGAACAAGAAGTGAAGCAGAAAAAAATTCAGAGGAAGGCGCAAACCAGTTTTCAACTTGCTTGACCAGTTTCCTGTAAACTGATTCATGTGTCGCTTACAAAGAAGAGTTTCCAAACTCGTCTTTGGGTTGTTCTTTTCCATATTCATTTCGTGCTGCGCAAGTCTCTTTTATCATACAGTCTGCCTCATCCTGCGCTGGTTTGTGGTTTTTTTAGCACTTAGAGGGACGACGAGCCACCGCTCATTTTTTTCCTGTGCCTCCGTTTGTGACCGCAGCCACCGCAGTTGCTTTGAACGCCGCCGCAGAATCGTCTTCGGAAGCAGCGGGAGTTTCGGCTATTGGCGGCAGCGTCTGTCCACCGTGCTTTTTGAGATTTTGCAGTTCCACCGCAACTTGCTCCTCGACACTGAGACCGTGCAGCGAAGAGGAGTTGCTCTTCCCGCTACCAGCACCACCGGAGCCGGACATCATTCCGCTATAGGAAGGAACTGAATCATGCGCTCTAGCACTACTTCGCGATACCGTAGCTGCGGCAACATTCCCTCTGAGCGACCTTTTCCGCTCCCATTTCTGGTATTCTGACTCCACGCTCCGCAGCCCCGTGCTGAACTGGGCAACGGCCTCGTGGATCCGAAATTTCTGGTCCAGCAGCACCCTTTCTAGTTGCTGCGTTCGATCGGTGACCGCGTCCGCCTCGGAGCTGCCGGCCGCGGAAGTCACTGCCACGGCCTCGCGCAGCGCGGCAAGACTGTTCAGCTGCGAATGCAGCAGGTCCGCTTGCTTGTCGATGATGCGGCGCAAGGTCCGCATCTCGCTTTCCTGGCGGTCCATCCGCTCGAGAAGCACTTCTTTCCCCGAATCCGCCAGCAGGTGGTCATCCAACGACTGCTTCCGCCGGAGCTGCTCCTCCGGCGAGCCGGGCTGTGCGTCCGCCAGTTCGGCGAAGTTTTCGTGGCCGACCGAGTCCAGAATTTCCGCCTCGTAGTCGGGCTCGATCAGCTCCGACATCCGCCGCTTTTGGTTCTCTTCGTCGATGCGGCGACACTCGTCCTCCAGCTCCTTTGTGCGCTGCAGCCGCTCGGCCATCTCCTGGGCGCGCTCGGCTTCGGCCTGCGCGTCCCGCTTCGCAGCCTCCCGCTCTTCAGGAGAGGCGGACGCCAGAAGAGCCTCTTGCACCGCACTCCTCGGCCTCGTCGGAGTCGACGCTGCTGTTTTATTTCCCGCCTCTGCTGTTGTGCCACCCGCTGGCGGTGAAACTGCGGCACCACTTGCTGCAGTAGAGGTCGCTAGGTCAGAACCTGTTGTAGGTCGTGAGAGTATTGCTTCATTGTTCAAAGCGATCGCGATGATCATCTCGAAGACCTCCTTACCTTCTGAAAAACGAATGCAAAATAAATACAGAAAGGACCTTCCGGGCCCGTAATTCATCTCAAATTTTGTGCAGAGTGATGAAAAAATCAACTACCTTTTTCCGCCACTGCGTGTGACATGTCGGGTGGCAACTCAGTGACGTGAAGCAAGACATCGGCAATGTTTTTCTCCGCTGAGCCTTCCGACGAGGTTGCGGCTTCCTTTCGCGTCTTCTCCAGCTCCTTCTCTTGTTGCTGGACGGACGTGAGAATTTCCTCTTCCGCTAACTTGCCCTTCCCACTCAGGTAGTAGGTCTGGATCCAGAGCAACACCGAGACCGGTATAGACCGATGGCTGGACAGCTGCAGCCACGAGGTCAACCCCTCACGCATGGACTCGACGGACACGTCCGCGGTGAACGGAATCGCCCGCGCTCGACACAAGTCGATCAGGTCCTCGCGGGACAAGGACTCCACGCCTTCAAACAGAATCTCGCGGTCCTCTCGCCGCAACCTGGTGCATTGCGGATTCCTCGGTGTCAGTGCAGGAGCTGCCTTTCGCACGACATGCTTAAGCGATAGTAGATTGTATGTATCTATCAACGTGAGTGTCAAAACCTAAAACTTCGTATAGACGAAGGGTGGTTTATAATTTGTAGTTCGAAGCATCTTCATGCAGATGCTGCACAGGACAGATGTATAAAGCAAAGACAAACAACACTGCATGCGATACCTGTTCACGTGGTGGCGGAGGCGAATGTTCAAATGGGACCGAAACAGAGCGGTGTCGTCGACACCAAGAATATCGGCCATGATGCGCAGCTTCTCCTCCGGTAGATTTTCGAAAGTGAACCACTGCCCAAACATCCGCGAAAACCGCAACACCTGTTGGAGAATGATATTTCTTTGTACCGAACGACTTCGTACCACTTCGGCCTTTTTGGCGCTGCAGCTTAATAAAATATGCTTCTGTTTTGCCCAGTGCAGCAGGAACAAACGGGAAACTACTCACTCGTAGGTACAAGAAAAGTACCTCTTGTGCGGTGGGAAATTCGTGAGCTTCGAGCTTCGCCTGGAAGGCATTGAACTCCGCTTTCGTTTCCTCAAGCGTGAGCCCCTCTTCTGTTTCCGTGGAGGCTTGGAAGATAGCTTCCTTGGTCGTTTCGTCGACGACCTCTTGGAAGAAAACGGCAAGTTCCTTTTTAGCTTTCAACGTTTTCACCATGCTCTCGTTGCGCTCGCCCCGCTCCAGGAAAGTTGAGGGCATCAGGTTGGGAAAGAGGTACAGGGCAAAAGGCAAAAAGACTTCGGCAAATGGCACGATGATGAACACCGAAAAGGGTATCAATTTCCCCATGTCCGCGAGGGTCCGAACGAGCATCTTGCGGTCTCGGTACGATAGCTGGTGGCCGCGAAACTTCTTGCGCATCAGCCGCTTGGCTAGTTTCACATTCGCCATCAGTAAACCAAAACCTGTGGTAGAAACGTCTCGCTGAAAACAAAATCAAAGCGTGCTTGGAGGTGCTCGAGCGACAGCCATTGATTCTAGTACGCACACAGTAGGCTTTACTGTTGCCTAGAAGCTCAACATTTTCTTCATGTCATCACATAGTACGTTTGAAGACCAGCATGCTCATTAATCGTGCGACGACTCCAGCTCAAAAATTGAGTTTGAATCAAAAGCACTCGTGGCCATTCTATGTACCTTGTTTATTCCACTCGATGAAGTGCTGAACTGCGTGCTTGGTGTCTTTCCACCAGATTTTCGCTACGCCCGGATCCCGCGCAAGTTTGAGGAATCCGTTTGCTACTATCTTCGTGTATTTCCCCACGGTCCCAGCGACCGTTATGGCATAGTCTTTGGCCTTCACACTGCAAAAACTGAAACTCGCCTTGACGCCCTGGGGACTCAAGTACTCGCGGAGTGCCTTGCGGGCCTGCGTGCGCCGTTTTGATCCATAGTCGTAAGAGACAGCGGCGCTGTGTGGGGGCTCCCCCTCCGCTACGGTAGACGATGATCCCTCACGTGGAGAACCACTACTTGAAGAACTACTTACCCCGGCCGCCGCACCGGTACTCGATGCGCCATTAGTACCCATTTTTTGTGCCGCGCCGTTCCCGTTGCTTGATTCGCCATTTGAAAGTCCATTTTTGCCTCCGCCCTCTGCTATCTTTCGTCTGGTTTCTTTGGAAACTTTGAAACGCGGGGCATCACCCTGGAGCTGCTTTCCGTCGCCCAGCGAAGATGCGGCTGGTCTTGATTCCTGATTTGCCACTTCGCTGGCAGACCCGAAACCGCGAACGGACGTAGTGGAGTACCCTGCAGTGCTCGGAGACGATGGGGAAGAACGCGGCGCTGCACAACTGCTATGTGTGGGAGAAAGCCCAGGGGGTCTGTGAGCGGAACGGTCTAGAAAGGAAGTTCCAGACAGGCCCTTTGATGACGAGGTGGAGTATTTCAGCCACAGCGAAGATGACGAGGACGCCGAGGCTGTTGTGGACAAATGCCTTGTACATAATTCTTGGTCCGTCGCTGATGAAGGAACCCGCACCGCTGGTGTCCAAGCTAGCCGGGGGGTCCCTGCGATACTGGTGCCAGTAGCGCGCGATGAGCGCACAACCGAAGAGGAAGCTGATCTCCCGCTTCTCCCGGTTGCGACGGACCGAACGGTGCGCGCAACACCTTGCTGCATGGTCGTCCCGCCGAATGTTTATTGAATCGTTGAGACCGCGGGGGCCACTACAAAAAAATGCGAATAAATCGAGTCACAGTCTAGACTTGCTCCGCCTTTGATATCGACGACACTATCTTCCGATGAAAACAGCAGCACACCATTTCTGGGCGGGTAGGTAGTGTCCAGGAAAAACGTAGTAGAGGCGCAGAAGGTAGGTGCTACTGAGTAGATAGGTGCTAAAAACAAACTGAGACATATCAGAACTGATAAAGATGGATCTCCTTTCTATTGCTCTTTCAGGTTGGGAAAAAAAAGATCAGGTTCGGGAAGCTGTAAGGTGTGCCTGAAAAGTTCGACAAACCCGTGATCAATACAGTCCCATTGAAAAATAGAGACAAAGGGATGCGACACAACCAGCTGTGAACCTGCTATGTCAGATTGCACGTCGTGGTACTATTCCACTCTCTGTAACAAGTCTTGCGTTTCGAAAAGTAAGTCGCGGATCCTGTCAGGCAAGTGCATGAAATCAACATCTTGAAGCGCGTCCCATGGTCGTTGATCCACTGTGATCGAAACTTGCCACGCGCCTACCGACTACCACACTACCTCAACAGATGCTCGCGCGCAAAATATGTAACGGCGTACTTGATGACAGCAGAAAGAGAACACACCAAAACTCTTGATCATACTAACAAGGCTCACTGGACAAAAAAACGCTGCCGTGCTCAAGTGATAGTATCCTTCCATATGATATGATTCGACGGACTCGCTTCGTATCGCAAAACCCAGTCGCAGCAGTATTCTCGTCCAGATAATTTGTGATTATTGTCATTCTGTGTACGTCGACAGCAACTGCTAGCGACCCCGCACGTGACGGAAATGATCGTGATATAAAAGGAGTCCAAGCAAAAGCAAATGCTTCGCGGCAAAGTGCATTTTCATGATGTTGATTCTGTACAAGTACATTATGCTTGCATAACCTAATATCATCAATACACTACTTTTATCAGGCACCAGTATTTTTGCACTACAGCTACCTTGTGTGTCGCTATATTTGATCAAACAGTAAAATATTCAGCTAAGGGTAGCTGCCCAGAAACGAATTGTATGTACCGGAAACAAGTTGTTGCGAACAAGCAGCACCGACAGGAACGTCGGCAGAAAAAAAAGTAAGTAGCCCTTCGCCCTAAGCCAGCGCCCAAGAAGTTCTCCGCGACCCTGGACACAGCACAACAACGGTGGATAGGTAACATGGCCGCGCGGCGGAAACTCACTCGTCTACATTCGGGAGATCACCCGCCTGCAGCTGCGCTTCCTTCCACGATTCGTGCTTGTCTCCTTTTTTGTCCTTCTTGTCCTTTTTGTCTTTTTTATCCTTTTTGTCCTTCTTGTCTTTTTTCTCCTTTTTATCTTTCTTCTCTTTCTTGTCCTTTTTCTCCTTCTTATCGTCTTTCTTTTCATCGCCTCCCTCTGCCTTCTGCTCCTGTGCTTGTTCCCCTGCGACTTTCTTCTCCGCTGGGGGAGCGGCGATTGCAGATTCTCCGCTTGCAGGAGGCTGCTCGGGCTTCGGTGCATGTCCAACAGGACTGCTCTCCACCGCAGGCGCAACTTTTTCGTCTGGTGCCGCTGCGGGTTCAACTTTTTTATCGTCAGGTAAAGCTTTTTCGTCGGGTTTTGCCGCGGACACGACTTCCTCCTTGTTGGATGCCGCGGCCGAGGCGAGATTCAGTGGTGCGGCAAGGGAACTCGCGGGTGCGGCAGCGGGCTTGGCCACCGGACTCGGGTTCACGACTGGCCGCGGAGCGATCGACGCAGCAGCGGGCGGATCGGGTTTGGGTCTCCTTTTTTCGGGTGTGGGGTACTTCAAAGGCTGCACGTTGCTGATGAACTCGACCGGAGGGCGATTCACCTGGGGCTTTTGTAACACGGGCGGTGCACGGGGTGGCGGCAAGTGCTTCGGCGGCGGCGGCAAAGCGTTCTTGGGATGTGGTCCTCCCGGCTGCACTGACGAGGAGAAGAGCGCGTCAGTGTCAATGTCCACCAGGTTTCCGCTCGCGTCAGGAAGCTGAAGCTTTAGCTTCACGGAGCCCTCGCCTGTCTGCTCGCCTGGTGCTTTAATATTCGCCTGCGCAACAGCAGAAGCCGCGCTGCTCGGATTCACCACACCAGAAGGGACGTTATTCGACACGACAGAGCTGACGGCAGAAGCGGCTCCGGCTGGCAGCGCGTTGGCAGGCGGTTGCCACAGTAGATATTCGTGTCCGACGTAGTCCTCAGGGTCGCGAAACCATGGCATGGTCAAGAAGGTGAACATTTCATACTCCTCCTTCGGGTGAGGATACTGCGCGGCGCCGGTGTCGAGGTTCCGAAAGTAGTAAACGCCCTGCGTGCGCGCCGTGGTCCTCTTGGATTCGACGAATTCCCAACGCGGCGGCAGGCGCAAATTTTGCTCCCATGTTCTCCCGGTTACTGGATGTTGTTGCTGCACTGTGCCCTCAGGGTCCTTGAAGTAGTACTTTCCGCACACTTTCGTGGACTTCACTTTCATCCACCTGAATTGATTAAAGTAGTACGAGGAAAAGCGGATGAGAGTGTGTGAAAAGCAGGTAAGAGCGCATACCCTATGGCGCCACGGAAATCAGAGGAGGCTTAAGCTCAAACAACTACATCCTTGCATGTCTAATTCAATAGGAATGCGTGCTCCTGTGGCCACAGGCGGGGAACTCTGACACCGGATACATCATCTGAATCATAAACGCAAACCCTTAATGAATGCATACCCTGCTGGAAGGTTTGGTGGCTGGTCGATATCGAATCTCGGCGGCCTCTTCCGTCTTGTTTCGTTGACGTTTACATTGTGCTGAAAATAAAACACACCGGGCCGGCTTGTGGATTCTTTTCTGGTGAAAAATTCGTGGCACTCGTTCGGTATTGGCCATCCCCAATGCTCTGAGAAGTGGTCCGGCACCCGAATGCCAAATGTATCGTGCTGCGGATCCTGTGTAATTCAAGCGTAGGAAACATATTTTTCACATCTTAGCAGAACCTCGGTCATGGTCTGAAAATCCTGCGCAGTGAATTACTGCAGCAACAGCAAGAAGAGCAGAAGAAAGACATAGTACACAAGACCATTTAAAATTACCCGAACAGTTGCCCCTGCCCCCTGGTTCGGTTGCCGTTCTCGCACAAGGGCCTCTATTGCGTGTTCCAAATTTGGCCCCTTCGGTTTTGCATTCCAGTCCCAATGTTATGAAACGAAAAAAACACCTATTACAAACACCCCGCAATTCAAGACCTCTTTGGTGTATGCTATCTACAACTAGAGGCTTTCAAAGACCCTTCATGGATACGGATCATAGTGATGGCACAGCGACAAGGACAAGATCATCATCATCAGATAAACAAAATCTCTGACGAGGTAGGCCCTACCTTCTGATCGCTGCTGAAGTGATCGGCTAGCATCCCGGATCTTGTGAGGGGCTAGCTTTAGGGCTGCACGTAATACGGTTCTGTTCGTATAATGCCCAAAGAACTTACATAGAAACTCTGTTACAACTACATGCGGGCCCCCGCCAGTTTCTACTAGTACACTATGTTTGTTTTTTGACTACACTCGCTGCGCGAAGGACAAGCGTTGTTTCGTTTCATATCGTCGCCGGCAAGGTCTTCAGTTTCTTCTCGGCAATGGGCAGCAGGTCGGCCAGCGGTATCCCCAAAACTTTTGCAGCAGAGTCCTGTGTTGAGGCTCCGGCTCCGGTTTCCCGCTTCTCCCCCCAGCTTCCGTCTGCATCCGCATTATTCGCAGCTTTTTTGCTTCCGTTTTCGTCTCCCGCACTTCCGTTGTTACCGGGGAACAGGGTAGCGCCTTCGTCGTTCCAAAAATCGGCGTACATGTCATCGATCGCCGCCTGGTCCGGCGTCGCGCCCTCCTGGCTTCGCCTTGCTCCGTCAGAGTTCCTCCTATGACGATCGCCGTTTGTGGCTGGTGCTTCTTTCGTCTTGTGGTCCGGATCCTTCACCCACTTGTCGGTCTTACTGTCTTTGTAATACCAGACGTCTTCGTCCTTCTTCCTGCGCCACCACGTCCTCTCCTTCTTGTCGTGGAACCAATAATCGCCGGTCTTCTTCTCCTTCTTCAGCCAATTACCCTCTACTTTCTCGTACTCGTACCACTTCTCACCGACGTCCTTGTCCCGCGTGCCAGCGGCGCTGTCCCAATCTTTCGTGTCGGCGTAGCTGCTCCCCCCCGTCCGGCCGCTTCCGTTATTCCATGATGATGACGACGATGCAGCGTTCCTGTTCTTGTCGCGCCCGTCGTGGTCGCCAGCGTCCCTGCTGCTGCGGTTGTTCCATGCCGAGTTGATCCCCGATTTGTTGACCCACACGACGGGCTCTGCACTCTTCTTTTTCGCGTCGACTGTCGACGGCAGATTCCACCCGTCGGCCCAAGTCGGGTCGTGAACATACCGCGGGCGCTTGGCCGACCCGGTTGCCTTACCCCTCGTGTCGTCCTCGTCGACGGCCGCGAAGGAGCCTCCTGCGTCCACCTCCCACGAGTCGTCGTTATACCGGGAAGCGTCCCCTCGCGACGAGTTGTTCCAACTTGCGTTGTCCTCGTCGTGCCTGCGGCGCTTTGCAGGCCGCTCGTCCTCTCTTTCGTCTCCTGAGCCCGATCGGCGCTTCGCGCGGGCTTCTCCTTCCCTGTCGTTTCGCTTCTTCACATTGCTATCGTACCAAGCCGTGAACCACGAGATCGAGTCGTAGTTCATACAACTTGTGACGAATTCACAGATCCATTTTTTCCGCGTGTGTCTTTCCTTCTCCGCAAATTCAGCCTCGGTAATCATCGCTTCAAAAGGATCAAAAAACCTTGTCGGGCGTCCATCCTTTCTATCAGACACCCACTTACCGGTTTTCGGGTCCCTTTGCTGCCAGTGCTTGCGTAGTACTTTCTTCCCGGTCTTTGGATCCGTCCTCTCTTCGGTACACACTTCCCAACCTTCCCTCAGACGCAGTTTTTCTCGAGCACGCCGCGCGTCCGTCAGGCCATTTATATTCGGGTGGTTTGCGGCATCCAAAGGATTGTGGATGTGATGGAACGCCTTCATCCACGGTTGTACTTTCAGTAGTTTAGCCGTCATCGCGGCGGGATTCTTTTCCTTCTTCGCGGCTTGCAACCTCTCGTATTCGTCGTCCGGATTGAAAAAATACCAAGTGGTTTTTTTTGCGTTATCACACAATAAACAGACTACGCCGTGCCCAAAAATGAAAATGAATGCACAGCCATCAGTTGCTGTGGTCTCTTTTTCTATTGCTAGAAGCAAGAAGTTGCCATTCCCATTTTCAGAACTATTTATACAAATGGAATCTCGTCCGGAGACAATTCCGCGCGCCCCGTCACAAGGAAGTGCAGTCAGTGAAAAAAAAGAAAACGCAAGAAGACGCCATAGCAAACTTGATAAATCAGATACGAGTCGAAGGTCCATGCGCCACTTCTCAGCGGAAAGTCCAAATCATGCTGAAAAACGTTGAGAGTGTTTTTGCATCTCTAAGAGGACGAGGCAGTCTGTTTTTTCTTCTGTTATGAATCCATAAAGTGGGTATTTTCGCTTTTCACCAAATACCAGCCCTCCGGCACCCCCACCTCATGAAAGTATGTCTTCTCTCCTGCCGAATTCGTTGCTGGGATCACTCCTGCTTTCGTAACTTCCGGAAATTCCAGCGGAAGCCTGATAGAGACCGTGATTTGTAAAGTCTGATATCGATGACGATGTCGTGGTCGCGTGATTTGTAAAAGTCTTCCCGTTCTTTGTGAGCGACTTCTCCTACCATCAAAGATACTTATCCCAATGAGAATTGAAACTAAAGACAAAAAAAACTTCAATCCAAGTTGCCGTCTAAGGTACTTCATACCATGTCCCCATTGGCAAAACGAGTTTTTCATCGATGTCAGGCGCGCTGCTGGGGTAGGGGTGGAATTCGGGTCCCTTGTCGTCAGAGAACGGGGTTGCGAGACTTTCACTTTCCGGGGGCCACTTCGCTTGCTTCATGTCATGCAGCCTATCCTTCTCCCTAGCGGTCTTGTGCTTTTCCCGGTGCCACGCTAGATATACTTCCTTGAACTTTTCTCGTATTCTTGCGGGGTCGCGCTGTCCACGCGTGACCTCTTCAATCACGTGCGCCGCCTTCCAGCGTTTCTGCGTGCGATCTACCATCATCGTATGGTCTTTTTTGGAGATCACGTATCGAGTGCAAAAACGTCCCGTACCCACCGTATATCCAGTCCATTCAGGAACGAATGCTTTTCTGGCGCAACTTTAAGACCTATCTTGAAGCCGAATACATACTTCGTGACATTTCCACTTTCAAGCGTTTTCGTTGTAGTTCTGCACAGAATATATAGATACGTACTGCCGATTCTCAACAAGGCGCAACCGCTTAGAACTTGTCATTCCAGTTGTATATCAGACTTTTATTCGCCCGCATATGCACAAGCGGAACAAAGAAGCACACATTCCGAGCCGACACAGGCAATAGATGCCCATCATTTTCGGGCAGATGCAAAACCAGGCTGGAGGTGAGGTGGTACGCCGACTGGTACATGTAATAGATTACCCCAGTTACTCATCGCCCGTTGAGCCTCCGACGTCCAGATCACTTCCTTTTTTCCGCCCGGGATTTTTGCTGGGTTTATCTTCACGCTCATCGGACAGAAGGCGTGCCAAAGCGAAACGAACTGCTCCAACTCCTTCTTGCTTAAGTGGTATAATAAGGATATAACCCGCTCAAGTTTTCCAATCTCAAGCACTACAATAGAGTCTGCATTTTGTGTTGCATATAACAGACTGTGCCGCTACACCATAAGTATGGATCCGAAGCCCAGCCGTACGAAAAAAAAACCAGGGACATCACCTACAGTGGATTTTGTGTTGCATGATCAGCATGAGGGACAGCAGAATGTTCCTGGTCCACTTTTTGCAATATATATTTAGCCGGATTCTAGTGCGATTTGGTGCTCCCGCGGTTGTCATGCGTATTGCTGTGAGAAAAGTAAGTACTGCACCGTGCAGCTTTTGCATCACAGTCACAAATCTTCACTTCTATTCCCGCAACATTTGAGATTGTAACACCTGGGCGGGCCTTAAAGGAGTCCTCCGTCTTCTTGTTAATTCCAAATTCAAACAGCCACTTTCGCACATACACGGACAGCTTCTCGCCTTGGCCCATCAATTTTGCCAGTGCGGAGGTTTTTCCCCCATCTACCGCGCCGCTAAAAATCTTGTGCTCCATCAGCAACATGTCGCTCTGTATATTTTGTTAATATTTGTTCAGTGTCACCCTGATGACCAATCAGAATTAGGTGGTTATATCGTTTGCTATCGTCGCCCATATCGTTCAGTCACTCAGAGGAACGATAACTCTGCTTCTACCGAAGCTGGTAAGTGCGTAATTATCTGCTGCTGTAGCAACAACTCCGCGCCATACCGACTTGCAAACGCAAATTAGCTAGTAAATACATCCTCAGGAAAAAAAATTCTACAGGGGTCTTCTGCTTTTCGTCACGTACAGTATAAATATGTTCGTCACGTACCAGTTGCCTGTCCACTTTCAGCTTTCCCAGAACATCCCCGAGTACTCGGGGAAGTGGCGTCTTTCGGCATTCCACAGCGACGCCACCGCTTTTATCCAGATGAAAAGAGGAGGATGGGCGACAGTCTTTGACGTGCTCGCTGCGATGTTTGCCATCGGAGACATCAGTCCATACATAGTGATATTCACTTGTGACACAGGATTCTCATCCCGTTCCCGGCTGCACACTGATACCACAAATTGTAAAGCCTTATGGTGTAGCAGGGTTCAGCTGGGGCTCATGAATAGGCAAACACGTCGACGTCACAGATAGCGTCTTTCAGCCGTCAGGATCAGGTAGAAAGAAATTCTCCTGAAATCTCCCAGCGGCAGCTCACTCCGAAGAGGTGCCATGCTCATGCACAGGGGTCGATATGTACAGCATGATGTACCTACACTTGTAAAAGAAACTAATAAATAAGTAACAATTTTTGTCATTTGGGCAACATGCTTTTACAGGCTCTGACACGCGTATGGCAAAAACGGCATTATCGTTGCACAATACAAACGCGACAGCAAGCACAGTTCCTCTGCCTTCACTCCCAAGAGCAGGAGTGTTTCCTTTTCATAACTCTCTGGTGTGAGAAATCCGAGTACACCGGTGTCAAGTATGCACGGAAAAGCGCCCCCGGCCAATCGATCTCTATTCGTGTACCTAAACACATCGACATTCCTGCAAAACAAATGATGATAATAATGATGATGAATGAGAGTAGTTTTGGGGTTCTAGTCAAGCTTAACCCCTTCATGCATTCATGCAAAACAAAGCGCGCTCACAGCAAAGCTGCTTGAGTCCCTCATCGTTTTCGTCGTAAATGCATGCTCCAGCGACTTCTTGCATTTCTCTTTTCTCGTTCCGATGTTCTCTTGCTGCAAAGTTGTGTAAATCACTGAAGGAGCCCCTCGAGAGAACGGTATTAAACGCCACGATACGCATACACATACAACCAAGTCGGATGCATACTGGCGGAGCACGCAGCCACTTATTTGCTTACGAAAGATCATGCGTCACTCGTAGCTAGGCCTTTCCGTGGTCTTTTTGAACTTGTCCAGTAATTCGACAGCACGGGGCGTCGGCTATTCCCAGTTGATACGGAGGAAAACCCGTCTTTTCTCTGCGGTCATCAAAGCGTTGTCAACCTTCTCCAAAAGCCGCTCCCTAGCAGTTCGCGTCTGGTAGTTATATTGCGACATCCAGGCGTCTTTTCGCCATTTTGTCCATTCCTCTTTTAAGCGGTCGGTCCACTTGGGGTTCTTCACTTCTTCTGCATCGTCCACCTCTTTCTGGGCGGCCCGCGCGACTTGCAACCGGGATTCGTAATCCTTGTCCTGGTCGTCCATTTTGTAATGACCGTGACTATAGCAAAAATCTCCAACTAGCCCTCCGAGCGTCTGCGAGGTACGCTTTGCCAGCACCTCGAGTAGGTATTTCATGTGGACGCGAATCTGATGTGTCCGACCGGTGTGCAACTTGATGCGCAAACGGGTCATGGGAAAATCTTCGTTCTGAAAATTGAACTTGTAATACTCCACAACTTCGTACCTGATCGAGACGACATATGAAAAAGAATTTTTCTTGTAGGAGATTTGCCTCCGTGCTGCTGTAGCTGTTGTCCAGGGTATATTCGTATCACAAACGAAGTTGAGCCAACAAGAGCAGCTGTGCCAATTGGAATGCAAATCTAATCGAGAACAATGCTTCCCCGCGGTTACCATCTGTCGGCTTCACCGTGTTTTGAAACGCGCAGCACAAGCAGGTGCGGGTCGAAGCGGAACAAGAATACAAAACGTAGCATTCCATAGATACAGGTAGAAAACGAAGACAGAAAAAACAGTGTAAACGTACGTCAGTTGGGATGAATAGTTCGTTTCGCAGCATTGCCACCCGTACAGTTTCTTTTCCCAGGGTTCAACTTCCGCTGCCATGTCCTTCCCCTCCCTATCCGCCTTGTATATGCATCTCGGGAGTATTTGCGACTCCATCTCGAAGTCGTTGTACCTGCGCAAGAAATTGCGATCGGCGAAAGTTTTTGTTATTGATCGCGGACGCCGCACTGAAACGGACCTAAGGACGATCTACCGGAAAGAATGTGTGGAGAACGCGCACCTCAAAGCCAGAAATAAGCCGACTGATAGTACCAGACAAATGCAAAAAAAGTCAATCAAAGCTCTGCATTGAAACAACAAGCAGCAATGTAACTGAGTCTGAGCTAGCAAGAGTTTTCAGTAGTACCCGTATTGCTTTTTGATCTTGTCGTAATTCTTTTTGCAACTGTCGCAGATCGTGACGTACATTCCGCCCCTGCTCGAGAAGTTATAGCTCTTCCCCGGTGGATGAAAGATGTTCTTCGTGGCTACTTTCTTATCCGTGAGCTTTCGCTTCTTTAGAGGGACTGCAACCTGTCCCCGCCACATGTTCGGCGGAACTGTCCCGTGTACGAGAGTTTCGTATTCTTTGTGCCACATATGCTGATTTTGTGTATCACGCAACATCTTATGGGCCTCGGCGGTGCAGGCGACAAGAATGCAACCACTGGTCTCCCTGTCCAGACGCTGCAGAAGCCCGAACTGACTGCCGGTTCTCACGGCGTCTAAAATGCTCTTGTCCACACGCTCGGCTGTTTCTGCGTCATCACAGGAACGAGAGTCGAAGATCTGAGATTCATCACGGTTATTGGTGTTGAATTGTTCTTTTATAGCTCTGGTGCTGAAACCCATTGATGTTCGTGCTAATGCTATAAACCAAAACCCTCCCTCCTTGCAGCAGCAAGCAAAATAAACGATAGCTTCTCATGAATTTGAAGCTGCATACAACAGCAGCAGTATGTATCTACGGGCTCGCAATGGATTTACCACGACAAGAAAAGATACTTACTGGTGGGTACGCGGACAGAGAAGCAACACGGTAGTGATAAATCATCTCACTATGACGAGAGCCCGCGCGCCGAGCGACATGTTGCTGTTCACTTGCCGCTACGCTACCCTAAAAGAGTACTTCATCCTAATCTAGCCTGGAATTCGACACTATAGTAGAGCATAATCACAACAACAAGCTGCGACAATTCTATTTTTTTCCACCAAGCATGAAACAGACTAAAATACCCCGTAATTGTGGCACAAGAAGGGGTATTTGCCCCCAAACTTCGCGACGAGCCAGGTTGCGAGGTTTTTGGTTTTGTCCTTTGGGTTTTTCGGCGGTTTTCGACATGCTTGCGTACTTTCGTTACTGCAGACCCAGTCACAAGGTTTGTAGATGACCATGTACCCGTATGAGAACTCGTCAATGACTCGCGCGCACTCGAGCGGTTCGTTGTTCCGGTCTTTGATGTTTTCCCACTGTAGGGCAAAACCAACATCCGAGGGATTCAAGTAGCAACCCGCCTCCATCCGATCCGCTTCTTCTCTGAACGGAATGTTCTTGGGCTCGACGACATACTTCAGCATGGCCTTTCGATGAAACTCTGTGTGCAATCTTCTGTCAAAATTCTCTCTCTGCACAAGGGAATTGTGTCCGGTAAGAGGTTCATACGCCTTCCGTACTGCGGCTCGCACAGCATCCGGATCCTGGTCGTACTGTACATATGTCCACTTTTTCTCCCATGCCGTCGCGCTGTACGGCTTCCCGTACTGCTTCCCCTCATCAAACTGCTCCAGCGGTGGGCCGTCATACTTTTTGATGGTGCCGTCCGGCAGCACCTCCCACATGCCTTCGTTGTCCCTGTAGTAAATCTTGTCATTTTCCGTCGCCCGGATTTCCCCCTCCTCGAGGTCCATTTGACTACCGGCCCACTTGGGAGCGGGAGCAGGGCGCTGCTCTTCTTCTTCGTCTTCGTCCCCGCCGTCGTCCGCGTCTTCCATGTCCACGTCCATCTCGTCCTCCTCATTTAAGAGAGGAGACACCGGACTCTCCTTCGCTTGCGACAGCGGCGCAACAACTCGGCTGCTGGCCTTGGAGAACGCGCTCTGAACAGGTCCCGTTTTCGTCCAGCCGGTGTGTCCGCACGTATGCAAGCAAAAAAAAAGATAAAGACTACGCCCCAGTCACAAAATCGTCCTCGTCAGTATCAATCTTTCCTGCGCCGGGTGGGAGCTGATGTTGAGCTGCACCTGCACTGAATAGAGCACAGAACGTAGTGAACTCTTTACATACAAGGTGAACGTTGATGAACTTCTTCTTGATGACTTGCTTCACCTCCCTCAACAAGTACGCAAAAATGCTTCAACATTGACGTTGAACTTGATGCAGAAAGGAGCGTCGCAATTCCTCTTCCTGTTTCATACTTGTCAACCACTTCCTGTCTCCCCAGCGCGTCAAAAAGCGACATACCCGGCCGGGTGGTAGTTTTTTGGTTCGGCGCAGGCCGACTAGACGCACTGCCGTTAATGTCCGTTTTGTTCACATTGTTGTTTTGGTGGCTGTGCGTTGGACGAGCTTCGCCGTCCCCGTTTTTGCCTTTGCCCTTCTTTTTTCCTTTCAGCAAAAGTTGCTCGGCCCGGGTCAGATTCGCGGAACTACTCGAGGAGCCGCCTACTTGTTCCGAGGGAAATGCACCTGTATTAAAATAATTTTGAAAAAGTATCAATGAGCGATGATCATCAATCCCGCTTTTCCATCCTCGACCCTGGATGAGTCAGATGTGCTCACCACGTCGTCCTCATCACGTCTGGTGTGGGTGTCCGAATGCAATATATAAAATTAAGCAGCATGCACGCATCGTGTATCTGCAGTAATTCGCTAAAAAATACAGCTACAGCCCCACTGATCTTCAATGAATGATGTTTACTTATGTGCAAGTTGTACCTATCTGAGGGCTTCCTACGGCAACCTTTGGCGATGACGACGGTCGCACGAGCGGAGAGCCTAATTTCGGTGTTCCAGGAGGAGATCTCTGATTCCCCAGCGTCAACGTGCCGGCAGTCATGCTGGAAAAAAATCGCTGCACCTCGTGTTGTAGCCAAACAGCGTTTGCGCTAGAATCTCTGTTGCGCGGCTTCATACGTTTTTATCATGTCCGAATAAACATCTCCTTTGGCGAATGTAAGTAACTTTGATATTATCCCCCTATCTGACGACCTGCGCGATCTCTACTTCAGGTCGATGATTTTAAACCTCGCTAGTACCTCTTTCTCTTTCAGCGCAAAAGAATGAATGCAAACCCAAACCGCAAAGCCGCCTATATCGAAACCGATTATCTTGTTCTCAAATAAAGGCATTCACTTCACTTGGTACAACAAAACTTTTTTTTCCTTTGCTTATCTGCAATGTCGACTCCAAAAGGCGTGACGTTCGCTGCACCTCCGAGCCCTTCCAGGAATCCGGGTGTGATCGCACACGATTCGTTGCCCACGTCCGGCACTTCCTGATCATCATCAAAGTCGCCCGGAAGGGAGAACGCCGTTGAGGTTCGTTGTCGCTTGGAGCCGTCGTCCCCCTGGTGGTCTTCTTCTCCTTGATCACCACCTTCGATGTCGAAGGGGTCATCCCCGCCTCGTTTCGCCATGCCCGTGGCCTGCCGCGGCACCTCTGTCACGGTGGATCCGGTGTACGTAGCGCCACTTGTTCTTCTGCCGTTGCAGGTGCGCGCTTCTCAAAGCCGCATGTCCCTTTGTTTCTAGATTTCAGGCAAAGCTGGGCCGCTTTTTGCGAAAGTTTCCTTGGCGCTTGCCCCTTGTGTGGATGGTCTATAGTGTGCGTAGGAATTGCTTCCTACACATTCACAAAATAAATATAAAATTTCTTTAGACGGGTTCCGTTTCTAACACGAGCACTTACATAATCGAAAAATTGATGGAGGTGCTGGGTGGGTAGTGTCAGTGGGAAATACTTACAGGGCTTGTATCTATTAAAGTCATACAGCACTAAGAGGTATCTATTCAATGGGTTTTATCGGGCGAGAGAAAACAACAGAACGACTAGCTAGTTATGTGGAGCCTGGTATAGTTGATTTCCTGTATGAAAAAGATTAAGTTTTGCATCGATTCTAACTGGCTGGAACGATGTTATTCCCAAGAAGAACTACTATTGCCGTCCAACTGGTCACAGTACAACAACTTTGAGCGAGTGGTAGAACGTCGTTCATGCGAAATCGTGAGCAAGGCAATTTTACGAACCTGAGAGCCATGAAACACTATTGTATCACGTTCCTACGAGGTGGTCTTCATCATCTGCTGATCAGTAAGTCTTTCGTGTTTATTGTCCTTATCGTTGGTTCTTGCAGGAGGTTCTTAGTGTCCTGTCCTTCACGTTCTTGTACTCGTTCATTTTTTCATAACTTTCCAACCATAAGGTGGTGGTATTCATTTTTATTGCGTGCTTATCTTTGGTTACACAAGACGGCGCGCAAGGCGCCAGCAGCAAAATATCCTGGCAAATCACCCGCGGCATAGGCATTCTTCTTGCCACCTTCTAGGGATACAAATACAAACTCAGAACGGACTTCTCGTAGGGCAAGAACATAACTTACTATTCAAAAACTGATGCTGATCCTGTTCCTTGCACGATCCTTCTACGGCGATCCAGTGATATGATAGCAGTGCAGAGGAGTTTGGGGTCCTTTAGTAAGTACGGCGTGACAATTCACGGAGGTGTGGGCGACCCTCCTTCTTCATAGTACACAAAACTTCTGCATCCGGACGGAGGCGGCTGATCAGTGGATAATTCAAAACCTACGTCCGGAAGATGCCGTATCTTCCGGCAACGGGATGCGACGCGTCTTCTTGCGCAGGAAGCGTTCTCGAGACGATCCGAAGCGCCTGCCCCAGCACTTTCCGGGTATCCTCCACCTGGATGACCCCGTCGTCCCAGAGCCGCGCGGTGGCAAAATAGGGACTGCCCTCCTCTTCGTACTTGTCCAAAATGGGTTTTTCGAACTCTTCCTTTTCGGCGTCCGACATGGCCGCTGCGGAGCCCCCTTTCTTGGTCAGCTGCTCGTTGCGCACGGTGGAAAGCACGGAGGCCGCCTGGGGGCCGCCCATGACGGAAATGCGCGAGTTTGGCCAGGAAAACAGAAACCGCGGATCGTAGGCCCGGCCACACATCCCGTAGTTCCCCGCACCGTGGGACCCGCCGAACAGCAGCGTGATTTTCGGCACATCCACGCAACTCACCGCCGTGACCATCTTGGCCCCGTTCTTCGCAATGCCCTCGTTTTCCAGCTTCTGTCCCACCATGAAGCCCGTGATGTTTTGCAGAAACAGCAGGGGCACCTTCCGCTGCCCGCAGAGCTGGATGAAGTGCGTCGCCTTCAGGGCGGACTCCGAGAAAAGGATCCCGTTGTTCGCCACCACCCCGACGGGCATCCCAAAGATCCGCCCGAACCCAGTGACCAGGGAGGGCCCGAAGTTCGTTTTGAACTCGTGAAACTCGCTGCCGTCCAGCACCCGAGCCAGCACTTCACGGACATCGAACGGGATGCGGTTGTCCTCCGGGATAATCGACAACAAATCCTCCATGGGGTATCGCGGCTCCTGTCGTGATGTAGTTGAGATGAAGGCAGCCTCAGCAATCGTTTTATTCGTATACGTACTCTTCCTCAAGAGCGAGGAGGAAAACAGGGCACAAGGGTAGTGCACTCTGTTACTCTTACTGTTTCATCAGTTGTGCACTACATACAAACACGAAACGCCACTTCTGCATTCCTAGACCCACAAAGCCAGCACAACGAGAAAAAAAAACCCGAAAAACTAAGTCAGTACGACGATTCCGCCAATATTCCGGTGCGGCACTTTGTCATCGGGCGGCAGCGCGCCGATTATATCCCGAATCTTCTGCAACGCCGCGGGCTCGTCGAGCGCCATGTGATCCGCGACGCCGGACTTAGAAGTGTGCACTTCCGCACCCCCGAGATCCTCGGCACTAACCACTTCTCCGAGCGCGGCCTTCACCAGTGGCGGCCCCGCGAGGAAAATGGTGCCATTTCCCTTCACAATCACGCTCTCGTCCGACATGGACGGCACGTAGGCTCCGCCAGCAGTACAACTTCCGAGCACTGCCGAAATCTGCGGAATACCCATCTGGCTCATGCGTGCCTGTCACGGAACTTGATGACTTTCACTTTTCGTTCACACAACAACAAAAAAATAACGATAAAGGATAAGCAGCGTCAAAGACCAGGCGCAGGAAAACAAACAAAAAGGAAAAAGTTCTCGTCGTGGATTGATACCTGGTTGAAAAAGATCCTGCCGAAGTGTTCGCGGTCCGGAAAGACGTCGGCTTGCTTCGGCAGGAACGCGCCTCCACTGTCCACCAGGTACACACAAGGCAGACGGTTTTCTTGCGCGATCTGTTGCGCTCTCAGGTGCTTCTTGACGGTGATCGGAAAGTAGGTCCCCCCCTTCACGGTCGCGTCATTGGCAACAAACATGACCTCCCGCCCACAGACCAGACCTACCCCGGTGACCATGCTCCCACTCGGCAGGTCCCCGTCCACGTCGTTATACAGCGCTTCGCCACCTGCCAACGCCGACAGCTCCAGAAACTCCGTACCCGGATCCAGTACCGCTTCAATCCTTTCCCGGGGCAGCAACTTGCCGCGCTCCCGGTGCAACGCCACCGCTTTGGCGCCGCCCCCGGCGCGAACGTGCGTGAGTCGATCTTGCAAGTCAAGTTTCAAATCTGTGTTGCGCCCCTTGCGCTGCCGCGCCTTTTCGTCCTCCAACTTCGTCGCGGACCGCAGTTTCGGCAGAGTCGTTTCGTCCGGAAAAGCATACGCACCGTCGCCCCACGCTGCGGCCGCGCTTTCCTTATCGCTGTCCGTGCTCACCAAACCCTGTCCGGCAGCGGCGCGCCTCTTGCCTACGGAGCCGGTTTCTGCTTCGCTCTCAGCTATGAAACGCAAAAGTAGATTCCTTGACACAACTCTATCGCTACAAGAGAGCGCATGAGGCACAGGTAACCTGGCTGCACCTACAACGCTGCATTTACACGACTGAAGTCTTCTAGACTGCATAGATACAACTGAAATACGTAGGGCTCTTCAAATTGAAATCTTCACTGCCAGTGTCAGAAAGGAGGAGCCTTGCAGGCCGCTTTATGTCGGTAATTGTTGTCAAGAATCTTCCCGCGTACCGTCTGCCAATTCCTCGTAACCCTCGACGATGGCAAGGACGTGGTCTGTGCTGACCTGGTCACCGGACTCGCAGTTCAATGCAACAATCTTGCCGCGCAGGTTCGACACGATATCCGTCTCGAGCTTCATGGCGCTCATCACCAGTATGGTGTCCCCCACCTCGACACTGTCTCCCACGTTCTTCTTAATTTCCAAAATGTTGCCCGTCATCGGTGTTGTGATTTTTTCTTGCACGAGCTTGTCACTGTACCTGCATCAGAGAGTGAATCGAAGACCTCGGGCAATAATGATGCACTTGTCTATGAGAACAAACATCGGGGGCTTCCTCATCTACATCTAGAGAAAATCAATGCACAGCCGTCGAATAAAGATTCCAAGTTACCGCTTTTCTGGAGGCGCGGATACAGCTTTTGTTGCAGCCTTTTTCGCACCACCCGCTTTCGGAAGATCTAGCAATTCCGGATTTTCCGCTAGCAGGTCGGTACACATGGAGTTGTCGAGAAACTCCGGATGCTTGAGAATGCGCTGCAGAGCGGCCAAATTACTGTTCAACCCCCCGATTTTGAAGGACTGCAGGGCATCCAGCGTTTTGTCCACGGCTTGGGAAAAATCCGGAGCCGTGCAGATGAGCTTCCCGACGAGAGGGTCGTACATCTGATTGGGTTTCAAGCCCGCGAAAAAGCCAGCGGAATCGACGCGAACGCCCGGTCCCGTGGGCTCCTGGTATTCAGTAATGGTTTCACTGCCTCCCGGCATCATCGTCACGCGCCCCTGCAACGCGTAACGCTCTACGTGCAGCTTGTCCTGCTCGAGCCCCAGCTCGGGCAAGGAGATGCCGCTGGCCATCAGCAGTTGGGTCTGCACAATGTCCACCCCCGTCGCTTCTTCCGTAATCGTGTGCTCCACTTGCACACGCGGATTCATCTCCATGAAGACAAATCGCGCGTTTGGGTCCGTCAGCGATCCGCGAACCAGGAATTCCACCGTACCCGCACCCCGGTATCCAGACTGCAGCGCCAACTTTTTCGCGCACGCGGTCAGCTTCTCCCGCAGCTCGGGGTGGATGTCGCGCGCGGGTGCCATCTCCACCATTTTCTGATGCCTGTGCTGCACCGTGCAGTCCCGCTCAAACAGGTGCACCACGTTGCCGCGCCCGTCTGCCAGAATTTGCACCTCTAAATGTTTCGTCTTGTCCCAGAACTCTTCGATAAAGACCTCCCCCCGCCCGAACGCCGTGAGAGCCTCGCGCTGGCAGGTCTCAAAATTCGACTTCATTTCCTTCATCTCGCGCACAATGCGCATTCCGCGGCCCCCGCCGCCGTAGGCCGCTTTCAGGATGGCCGGCAACTGAAACGTGCTTTTCTGCTTCGCCAGTTGCTCCGTCACCCACTGCTCGCACGCCTCGCCGGATTCCAGATTCGGACTGCCCCCAACCACCGGAACCTCGTGGTTGATCGCCAGCGTCCGCGCCGCCACCTTGTCCCCAAAAAGCCGTAGCACTTCTGCTCTCGGGCCTACCCAGGTTTTTTTCAGCGTGTCCGACTCCACGCCCTCGGCGAAATCCGCGGACTCGGAAAGGAATCCGTAGCCTGGGTGCACGTAGTCGCAGTTCTTTTCCCCGAGGACGTCCAGCAGCCCGGGAATGTTGAGGTAGGGCGCCACGGGGTTTTTGTTCCCGTCCGCCGGAAGTGGCAGCTCCACGGCCTCGTCTGCGTACCGAATGTGTGGTGAATCCTTGTCCTGCGGTGCGTACACTGCCACTGATTTCAGTCCGACCTCCTTGGCCCCCCGAGCGATGCGAATTGCAATCTCGCCGCGATTTGCGATCAGAACCTTACCAGGGCCCACATCCAAGTTGTAGCTGCGCACCGCGCTGCTGGAGGACGACGACGAGCTACTACTCGCTGCGGTTCTGGCGGGTTGGGCCGCGGCGGCGGGCGACGCGGCCACTGATGCGCCGCCGCGGACATGACGCAAAAGAGCGTGGACGCGGTGCATGTTCTTTTATGCGACTGCGAACCTCAACCTCGCAGTGATGAGACTCGGTATCTTCCTCTGCCGGACGAGCGGGGGCGATCTTTGTATTTGCTTAAGTACAGGGGCGAAAAAAAGTATCCGCAGAGGATGGATTATTGAAGTGTAGTGCGAGAGACTGCAAATGCGATCTCTCAAATCGCTCGCAACAGTCTTCGCAATGAAGATTCTTTCGCGCTAGTAGCGGACAAAAAAAACAACACCAAGAGACTTTGCGCAGGCCATTCCCTCAATCACTTCAGTTTTCGTTTTCGCTAGCACTTAAGAACCTTAATTAGGCAATTAGGCACCTTATCTCCTCTGCTGCAGAAGAGGCAGCAAAATTGTGGATCGCTTAACAGAAAACCAGTAGCCTCGGCCATACGTAGTGGTGGTTGGTTTTCATTTTACAATTCCCATGTTCATCTTCAGAGTCACTCTTCAGTTTCTAGAGAAATAGTTTCGCATTTTCGGCTCTGAGTCCCAGTGGCGGTTTTGGTAATGGATCGGTGGAATGATCAAGATCAAACCCGTCCTCATCGTCTACAACAGTTTGCTTAAACAGGGGCCCCGTCGGTTCGTCATTGACCGCAAACTCCGGATGGGCTTTCTTCTTCACCCGTGTCGCCTTCGAAAAGTGCAGCGGCGTTCTCTCCGTGATGGGCAGCACGCGATCCAACTGCTCTTGCTCGTCGGTCGTCAGCTTTATGTGATTCCCCACACGCGGGTCGTTCCGGTCCTCGACTGCCGCACTTTGGGCGCTTGCTGGGTCCTCGCCGTCGTCGCCCCCCTGCTCTTCGTCCAGGATGTGTTTGTACTTTTCCATCAGGTGCCGCTTCATCCCACTGACGGTCAGCCTTTCCGGTTGCGCAGCAGCCACGTCCCGCAGACGCACAAATCGTTCAAAATTGCCTTTCACACTGCGAATCCGGGCGTCAAGCAACTCTAGCGCTCGCTGCACCAGCGTCTGGTGCAGGCCCGCCAGTTCGCGCAGCCGCTGGATCGTGTTAGCGTCTTTCAGAATGAACCGGCACGCATCGGAAGACACTTTTTTGTGTGCGTCTTTCCATTTTTGACTTTTGTTTGCGTCTTTGCCCCCCTCCTCGATGTCCGGATTGTCCACCTGGTCGTGCTCGTGCTCTTCGCAAAGCGCCCAGTCCTGCTTCATGCGGTCAATTTTTCGTGTGATCAGGGCGCCGTAGTCGGTTGCAATCAGCTTTTGGTCGAGCGCCAAATCCGCCACGTTCGCGATGCTTTGCATCCCCGACTTGATCGCAAACAGTGCTCCATCGGCACCGGACATGGCGCTCATCCGTCAACCGTCAGGGTCCTCTCGTACTGTATTTCCGTCTTGCAGCAGGTGCGAAGGCCGCGAGTTTACGCTGCCATTACATTTCGTTTTCGTTCAAGTTTTAACATAATCGTACACGTACACCAGTACCTCTCTGCTACACACATTTTAAGTGCGAGCACCTCGATTCTAACGTGTGGCCATTCATGTACTGACGAAACAAAAAAAAGTACACTTGGTCGACGACTTTCGTTGGTACTGCCGACAAATTCCGAAATCGACCAAGATCGCAAATACAGCGATACGACAACGAATCTAATTCCCGAATGAAGCCGAAGATTTTAGACGAGTTACGACTGCCACTTCGGCACGATGAAGATTCAGCCTGACAGGAGATAGTACAACACGCAGTGATAGCGAATTCGACATCACTGCTCGTCCGGTAACCGTTGAAGCAGCCTTATGTTCTAAATGCGTCGCAAAACGTGAATGTCGTAGTTGTTACATTTCAAACACGTCGTCTAGAGCCTGTGCCAAGGTCGCTTCCTCATTTGTCCTCATTACATTGGTGGCAGTTGCACCATTTGTGGGTGATATGTCAACATGATCGTCTGTATTTCCTGCTACTCCACCTTCCTCCTCCATTTCTTCGTCGCTGCTGCCGTAGTTGCTCAAATCGTCTACTGGATACCGGAGCAGGGCCGCGATTCCCGACAATGCCGCCAACTTTTCCCCCGTCACGTGCTGCGAACTGAAGACGACTACGGAGTCCTTCCGGCCATTCAGCGAGCGGCAGGAATCGACTAGGTTCACGTACTTTTGGCGTTCCTTCAGATCCGCTTTTTGCCGGAACAGCGCGTCCGTGACAAGGAGCTTCTGCACCGCGCCGTTCTGCAGCGCCACCGACACCTGGGCGGGTCCGTAACAGGCCCGGTCCGGGTCCTTCTGCAGTCGCTCGTAGAGCTCGTCCAGGGCCCGCACCTGCTCGCCCGCCTTCGTGCTGGCGATGCGCTTCGCAACGGCATCCTGCTCCAGCAGCTCCTGGAGGCCCTGCTTGTTCGCGGTGCTGCACGAAGCTTCGAAGAAAATTTCGCTGATCTTCTTCACGCCGCCGTCGAGGTTGAGCGCCTCAATGTTCCTGCCGTTGTCCGCTTTCAGGTAGGCGAGAAATTCGGTTTTCAGGAACCCAGGCCCGGCGAGCACCACGCACTTGATGTTCTCGAAGTGGACGTGCAGTTTGATGCCCTCGACGATCTTTTCGTAGAACTTTTTCAGGGCCTTCGAGAAGTTGGCCTTCTCGAACCTCCGGTTTTTCGGTAAAAACACCTGCACCTTGAAGGCGACCTTGGCCAGCACGCCCGACAGAAAAAAAAACTGCGCCAGTCCCTGGGCCTGGTCCATCAGTAAAACGCAGGTGTCCGCCGCTTTTCGGATGTCCGAGGCCTCCTGCAAAATGTCCAGGTGAACCGTGTCCCAGCAATCCTTGTAAATCGTCATTTTCTCGTTCAACTCGAGACTGATCGTGTGGTACGCGCCCAGCGCCACGTGCTCGTGTTGCTCGACGTTTTGCCCCGGAAACCGCAGCTCATCGCCCTCCGCGTCGTACTCCGATTCCTTCGTAATCTCGATCGTGAGCCGAACCCGTCTTCGCTCTTTGCTCACTGTTCCGGTGGCTTGGGCTTTCTCGATCTGTTGTACATAGAAGTTTAAATTTTCATAGCGGATTGTGGCAAAAAGCTGCATGATGTACCTCTGTCCGCCTGAGGTAGAAACGGAGCGAAGAGCGAAAACACCACTAGAGGTAGGGGCAGCAGCACTCAGGACAAAAAGCTCCATGTTTACATTTTTGGAACTAGAGTAACACACTGTAAAGTAACCCGGGGCAGCAGTAAGTACCTTTCGCCACGTCTGGGCTGTGATGCGATCACCCACTGCAACCAGATTGTACAGGTGCCACATGTCCTCTGATTCCTCTGGAATGACGACGACCGACCCAGCTGAGGTCGCCGCGTCGATGTTTTTCCGCAAGAGCTTCATGCCTTGTCGGTATCGTCCATGTTAACTGAAACAGGAAATCGATAAATCGACTTACGTAAACTACCTTCTCGTTGCCCTCAGGCACAAGAGAGGGTGCGGCGCGTAAATGAAATCATAAAGGTTGTACAATGTTTTTACATAAACGAGCGAATTCGTCATAGAAGTGCTTGTTACTCACTTACTTTAGCCGGGCTTCGGCCAGTTGCGCTCTTGTAATGCTCTGGATCGAATAGGAAGATGGAAAAAGCATCATCGAAGGAATTTCTTCTTTTTTTAGGAACGGGATCTGCACGAGTCTCCTGATGATCTGCACCAAACCACGGCCATGAATGGCTCGCAGTAGTTACTGCTGCATAAGTAGAGCGATAGAGATGATCTAACAAATTCATACCGAGGCAGGTGGCGTTGCAAGAACAGCCTCTTCCAGACAGGCCTCTGCATTTCCATCCCACGTCATGCTTCGAGGCACGTGACCGACAATTCTGCTCGAACACTCGCTTTTTTGGGCGCATGAAAAGACCATGTGTGTGCTGTGCTTACTTCGAATTTTCGGTGTGGTGATGCGCACGCGTTAGAAAATAGGCTTCTACTCGTTATATTACATCTAGATGATAATGCACCGTACATGTACAATTCTGCGCTTTATACTCATGTTCTCGGTGATCCTTGAGGCGAACTTTGCGACTGCAATCTCATCCACTCCCACCATTTTCTCTTCGCCATCTGGTCGCCGTCCACCGGCGCGGCGCCACATCCGCTGTAGTATCCAAGCCCTTCTTCCTTGCCCGTACTTTCTGAGTACGGGCGGCCGTAGCTCTGCATCATCTTCTTGTCGGCCGCCTGCAATGCGTTCGCGTCCTGACTCTCCGCCAGCGAGAGATCCGACAGGTTCAGCACGACTTTCGTTCCTGTCTCTGCGTACTCATTCGGCGGACGTGTTCCGCCTGCTGCGAGTGCGGTTTGTTCAGGAGCCCCCGTTGGCGCGGTCGGTCGTACGACCACCATCTTTTCAAAGTGGTGCTCGCGGTAGCAGGCGAGGCGCTGGCCGGATTTCTGGACTCTGTCGATAAAATCCGTGTGGTATTTGTCGTAGTCGATGTTGAACGTGTTTTTGAAGAACAGAAGCAACTCGGACACATCCCCCTCCGCGTCAAATTGCACTACTTGCAGGGGCTTGTTCATCCCTGCGTTGTTCCCGTTTGCTTCTCCCGCTTTTTTGCTGTCTTTAGAAGAAGGGATAGTGTCGTCTTTCTGCACGAGCTTGATGGACATGTTGACGCGAATCAAATTCTGCAGCACCACCGCGACGTAGTCGAGCCCGAAAAAGCGGTGCCAGTGCATGTGGTCCGCGGTGTGCAGGAGGTTCTGGTGAAACGGGAAAAACGGCAGACACGCCACCTGCAGGTGGAGCCAGTACTGGCTCGGCGGGTAGTTCAGGCCCATTATCACGTCCCGGCGCCAGTACTCCTCAAACAGCTGCCCCGAGGTGCTGGTGTTCGAAGCAGGTGTTGGGTCAGCACCGCCTTTGGGAGGATTGGGCGCGGCCACGTTGCGCCAGTAAAAGTCACGGAAGGCCTCGTCATTCCAGAAAGTGTCTTTCACCGCGAGCTTCGCATTGTGCCGCAGCTCGTTCAGCAACCGCAGCCCCTCCAGTGGCCGCTCGAACAGGTACCGAAAATCTGGCAGGTGGGCGAACGTCGGCACGCAGAGAAGGTGACAACAGGTGAGCGAGAGGAGATCGTCGAACACCACGACGCGGTCGGTTTGTCGCCGGATCCCGATCTTCAGCGGGAACCGCTCGCATCTCTCCAGTCCCAACGCAAACCCGGCCAGCAAATTTTCCGTCTCTGTGATGGGCACTTGTTGCAGGCTCGCGCCGCACGAGTTGCAATTTCGCATGGACTTCGCACAATTCTTCCCACATTTTGCGCAAACCTTCACTTCGTTGGTCAGCATTTTCAGCCTCGCGAGCGGAAACTTCTGTCCGTAGGAGACAATCGACGTACCCGGGTGCAGTGGCGTCTGGTTGAGATCGGGAGAGCCAACGGTCGGAAACACGTTTGGTTTCGCACCGGCGTAGTACCACCGCCCCACACCGCTGGAGCAGGTCTGCGAAAAGGCGCCATGCTGCAGGTTCAAGTTGTTCGGAAACATTCTGCTGAGTATCCTCTTGATTACGACCTTAGATTTATTGATTCTCGAGGAGATTATTCATCGGGCAAAACGTGCTAGAACGGCCTCTCTCTGGAGAAACAAGTAAGCCACAGTCTTTCGGTCTCGTACTTTTGACGCCACCGTATCTATTGATCGAAAGTTGAGATGAAGCAGAGTTGTCGCTGTTGCTCTGTCGCTGAAAGGAAAACACAGTTGTGGTATTCTAGCGAACAAAGATGGTTCTTGCCTTAAAACAAAAACAGATGATCCCTAAACATTCCAGAGATCAACTCAGGGCAAAGATGCACGCGAAAAAAAGTGCACAAGAATGATTGGCCGTGGCGTGCATCATGTGAATTTCCAGTACGTGGTGCCAGTCATGTCGATCGTCCAGCAAGTCAAAATCTTGCTTGTGCGATTTTCATCAGATTTTCTTCATCCCTTGCAATACTTGCTAGGGAAACACGAAGCTCCTGCATGCCTATGTTTTCCAGCGCCGAAACAGCGTGGATGTACGGATGAATCACTTGCTGCGTTGCGTCGTCTTTCCCGCTTCCATCCGCATGCACCTGTTGGGCGAGGTTCAGCATCTGCTCCATGCAGTTGTGCAGCTTCCATGGATTGCTTTTATCACACTTGGTCAGCACGATCTGGATCGGGATCTGGTGATTCAAACACATGTCCCAGAGCTTCTCGTCGCGATCCGTAAAGCCCAGATTCACATCGATCAGGCTGACAATGCGCTTCAGCCGCTCGACCGGCTTTGTCACTTCCAGGTAAGCATCCATCATGAGCTCCCAATCCCGCAGGAAATGCTTCCCCGCCTTTCCCGCGAACCCGTACCCAGGCAGGTCGATCAGCATGAGCCGGCCGCCGATCTCGAAGCGAAACAGTTGCCTTGTGCGCCCCGCCGTGCGGGACACGGGAGCGAACGACGGTGCATTAAAGAGCTGCCGCCCCCGCACCTGCCTCTGTCGCTCCCTCTGTTGCTCTACGAGGTTTCCGTCCGTGGAGTTTAAACTGTAGGGCAAGGCGCTCTTTCCGTCGACGGACTGGAGCTCGTTCTGTTCGTCCTGCAATCCTGCAACTTTCCCGCGACTACGGTCATGCGGGTGCACACCGGTGCCGCCGGTCTGTGCCTCCAGTTTATCTTGCCGACGTTTGGCTCGCCACTCCGCCTTCGAGAGCCAATTCCCCGTGTTTGGCTCGCGCAAGCCACTGAAAGTCACTTCGTTGCTGTCGAGGGTCAGCTTGTTAGAAGGGTCGTCGCTCAACTTTCGGGCCGCCTTGTCGATCCGCCCCTCGCGCAGCATAAATTGATGGACCTTCTTCGTGAAAGCGCGGTCCTCCGTGTGGTCAATCTTCACGAGTGATGCCTTTTTCTTTGCCAGATTCTCGGGTGACAACTGCTTGCCCAGCTGCTTGTGGTCAATCTTCGGTTTGGTCCCGGTCTCGCGCGCCGCCCGGAGAGTACGCCGCTTGGCCTTCACCAGGTTCAGCTCGCGGCAATAAGCCTTTACGTTGTCTGCCAAAATGCGGCTTGTGGTGCCGACCGTCTCACGCTTTAGCACCTTGTTCGTGTCGATAATGCGCTGCTTCAGCGTTTCCTCCATCGCCCGCTTGCCGCGATCACGACACAGCTTGCTCTGCAGCGCCCATCCTGGCGCCTTCACTCCCTGTCGCACGAGCTTGCCGTAATGGCTCCGGGCCCGCCGCGTTTCTGCGGTCTTTATGATCTTCATGTGCTGCTTCCACTGGACCTGTTGCTGGCTCCGTTGCAGCCGGGGGCGCGACCGGGACAAAATAGAAAAGGCCCGGACAGCAGGTTTCAACATCTGCAGGATGTTGTTCTCGGCACCAGCCACACCGCCAGGTCGTCGTCCACTCGACGTCCCCTCATGGCCGCTAGACGTAGATTTTTCAAGTAGAACAGTACGACCTGCTGCTCCACCTACTGCGCTTGTTCTCTTTCTACACGCGCCACCGCCCCCGCCCCCGGGGACAGTCATGGTGATCCGCCCGTCGGCGTCCTCGTGTCCGAGCGGAAAGACAGGCTCAAACCGGCCTCGAGCGAGGTTGGCGCGATCCCTCGTCTCGTGCAACCTGTTTACGTCCACCCGGTTCAGGTTGTGCTGGCTCAGCAGGGCGTTCACCAGAGTGCTCTTCCCCACGTTGCTTTGCCCCATAAACGCGACGTGCGGTGAACACGTCCCACTGCCGGCGTCCAGAATTTTCTCCATCGTGTCCTTCACAAGTACCGGGTGACCACGGATATCCAGGTTCCACAGCACCTTCGCATACTCCAAACAACCGAGCTCGGCCACTGAAATTACCTCGCTGGGCCGAAAAAGGTGCACAACCGGACGTGCCAGCACGGGCTTCGGAGAAAGCAAATTCATCACAACTTCCACTTCTCGACATAGTATCTTCTTGCTGGTTCTTCATCCCCAGTAACGGTAATCCTTTTATATCACGGATGAAGTGAACAAATCACGGTGTACACATAACTATCCAGCGCCTCGCCGCGTTGTCCGCTTAGTGTAACGCGTATCTTGCGACATTGGCAAACACAAAGTGAAAAAGCCTTCTCGACCATATAATACCACCTGATCAACCATGCCGAAGATCAAGATCTTCATCAAATCGTGATCGTATTGCTTCCAAAGGTGATGACGTCCAACGCGGCCGATAGACAGAGACGACAAAACCACCCACCATGAGATACTACAGCGAACGTGATTTCTGACTGAAAACGTTTCAATAGTCTGGCGCAAGCTAAGTTAGTACCTTTCAGGGCACAGACATGTTCGAGTTCGCGCCGGTCACGGCAACATAAATGCTTAGCCAATCGGCCATCTTTCATGAAGCTCCCCTTGAGAAGCCGTTGGGCATTTAACAAAATCTCACTCGAATCGAGATGAACGAGAAGTAGAAGTTGTCATTCTACATTACTTAAGGAAACTTTCACTTTGTATCTCCGGCGTGTAGGAGAATTGTAGGACTTAAGATGGTGCACGAACCCGCCTGCGTGAGCGAGATACAAAACCAAAAAAAAAAATAGGACGTAGTACGATATCAAGTACCCCGATAATTTACCTCTGGTGTGCGAGTATTATTCCTAGCTTGTGACAGTCAATGAATGCATTTGAGCAAAAGTTGTCATGGAAAAAGACACACTTCTCTAAAAACCAAAAGCACGAGCTATCGATCGAATATAAGAAAGAAGTAGTGACAAAATCCAGCACTTACACTGCTGCCTTCACTCTTCAGCAGGGAGACATTGGGGCTCGTCCAATTTTGGAAGCAGAATCTCTGTTAAGTTGTAGCGGATATAGTAGGCAGCATGGAATGGCTCACCGAGCACGACAGCGACACTAGAACCCAATTCTTCCGTCCGAAAACCAATGAGCGTCTCCTGAACAACTATACGACTAATCATGTCGTGAGACGGATAAACGGCGTCACCGTAGCCTGGTAATTTCGCGCCGGGAGTCTTGCAGTAGTCCCGCGGGCTTATGACGTACCAGTAGGGCATGCCGGGTGTCTCCTCGAAGTCAACATTTGCAGCGAGTTGGCCCGATGTCAGTAGAAAACACCACCACACCACACCCATGCAACGAAGTCTCATGCTTCCCCCGATTTGCTGCATTTCTGTACGCAACTGGTCATGTCATGTGGTAGGGGGGCACTCGCACCTTCATCCATTGTTCTCTCTGCGTACTGCCAAATCTACACAAGTGTACTACCTCCCTGCTTCACTTTCCTGCGAAACAGACTTATACGTACGGATGTCGAGTGAAAAATCGTATTGCGTGTGCCACTTGAAGACTTCAGGTGTAAGGTGGTGTGAGGGCTTCTTATTTTGATATCTTCGCCTATCTCTACAGCTACACCTATGCTAGGGCCTTGGAAGCAGTCTCTTGATGCTGCCGTTGCAAGCCAAAAAGACTCTACAAATTGATGCCACACGGGCCGTGCGAGTCGTATTGTGGGCGAGCCCGAATCTAGAATCCCCTTCATCCCATCGAGGAGGGGATCGAAGAACCTGGCATAAGCTCCAAATGACGTGATCCTGTCCGTGACTGACCCGCTCTGAAAGATTGCGACGGAACGAAGATCCACTGTCATGTAAATTTCGTCGTTTTTAAAGCGCTCAAGCGTGGAAGGGAAGCGAAGCAAGAACCGGGCAGGCGCCGGCGCGTGCACGACAACCAGCTTCGACGACCTACGGACACCTCTCCTGTGAGGACCACCAAGCAACGGATGCCGCTGTCTGTTCTCGACTGTGCTGTCTTCGGCCCCCGACGAGAACGCGCAACCGCAGGCCGCGAGGGGTCTCTCGGAGTCGTCTGCGTCGTTTTCAACAACTACGTCATGATGGTAGACATAATTCACTACACCAGGATGTCGAGCGCAATCATCTTGAGAAAACCCATCTGCCACTCGAAGCACCTTCTCTCTGAAAACGTCGGGTGTCTTACGCCGCCACACAGCTTCAGGCCCCCACAGTTGGTGTAGTACCTGCCGCTCGTAGTTGTTCTGCATCATTTCCTCGGTCGTTGGCCAATGGGAACTACGGTGAGGTTCTTGGATATCGTCCCACGCATTCGCATTCCAGAAGACCTTTCCTCTTCCATTCTTGGAAAAAGTCGCCCGGTCGAGTTTGTGGTCCAGAAACTGTGGAGTGGCTTGATGGTCCTGAGCGTGGTCCCCAGATGAACCACGCTTGGGACGAGTGGCAGGTGATTTCGCCGAAGCCGGGGACGCTTTGGAGGCACCACGCGCGCCGCCCCCGCCCACCGGCGGGATTTTCATCGGTGATCCATCGGACTCAGGTCGGTGTACGGTACCAGGCGGGGGGAGAAGCTCAACCGTGCCGTTTGTCGGAAGGGGGTGTAGGGGTTCTCCGTCGTGTGGTGTAGTAGGAGCCTGCGGCTCAGCAGTCGTGCGCCCAGGTAGTACTTCGGGCGGACCGCGTTCGGGAGTACCCGACGAGGCTGCACCTCCCGCCCCTGGAAAAAATGCCGAAAGGTGCGCCGCTTCGGTTGTTGTGGTGGTTGTAGTAGTGGTGGTCTTGTCTTGCGCTGCAGAGGCAAGAGTTATGAATTTGCAAAAAGTCGATATTTCTCGGAGGTGAAGCTGCTCCCGCACATAATGTCTAAACCTTCTCGAAACGCAGGCCAGTATCGTATAGCGACTTTCAACTACAAACCATGCAAACACATCATGACTAGTAGCCCTAAGACCAGCTGTGTCACGTGAAAATGATGAACCGCCCATCATACTTACACAGCTTCATCATCATCCAGCAAAAAGAAAAACTGAATGTATACAACTACAGCTGCAGAAATGAATCATTCTCCATCTAGATGAATCAACGCACCGGCTTAGGCTGTAGCTTTACCACCAGCGAGAAATAAGAACTCCTCCTCCGCCCTCCTACTGATGCAGCACCAGGCAGACGTCCCAACGATCGTGATGAGCAAGAGAGTACCCAAAATGATCAGGGTCACTGCGACGGGGTTCTGGCAGAGCTTGCGACAGCTGAATTCCGAGGCCGCGAATCGCTCGCTGCGTATGTCCTTGTTGTAATCTGTTGGGTAGTCGTACTCCTCCGACTGAGATGCTGGCGCACTAGCGGTACTATTACCTGGTGACGTGACGCTGTCCTTTGCAACCCGACCGGAGGACGTCGGATGTTGGCGCCGATCGAAGTTGCCGCTCGAGAGGGCCAGTGGCCCACTCGGGGGCCCCCGTTTGCTGTTCTCCCGCGGGCCGGAGCCAGATACTAGCGGTGGTGGATCAGACCGGCGAGGGCCGACGTCATCTACTTCTTCTTCTTGTTGGACAACCGCTATTTTGCGGAAGGGATTGTCCCGATCCAGCAACATTTCTGTCTCGCTCGTCCTCGGGCGAGGAATCTCCGGGAAACTCCCGGAGTTGCCCTCGTCCTCCTGCATCTTGATCTACTTCAATATTAAAGGACCCAATCGTATTGCCATTTTGATTTGGCCCGCAAAAGGTGATTTAACTTTGAACATTCTGATAAATATATCATCCTTCGCACCGGTGAACCATCTGGTGTGCTCGCCCGTACTGGCCACCACAAAAATCTTGCAAAAAATCTACGTACATGTACCTACTCGTCATGTGAAACGACGTGGCAAGAAATGGGGCAACCTGAAAATAGAAAAAATGTTTCCGTAGAAATGCGCTAAACGGAACCAGTATACACACGTCCAATTTGCGGTGTCCTCCATGTCGTACGGTTTTTCCCATACCAAGAATTTTCTTGCGATTCTTGCGGTTACCTTGTAGGCAACGGATACTCTATTACCGACAACCGGGACCGACGGCGCGATGCTACTTACATTCACTTTCATTTTAGAGCAATCAGCTGATGTTCTCATACCGATGCGGACAGCCTCAGCCCCGGAACAGACGGCGCGCAGTAATAAAAAAACTCAACTGATGACAGAATCAGGAAAAAACACCGAGTCCGACTCCGTTTTTTGACAAAAATACAGCAACCGAAACCGACTTAACTGTGCAGACCATGGCGGCCTCGTTGAGGTCTTCATGCAGTGTTGTACCTTTTGCTGCGATTCGTCGCGAACACATCTCTGCCATTCAGAACCAGACAGAGCAAACGGCAGACATTCATCTTCACAGCTGCACGATTATACCTCCTCTTTTTCTTCTTGTCGTCGTTATGTTTCTTTTCAGAAGGGATCTAATACGATCCTGAAGAATTGTTCTTGTCCACCTTGTCCTTGTGCGTAAGAAATAAAAAAATATGCGAGCTCGCCTTCAGCTCCGCTTTCGAAGCTTGCGCTGTTTTCCCACACTCAACACAAATGAGCACGCCAATTATTGCACGGGGAGATTTTCTTCTGCCAAAGAACGAATCCCGAAGGGGACTCCTCTGCTCGTCAATTTTGGAGTTAGAAGTCCTAATGGCGCTGAGAGGTTCTCGATGTCTCCCGCTTTACAGTCGCCTCAAATAAGTAGAAGAAGATTTGTCGTCAATAGTACATAGAAAAAGGTAAAGCCAGAAGTTGTCGCTGCGTGTGCGTCAATAACCAAAATGTAGAAAATGCAACGACTACTCCTGTGTGTTAGGTTTTGCTTCGAAGATTTTAGTCTTCCCAAAGTTACATAGATTGGAGCCGAACTTCTGCGTAGAAAATTTATTACATAGCGAATAGTGGAACAGCGCAAGACCGCCGCTGCTCGTACATAGGGTTTTAAAATAGCGTTGATAATCAAATACATGCTTCGACTTTTAGATGATGTGTGTCTACCTTTACTTTTTAGCCATGAAGATCTCTTTAAAAAATACTACGAGAGAATGCTCCCCACTGAAGATGACCTGAATCAGTAAATTTCTTTTTGATTGTTGCGCGCCTGCCATACATGGGCGAACGCAACGGACGGTTTTGCACCTTTAGATCGCAGAGACGTTGTTTTTACAAAGGCAAAGGAACTTCCAGGATCAGTGAGTTGAGATCCTAGGCTCGACGTCGGAACAACTCTTGCGAGGATGACGAAATGCGCTAGAGATTGCTTCTAGTTTTGTGCTATGAGGCTGCCTGCACCGCTGCCTGTAGCGGACGACGAGGAGAGGGCGACGCACTCTCGAGGGCCAAGGCGTTGAAGGGCCTTCTTTTCTGGCCCCGCCCCGGAGTGGAGGAGAGTTTGCCCAGCGGACTGTTTTCTGACTTGGAGCGCGGCCGCTTTTGGCTCTCTGGTGTAGTAGTAGTTCTAGGTGACGTGTTCGTGTCCACAAAATCGGCCGATGCCATCCCTCCTTGCACTGATTCGCCAGGATCTTGCGCGACTGTGTTTTCTTTTTTACCAGTTGTCCCTGAAGCTGAACACGCCGACCCGGCTGCCTCTTTATGCTCGTCGCTTCCGGCGCAGTATGCCAGCCGCTCACCCACGGACCTGGTTGCTCCTGTGCTTGGATGCGTATCCCTCGGAGATGCGGTGGCTCTTTCGGCTGCTGCGTCGGTTGGAGGACGTATTGCACACGAGTCGCTTTTGGAGCCGACGTCGAGATGGACATTCGTTGCCGTTAACTTCGCTGTCGTGACTTGTGCTCTATCCTCCGAATTGTCATCAGCTTCATCACCGTCCTTACCGAGTGGAGTTCTACTCCGATCGTCGTGCTCCGCTTCTTCTCGTCCCACCGCTGCGCTGCTAGTGAAAGTTGCGCAGCTACCTTGAACAAGCAGCGGGGCCCCCGCTGCAAGTTCTTCCGGCGCAACTACAGCCGTTTCCGCGACACCAAGGGGCTCAGCGCAGCTGCAAGTGCTGACTGGAGCGACAGCAACATCGACGCCAGAGCTACTAGGCTCTCCCTCGTGGTCGTGGGCGCCTGAGCTGCTAGACCCGCAGCGAGTGCTCTCGTCCGAGACATTTGGGCCTCCCTTCTTGCTCTCCGTGTAGATGTCTGTGGCTGTGAGCTGGTTCCCGTTCGTCGCCGGTTTGGGACAAATTCCGCGCTTTCCACCTTGCAGATACGATTCGGCTTCCCGAGAACAGTGTTGAAGATCATCCCTCGTGGCCGCGGACTTTTCTGGGTTATTGTGCGACGGTTCTGGTACAGGCGCTGATGTGCACGTTTCCACATCCGCAATTGCTTCCTCAGAACTTCTATGCCGTGCCGCAGCTGCTCCAGTAGCGGATGTTGTTGATTCCTGTTGTTCACCGACACTGGAGTTTGATGTTTTTCCCTGCGTGTTTTCAGCAGCTTTCGTACTACTACTCCCTACCTCCGCTTCTTCGTCTTCGTTCGCACAGTCAACATTAGCTTGTAGTTCTTCCATACTGCCGTCGACTGTTTCCACGACCTGCTTGCCAGCATTGCATTTGTTATTGGTTTTCTTGTTCGCTTTTTGTTTTTTGTTCATCCTGCCCGTAGAAGTAATAGTTGCGCTTGCGCAACCGCTTCTACTTCGGCTATCGTGTTCGCCTCCGTCCCCGACTTCGCCCGAGGGGGCTGCATCATTTTCATCTGCCACCGCCTCGTACACGACTGGCTCCGACTGGCTGCGATTCAACACGTCTACGCCGTCGCCGGGCACTGTCACGTCTACATGATTTTTTCCGCCCGCAGACACCTTCCTCCGGCCTTTTGGTGTGGTGGTTTTCTTGGGTGTCGTGGTCTTCTTATTTTTTCCGCCAGAACTGCTGGACGATGACGAGCTGCTGCTACATGACGTGGCAGAAGCGGCGGAAGAGCGTCTTGATGTTGACCCGGCGGGGTGTAGAAGTTGGCCTTCTTGCTGTTGGGCGGTCATCTGCTTCTTCATCGACTGCCGATGCGCTACGGATACCTTTCCCGCGCGAGACTTGTTTTCCTCGAGCTTCGAAGGGGAAGCCACGGTAATCATGGTGGTTTCCGTCACAGACAACGTGGACAAACCCCGCGCTCCTCGCTTGTTGTCCTGTTTTTTTTTCCGGCGCAAAGATTTTTCATGGTTGCACTTCAACTTCTAGTGAGTAGATCCCCATCCCCCCCTCGAAATGAAACTACTTAAAAATGCAATAGATAAAAGATAAAGATTGAAGAAGATGATAATCATAATCATGCAATTCCTCGTGTTAGCAAATAATCTATACGGCTCGCTCCGGAGGCGGCGAGGTCGATACCGGGACCTGCTTCAGTAATCTACTCGCAGCTTCACGGTGGTTTTGGACCTGCTGAAAGACACCCTTGGGAAGCAGATCCTTCACTAGGCCCGTCGTTCGCTTGTCCCGCAAGTACCGCTGGATCGTCTGAAAACTCGCGTCGAAGACCGTCTTGATGTTGTTCCAGCGAAATGCCTTGGCACCCAGATCGATTTTACTGTTCACTGGCGAAAGTACGGACAGGCTAGTTCCGTTGCAGGGAGCAGGTTGCCTGAAAAGTGTATCACATCAGCCACGGTTATTCATTTTAGGACAAAATCACGAACAAGGATACACTCCTCTTCCATGTGGATAGTTCCAATTCATGTAAAATTCGACCGGCAAACGAAAAGCATTCGGCGTTGTAATCAAACTAGATGCTTGGAGGGGTGCTATCCTATTCTACTGCGACCAGGTGCTCGTATTTAACAAATAAATCGACCAAGTACCTCGAAAAGATCTGTGCAACTGTTTTCTTCCTTTCTGTGCGAAAACTGATTGTTTCCCCGTGATAAATCTTTCCGTAGAACTGGAAAAACTCATACAGCTCGCGCACCGCACTTCGTGCAGGAAGAACTCGGTCTTGTCTCTTGCGATGCTGTGCCTCGTCCCGCATAAAATACGCCACTAGGATGCCAAGCAGAAAGCTGCCACAACCGCCGGAGAATGTGTCGTGTAGGTTGTGGCTTGCCAACAGATACTTAGCGAACATGAGCACCAATCGAAAGCGCTCCGGGTATTGGCCCCTAGAAAAAAAATTGCATTGGGTAAGGACTTGTGGGTCACGCACCATTCTTAGAAACAACCAGGTCCACCATTTCTATTTTACTATACTAGCAAGTACTACATAATCATGATTTAATTTTCATCATTCATAAAGGCTGAAAATATAGCAGCTACCTTTTCATTTCCGCTTGAATCCACTCCGTCGTCTTGATTCCTTCGGGTGAGAATACCATGTCCGTTTCAATTCGATCCTCACGCATCAACTTCAGCACCGGCATCGAGGCTGTGCTTATCACCTGTAATTCAATTCAACATTTGGATATGCGTCGGTAGGATAAAATTACGGATACGGATTCATGCTATTTCAGAATGTCCACATTGATTCGAAGATCGATAGGGCGGTCGTCTTTGTCAAGATTCAAGAGAGGGTAATAAAAGCTCTCCTGCACCAAAGTAGAGTCATGCCAAACAAGAAGCCAGGTTTATCAGTTCTTCATCACAAACTCTTCTTGCGGAGGTCATTTATTTCTTCTTGCAGCTTGTAGCTTTTTCTTCTGAAGAGTAGTACTATTACTAGATCAAGCTTCGGAATAAAAGTACCTGGGTATTCACCACCGGCGGGCTGCACTGCTGTTCGATCGCCTGGCGGATTCTTTCCATGCAGTCGTGCGTCTGACTCGGACGGTGCAAGGCCTCGGGGATGGAATGCTTCGATGTGACCGTCGAGCTCGTCGAAGAGGGTGCTACGTCCTCCGAGGACTTCGAGTCCCGTGTGTCCTTGCTGCCCACGACCGCACTGCTCCTCGGGTCCGTCCCCTTCTTCACAGTGATGCACACATCGACGTCGGCTGTGTACAGGGCAAGGTTGCTTTTCAGCGAGCCGAACACCTCCAGGTCGTGTTCGCACAGGATGCCACGAAGTTCGTCGACCCACGAGAGACGTTGCTTTTTCTCGTCTGCACTCATCTGCACTTGCTCCAGGAAGGCGAACAACTCCTCGTCGAGGGCTTTCTCCACCTCCTTGTTGTAGGGAAGCACCGCCTCATACGCAGGCTGCGGTGCGAGGAACTGTGTCGCAGCACCGAACGCATGATTCGCCGTGTGGGCGGGCATCAAGTTGTAACCGGTAGCCCGTGTGGTTGGTTGCGCCATGACGTGGGAGCCGACGTTGTGGTGATTTTGCGGCATCATGAACACGCCCGTGCACGTACCCGTGTTGACAGCGCCGGCGGGCCCGGCAACAAATTGCATCGGAACCGGCATGATCACCCCGTTCTGCATGGTGCTATAGAAGGGTGCAACCTGTCCACCTTGCGAGAGTGCGAGAACTGGATGCGGGCAACCGAGCGCCATCTGGGGCTGATGTTGCTTTTTGTTCGCTGACTGCGTCGCCAGGCCGGCCTGCTGCTGCGCCGCAACAGCTACAGCGACTTGCTGATTGTAGTTGGCCGGGAGAGTCGGCGTCGTGTTATTTGCGGTTAGTAGCGTTTGTGGTTCCTGTTGCATATTACCTGCGGCATGCACTAGTTGCTCATGTGCTTGATTGTTGAACTGGCCACTCTGCACCCCGCTCTGGAGATGAGAATGCATCTGTGTAGTCCCGCCTCCAGCAGCTTGCGGTTGATGTCCTAGTAACGTCTGCGAAATCTGTTGCAACAGCCCTGCCTGTTGTTGCTCCAGCGCTATGCCCTCTCGTTGCGCCATCGCTATGCTCTTCACGCACTCTTGATAGGCCTGAAGCTGATGCGGTTTGAGATTTTGCGTGGCCATGTGCCCGAGTTGCAAGAGCTGCAGTGGGTGCAGTTGCGTTTGATTATCGGGCGGCACCGTCGGGCTCAGCGGTATTCCGCTTGTTACAGGAGCTGAGCCGGGGCGTGTCGGAGGCACTGTAGTACCTCCATTCATTCCCTGTCCCACGCGACTACTCTCCTGCTGCTGCTGCTGCAATTGATGCGGCTGTTGTTGAAACAAGCCGCCGACGCCAGGCGCGGAGTACGCACCTGCAACGCCAGCCCGCAGGCCCTGCATCGCAGCGCCGGTGGACGAATGACTACTCCGACTCGACGCCGAAGAGGGCGTGGCCGGCACAGACATGTTCCGAGTCAACGACGTCCCGGTCGCGCATCCATTTGTTCCAGTACTACCGGTATTGAGCATTGCTCCCGGCTGTGCGATCTGCAGCGGTGCCGAACTAGACACAGTGCCCGATCTTGTTGATCCGGCTTGTTTCAAACTTGCGAAAGAGGCGGATGACGAGGAAGCGGGCGCAGTGCCGACCTGCAACGTGCTAGAAGCAGCGCTAGGTCCGCATCGCAGTACGGTGGAATGTTGAAACGAGTTAGTGGTGCTGCTGCTGTGCTGCATCATGCTTGCTCCACCTGCTGTGTCACGACTGCCACCGGTAGTTCCGGCGAAACTGGTCTGCGACGTTGTCGTCGTCACGTTTTCTTGCAAACCGCCAACTCCGGCGGATGTGACACTCTTATTCGACGGGGAGCTGTTCGTGGTGGTGCCACCCCCCGACTGCAGTCCAGAATTATGCTGGTTTCGTGCTTGGTTAGAGGAAAACTGTGCGATGGCATCGTTGAGCATGGCTCCTGTAGAGGGCGTCACCGAGCCAATGGACGCCGACGTCCCACACTGCGAATTGTGCGAAGATGCGGAGGATGATCCGCCCACCTGGCCAGCTTGCTCCGCCGGCCGATTCGGGGTGAGCGCGAGCCGTTCCAGAGTGTAGCTTCCGCCACCTGGTTGTGTATCGCGGAGATACAAACTTCCATCTCCGATGTCTACCACATCCTTCCCGTCCTTCAAAGTGGCATACACGTTCATCTGCGTTCCTGCGCTGACCTGTTGCCATTTCATTTTCAAACAGATTGCTCTTTGTCTAAAAAGATCCCCGAACAGGAGAAGTAGGCACATTGTACTTGGAAAAAACATAAAAACCACCATGGATTCCGAGCCCGAGAAGGAGAACTAGAACACGTTCCCGCGCATAAAAATCTACTTATCTACTTTTCGCTTTTCTGCGACAGCCACAGCGACGAGAATTGTGTGCATAAAAAGTAAACAGTAACCTAGTACCTGGATGGTGCCCGCTGGAGACTGTTGCGCTACACTTGGAGAAGCCAGTGCTTTGGTCGAAGCTCCTGGGGTGCGTGATGAAGACTGAGCGGAGGGAGATGTTCCTTGTAGTGCCTTCGTACTTTTGCCTGCCACCCCGGCGTACAAGGTCTTTTCCGCCGGCAAGTCGCTGAAAACCTTAGTCTTCATCTGATATCCTTGAAACGCAGCAGCTGCTCCTGGCCCTGGTGCTACTGCGTGCTGCGCATGATCAGCGTAAGAATCGTTTCTGGCGTTCTTGTTTTTCTGCTGCCTGCTTGTACCCGCAGTTGCACTACTACCGGCGCTTCCGTTCTCGTAACTGCGCGCGGGCCCGCCGTAAGCGGAAAGGTTTGCATTCTGCTGGCCGCGCTCGTGTTGCTGCGTCCCCGTGGTGGAATTCGAATTTTGGCGGTTGTACTGCAGCTGCACGTGAGTGCCGTCTCTCTGCTTCACGAAGACGGGCCCCTGTGTAGCCAAGGTGCGCAAGACGGGATTGAAAATGTGATTCGCATGATATATGTGCGTCTCGCTCGTGAATCGGTCTGGTTTCGTCCCTTTATGATCCTTCTTCTTGTTGGGCCCGCCTTTTTGGTAGCTATTCGCGCCCCCGGTCTGCTTCCCGGACGGCAGCGAACCACCTCCCTCGTGCGGATTATTATACTGGTGCGCTCCTTTCTGGTGACCTCTGCCCGAGGGTGCGGACTTATTTTTGCCCTTCCCTTTGCTTCCTTTGTGTGATGAAGATGTCGCTGCAGCCGTGCTCGACGCCACCGTGCCGCCGTTGGTCCAGCTGGGGTCTGATGATGTTGCGACGTGCTCAGACGCGGACGTCGCACCGAACACTTTGCTTGCTGTCGTGCTGGTCGCCGGTGGGTCTGGCTGGCCCCCCCGCGCGCCCCCGGCCGTGATGGTAAATGTTTCCGCGTTTTTCTGCTTCTTTTTCTTCGAGGACTTGGACGCTGTGGACGTCGCACTGGAAGTACTGCTGCTGGGGAGTCTTTTTCCAGGCTGCTGGTCCTTCTTTTGCCGGAGCGTGGCGCCGGCGGAATTACTACTACCGTGTAGAAGTTGTTGTTCTCCCTCGCGCGTGGACGCCGAGCTGCGTGGCTCGTCCGGCCCTACTAGCGCCGGCGGGTGATGAACTTCTATGGCAGACGACGCGTGGTCGACCTCCTCCGCCCCAAGAACCCGTCCCCGCGTAGAGGACGTAGTGCTCACTTGATCGATGGAGCCAGCCCGCGTGGCGGCGGCGGTGGACGAGCCCGCGGTGCGGTCCGGCGCGTGCGACCCGGACGAGGACGACGTCGTCGCCGGCGTGGGTGCGTCGTTGCTGCTCTTCTCGGCCTCCAGGCTGTCGCGTCTCGTCGTGGGGAGTCCGCGCACGACGAGCTTTTCCGGCACTTCCAGCGTCGCCGCAGACACATGATCCAGGTCTGGCGTCACCGACTTATTTCGAAACGACGACCACCTCTCCTGCGGATTCAGTTGCTGCTGCGGCGCCGCCCCTGTAGTGGCCGACGAGAGAATTATGTTTGCGGAAGATGATCCAGTGCTGGACGAGCACGCGGAGCTGCACGCGGACGAAGAAACATTACAACCGGGGGCCGCACCCGCCGCCGCGCTCGTCGTTGCGTGAACCACCGAACTTGGGGTCGCCTGGTTCAGTTGTTGTTCGGAGCCTGCTGTTGACGAACGATGTGTAGTGTGCTGCGGGGTCGAGGCACTGCTGCAGCTTGCCCCGCCGCCACCCTTTGCTCCCAGGGTGGGAAAGGCCTTTTCATCCTGCAGGTCTTCCAACGATTTGGCGCGCACGGCATTTTCCTCAATCGTGGGCGTGCAGAAGGAACTCGAAGAATTCTTGTTCTTCCCTTTCTGCTTGGATTGTGGCTGCGGGTGATGCAGCTGAACAGTGCCAGCACTCGAGCAGCTCGCGCCGCTGCCCTTCCTCTTGTTGTACCTCCCGTCCGGTGGGCTGGAACTTGACGCGCTCTTGTCCTGCTCTCGACTTCGAGCGGATATCGGAGGCGACATGATTCAAGGATGAAATTACCTAGTGTCTCAAGGACATAATTCCTAGGAGTAACCAGTGTTGGTCGTGGGGGCCGGTCTCAACACGGACGACGCCTTTTATACACACACACGGACCACCAACGACCACGCCCTCCTTCTTCTATAATCGGTTCCCCTTGCACACTTCAATTGATGAAAATTTATTACCCAGTCTGCCGTGTAAAAACGGAAAAATATCATGTAAAGTTTTGTGCGGAAGTTCTGTAGTAGAAGGTCTGAATTCGCTCGGCGTCTTCGCAGTTTTTCGGACCTGCTTTTTTGACGTTCCGCCTCGCCTCTCTCTTTCTTTGATTTTGAAACGGGAAGACAAAAAATATGAATAACCTACTCTACTCGTACTAGTAATGTTAATACTGACTCTTTGAATCTGGGACGAGATAGAACGCCTTAATACGCTAGGACTATCACTATGCTTGATTTAGGTACCTTTGTTTGAGTATGATAAAATGCCAATCGCTTCTGCCGGGTACAGACATCAAGCGACTCCAAAACTGAATGCAATGCTGCGTGCGCGCTGTACAATGCGTCTGCGCTACGCAGGCGTAGCGCATAGACCGTAAGTTGTTTGCGTGTGGGCAACGAGGTTTCGCGAGAAGAGTCGAAGAAGGTTGCAGCGTATCCAAAAAGCTAACTGCACCTGGGCGTCTGTTTGTGGGGATACAAGCGATGCTGTTCAAAATGTATATGAACGCTGCTCCTGGAGCCCTTTTCGGTGGTGAGTGGGCTTTATACAATTACTCACTTCTACCACCGATGAAAGCAGTACTGCCCAGTAACGGCTGCAAGAGAATCAAAATTCCTCTACTCTTTCGATAAAAATGTGTAGTTTATTTTTATTCTAAAATCGATAACTTTGTGTTGAGTGTGGCCTATTCTACACAGCTTGCTTAATGCGATAATTCAAGTACGGGGGTAGGGATATTGTTTTGTAGTAGAGGTAGAGGAGCAAAGGCAACCCTTCACTACGTTCTTACCCGTCAGCTCGGGAGGCTAGAGCTACAAAAGTAGTGTCGTCGGTCGTCGTCGTCGAACTGGTAAGCAGTTGATTATTGTTGAAGTTGTGCCGTCGTTGTTCCTCGACATGGGGATCCATAAATTTGTGACCTACTTCGCTATTTCAACTGGATCTTCAGCGTACCGTATTTGATCGACAACGTCGGATTTCAGAACTTGAAAAATAGGGGATCTTTTTTCGCACTGTACGTGCTGGAACCCACATTCTTCACGAATCAATTTTGATCAGAACTTGACATTGCTTTCACTTTCAACAATCGCTATGGACCACAAATAAAACACACCGATCCTTCACTAACGCGCACGATCAACATTTCAGAGTTTCTGCTCGTGCAAGCGACTTGTTGAAATTTCTAAAAGCGGCGCGCTCAAGCAGCCGCGAGCTTCGCGGTTGGCACGATTTGGATGGAGATATAATATTTTCGCGTACTCAAGAGTTAGTATGCACGGGCGCTTTCTTATTGGGCTGTCTTTGAAAAGTATGACATGCAACAGTGCACGGTGACGGCGTTTTTGGAGCCACCTCTCACACCTAGCGTGATGGAGCCGGAAACTGTGCCTGTTCCAAGAGGCGCTGGTACTCTTTGGCTTCCTGACGCTTGCGGTCATAGCTGGCCGCCTTCTCGCGCAGCTGGAGCACGGCACGTTGTCGCTCGGCTCGAAAATCAGCTAGCTCACTCCGCAGCTGGTCGTTTTCTTTTTCCAAGACGTGCACCCGCATTGTGCGCTCACTGAGCCGAGCTTCCAAGTCCTGAAGAAAAAATTGCATCAAGTCGTCCGCCTGAAAGTTTCTCCTGACAACTCTGTCGTTTTCCGTATAGACCCAACGGCAAGAACGACAGGGAGATTGTATGTTCTACCTATCGTATCTCATCTCAACATTCTCGTCGACGGTCCCAGTCGCTATATTAAGTGAGTCGTGCGAATAAAGTACTCAACTAGGAAATGATACCTGAATCGCAATCGATTCCGCCGAAAATGAGGAGGACGACGTTGGTCTCGAGGAGGGCGGTACCTGTGCGACAACTTGATCTCCCGGCGCCCGACCTTGCTCCAACTGCGCGGCCTGTTCATGCAATTTCGCCTGCAGATGGCTCGCGAGTCTTTGCGCGTCCGCCAGTTCCGCTTTTTTGCCATCGAGATCGTCTTTCCATTCGGTCGCCCGTCTGAGGAATTCGTCCTTCATCGCAAGCATGTGTTTCTTCAAATGGGCAACCTCTTTGCTCCCCTGCGCGCCGTCCACTCGTGCCATACTTTCTGCGTGCTGGAGCTGCTGCCGCACCACGCCAAGTTCCGTTTCGGCCTTGTGCAGCGCATGCTTGGTCTCGGCAAATTTCTTGCTGCCGACGGTCTTCTCGTGTCTCAGCTGCTTCACCACCGCTTCGCCCGTCTCAATCTTCTGTTCCAACTTAGCAACTCGCTCGCGCAAAGCATTATTTTCCTGTCGCTGGTCGTGCTGAGCGAAGGCTGCTTCCTCCACCTGCTTGCGCAAACTCCTCACCCGTTGCTCCGTTTCCTCCCTTTCCAAGTCGTCCTGCGATGAAAGAAAACGCGAAGGAAGTAAAAGTATATTTAACTTCCCGGTAGAATAAACAACTGTGGGCTGAAAGGACAATACACAGATCCTTAGCAAGAATCAATCATGTACTTCCGTCCGTACACTAAAAAACGTATGTAGTCAGGAATCTCTCGAAAAGACCTCTATTCCAATCAGGTAAGTAAAGTACCTCCACGCGTAACTTCTCAGCACCGTCCTGCACTTTCTGTCGCAGTCTCTCGATTTCCTGCCGTAATGCAACGTTTTCTTTTTCTGTGCTGCCGTGCAGCAGAAGCAAGCGCTTGACCTCCCGTCCCTTCTCCAACAACGCACTTTGAACTTCGCCAAGCTTCTCTACCTGGTTGTGTAGTGGTTCTACGCAGATCAGCATCAGCAGGAACAAGAACCCAGAACAACTTCATTCAATAACAAGCGCACGTGAAGATACGAGGATCCGATTCGGAAGATGTAAGACAACTAAGACTCTCTATTCGTCGTGCATATTGCAGATTCGGAAAGAACTAAACCTTACCGTGGCCACATGTGATTTGTTTCGCCTGGCAGCGTCCTCACGAAGCTCCGACGTTGTCAGCTCCTGGGCCAGGCGCAAGTCTTTCTCTCGCGCCACCTCCTGTTTCAGGAGCACCACCTCTATGTCCTGAATGTTATCCGAAGTATCAGGAGACGTTGGAGGCCACTGCACGAACTTCCTCGGTGGAAGGTGCACACCAATCTTTATTTCCTCGACGCTTGAACTTGATGATGAAATTGTCATTCCTTTTCCGGCATTTGATGTCGTGTTCTTCTTTATCCCCTCAGCCGGTACAACACTAGCAGCCTTTGCCCGCTTATTTCCACTCACCAGTGGTTCAAACTGATCGTCTGCCGTCGCGTCGCTAGCTTCATCCCCTTTTGCGTGTCGAATCGGACGATCTGGAGGACCGGATTCTGTTGCGTCCTGATCCTGTGGTGTTGCTGAATGAAGCAGGTCACTACCATCCAGTGTCGCGGCCCAACTCGGCGTCGATGCGGCGATGGTCTTCGTGACTTCGTCTATACTCGACATCGGCGGTATCCTGAATTTCTTCGTGAACGTTGTACCGCGCTGTGATGATGAAGAAGTCGTCGAAGAAGTTTTTACGGAGGAAGCAGAGGCAGGTAGCTCGTCCTCCTTCACCTTCGGTGAAGTAGATATCCTCGGAGCAGGTCCTTGCTCACTACAAGTAGACACTGTCGCTGCTGCGCGATCGTGTTCCCTGCCCTTACTAGACAACATGATCTCATCTTCCCTGCACTTCTCATGCTCTCTACACGACGTCGTGTCTGGACTACTAGGCTTCTCGGCTACAACGTGAGCGGCCTCGGAGGACCGGACGGGATGAACCGCAGTAGACTGCTCCTTCGCGCAAGAAAGCTCCACCTTGGCCGCCGGCCCCGTGGAACTACACTGCGATTTGGTCTCGAGCAGCAGTGACTGTGTCGAGTGGCTGTTGCCATCCATGAGCCAAGAGATTCGACGCTCCATCTGCGACGAGCTTGAGTGCACCAGACTTGTTCCCGGGGTGGCAATATCGAAAAACTCAATAGGCTCTTGCCCGCTCGTCGTCGCCCCAGCAGCGTCCGGGCTGGTGACCGATGCAACCGCCTTCATATACTTTTTATACTTGTCGTCCTTAGCAACGCTGCTGCTCCCCGCCGCTGTGTTCATCATCATCTTCGTCCCGGTTGTTGTACGAAAAACACCACCGCGGCTCACCGCACTGGCACCCGAAGTAGAAGATGCAGCTTCGCTTCGTCTTATGTCCTCCGGGTGACTTGATCCAGATCCGGAGCGCGCGTCTGAGTAGGAGGTGGTACTACCAGCAGCCAGCGAATTTGTTCCGCCCTGGGGGACTGCGTCATCCACCAGCAGTACCTTCTCCGGCGACGCACTACTGCTTCCATTGTTCTCGTCCAAAACTGGCTGGGCGCCCTCGAAGAAAAAAACTTGGCTGGGCGTACGCTCGGCGGGCGAGGCGGCAGACGAGCTGACGAAGCTCGACTCTGTATCTTCCGTACCGCCGCCCTTAACGGACGAAAACACCACATCGGAAGCGGGTGTTGCCCGCAAGTGCGCACTCTTTTCCCGAGCGGTGTACATTCGTCCGCTCGTTTTCCGCAGCGGCGACGGCGACCGCAGAATCGCGGCGGCCATATCGCTTCCATGCGTCGCCGATGCCGCCTCCTCGCCTGTCGTCATCTTTAACTTTGTATTGAACTGTGTCCGTCGACGCTCCCCCTCTCTTCTTCGAAAACCGAAAATAGCACTGTGATTTTTCGCGCACGCACTCCGCTCGTCTACGGGCTAACATGAGCAAACAATGTAAACAGTTTTCGTTTCTCTCGGCCAGTTTGCGCCCCGGGTTCACGAAAATTTTTTTTCCAGCCCCAAAAGGAGCAGGAAGTTCTTGTTCTTCATGGCACCGCTCATCTACTTGCCACATCCCAAAGAACAGCACGACAAAATAATGGAAGATTGCTTCTCCAACAGAAACGAATTTTGAAACGGCTTGAAATCAAGCAACATATGCTGATCTACCACAAGAAAATCCCAGAAGTGGTGTACCGGATACATTCATTGGGAGTGTTTCTAGAAACGGCTGAACCTTGCTACGGCATTCGTATTCAGCATGCGCAATACATTTTTACAGGTGCTAATCAATTTTTCTCAAGGCTAATTTTTTGCTGCAAATTCCTAAGTAGGTACATTTCCGAGACCAGAAAAATGTCGATGTAATTTTTTGAAAACATACTTGAATGCTGCAAAACAATGCCGCAAGATGAAGTCTGTACAACATTAAAGAACTGAAGCCTCGTCAACAACGAAGGTGCGTTACAGGATAGTCGTTTGTGCCAGCATGATTTCAGTAGTCATGCAAAGCCCCAGAGTTGCTTGTCACATTGTGTCTCCCCAAGCAGAGCAATGCGAGAAAAGAAGCAATTTGCAATGCCACCATGGTCCCCAGACCAACACCCAAAGTCAGCTTTGCTTCTCGTTTCTCCTTCGCATAGAGCGCAGAGGCAGCACTCTTTGACAAACCACCCTCAGCTACCATCGTGCTAATTTTCTCGAGCACCTCTTCATCCTCCATTGCCCCGAATATTGGACGGCTCATGCAGCCGTTCTGCTGCACAAACATCACCAACTGTAAATGTTTTTTTGGGAGGTACGTGCCACGAGCTTCAGCAGTGCTGCAGCTTTCTTTTTACTGCGAGAAGTTAGTGAAAAGCAGAAAGAAAATCAAAATGAAAAACGACAACATTATCTGCATGAATTCTGTACAAAACAAGCACGTCCTATACCAAGATCGCCCAGGAGAAGATGAAGATTCCCTTGACAAATGCCCCCGCAGGAATGTTGTAGTTGTGGTGCTTCAAGCGGGCACAGGTGATCACGCTGCAGACCAACGCAGTTGTATGGAAGCGTCAGGTTTGAAATCGTCAAAGTTGAAATAATTTGTAATGCATAAAATGCATGACCCGAGGCACGTGTGTTGCAGAGCAGGCAAGTGAGGCCGATTGTAAGCCTGTTTGGGGTTACAGCTTGAGCTGCTAAAGTAGCATGAGAAAATCGCTCGTCTTTGCCTAAACAGCATGACAGAGTGGATTTAGGGACCAACGAAATTTGTCTTGCACCACTTGGAAACCGGGTTCCAACTGGCGTCCATTTTATGCATGACAAATTATTTCAACTTTGTCGATTTCAAACCTGACACATCCATAAGTTGCGCTCGCCACGTAGAGGATCATGCGCGCTTTTTCGAAGTCCTCGGGACCGTTCCCTTGGATGGTGACAAGTGGCGCAAAAATCGTGGCTATATCCAGGAGAATGACCACCCAGTCGGTCCACTGCCACCGCGAGTTATCGTCACTGTCGTGTAAAGCGACCCCTGGAACGATGGCGTGGTAGTAGCGTGCATGATACGCCATTTTTTTCGACGAGTTTAGGGTCGGGTCACAATGATATCCTGAAGATAGAAGAGCTCTGTCGCTGATGAATAAGGTTCACTACAATCGAGCTACCTATGCCCTGAAGCTGTTCGTAGTTGTACGCCTGAAAAAGCATGCGGCTTCTGTACTCTGCAGCGCCGCTGAAATTTTCCGAAACACACCGAGGACAATAGCACGAGCGAAAAGCGTCTCGAGACCCCTCAGGATATTCTTCGCAGTGGCGCAAGAAAACGACAACGCAAACACCTTATTTACGAAGTCCAAATTCTGTCCGATGAGACGCTTCATGTAAAACTTCAGAAATTCACTCTTCCTCGGCGACTTTCGCTCGTTTCAACAATGAAATCTGCGCAACCTGGTCGAACTCAAGCTTATACAACAGAATATTGCGACAAACGAGGCTGAAGAAGGACTCTTCAGCAAGAACGTTTATGATTTTTTCAAATTTGATATTTTTTTCTTTTTGTTTTTCTTTTCAACCTCACTTCTCTTGCAAAATAAAAAACGCGTCAGTCAGCGGTGGAACTGCTTTTTCCGCCACTTCCAATACAGCCAAAAAACTACATTTCGAAAGCGCTACGAAGTAGTTGCTACGTTCTGATATATCATGCGATCATTTACAGTGTGATTACCGAAACGTATTTGCGAAACCTGGAACTGGATCAAATCATTCATGAAGCAAGGTTCTTCTTGGAAAAACAAAAAAAACTCTCTGTGATGTAAGACGTTTAGCACACGCAAGGCCATTCCAATTCATTTTTAGGCGAAAGCCAGTGAAAAAAATCGCTATATTTAAAACTGATTTTACACCGAGATCCAGCGACTGCGCTTCAGCCGTGGTTCCGGGCGCGCCGCAACCGAAGGTCCGGCTAGCTGTAAAACAAAAACTTTTCCAAAAACTAGAAGGTCTAAACCGACTCTCTTTCAACATCGCTATATGTGTAAGGAAGTGCTATCAATGACAGACACAAGTCTGACTTTGTTTTATGACTTTGAATTAGAATTTCTCCATATTCTTCTCAAAAAATAGGCCCCGCTTTAGAAGACTGGCACACATTCATCGCTGTTGGCCACCACCCGTGCGTCGTTGGCACCACAGTCATACCAAACGACAGTGTGCGCGCCAGGCTCTTGCTCGTCGCACATGGGTTCTTGGTGACAGTGGCAGGACAGGTCCGCAGCGACCGTGGCAAATGTGTGCAACGGGTAGAACACTCGACACTGCTGCGCACATAGATAGGAGTCCCCGAACTTGAGACCCTGGCTATCAAACGCGACCTTCGGAATGCTGCGCTTCATGCTCGCTTCATTAGACCTCCTACTTCTCGCCACGTCAAGAACTTCTGTTTCGCTCTCGTCGGTCGTCTCCCACCTAGTATCGCAGTTCACCGGTCGAATGGACAACTTTACAGGCTCGGGCTCTACATCATGAACGTCGTCTACTCTCCTGGTTTGCAAGAACAGCGATGGCGCCGCAGTCGTTGTACTATTACTACTCCCAGCGGCCTCGCGTAGACAGTCTAACCCGGGCGGAGAGCAGAGAAGCGCCGCCTCTGCCTGTACGACATTCAGACTGTCATCGTCCGCGTTGCAGCTGTTTTCGGCCATTTTTCGCAGCGTCTCCTCGAGCTGCAGGAGCTTCTTCCCCGCTTTTTCTAAATTCTCCGGTGACTTGTCGGCAGCGGCGACTTTGGCGGCCTCGCGCAAACCCGCACCCAGCACGTTGGACCGCGCTTCGAGCGCCTCGCAGTTTGCGCTGAGTGTGTGCTCTTCCAGTGCCTGTTTTGCGCGTTCGATTTTCCGCGTGCAGCGCGGATTCACAGCCGGCGCAAACTCCTTCTCGCAGGCCACACCCTCTTGCAGATCGTCCTTCAGTAGACTACTGAACGTATCCGACCGCGCCACGTTACAGTCAATCAGCGCCGTGGACCAGGCGAGCCGCTTGTCGGTGGCACTCGGCGACTTGCGGTAGACCAGGAGCGCGTTCCGGGCGGTGCGGCATTTATCCTCCTCTACCGTGCGCAGTTTGTTCATTTTCAACGCCGCTTGCACCTCGTCGATCCGCGCCTGCACCTTGTCCAACGCTCGCGTGGCGGCCTCGCACTCGGTGGCCGAATCCCCGTAGGACAGGCACGTTTCCTCCTTGCTTTTCTTGGCCTCGTCCGCGCTCGCGCTCAGCGCGTCGGAGATCGCCTCCGCCTTCTCCACGTAGGCGCGCTCCGACTCGCCGCGCTCTTCCGTCGCCTCCTGGACGATCTTCTTCTCGTACTTCCCGACGGCAGCCATCAGCTCCCACACCGCCCGCTGGGCCACTTCCAGGTTGGCGCTCTTCGCTTCGTAGTTCAACCGCAAGCGGTCCTGGTCCAGGGCGGTCCCGTCGGTGCTGTTCAGGTACAGCTCCTTCGCGTAGGACTCCATGGCCTCGGCCCGCCGCAGCACGTCGAGCCGCTGCGCGGAGACGAAGCTCTTCTCCGCCTCCCCGATCTCTACGAGCAGCGTCTTGTGCTCCTCGAACTTCGCCTTCAGCTCGGCCGTCAGCAAATCCTGCTTGGCCTTCAACTTCTCCTGCTCGTCCGCGGGCGCGGTTTTCATCTTGTCCTCCAGCGCCTTGAAGCCGCTCTGGAGCTGGTTCCGCAGGGCGTTCATGGACCGCCAGTCCTGCACCCGCCGCATCAAGGCATCCCGGCTGTCCCGACGCCGAAACCGCGCGCGCACCGCGGCCGACTGCTTGTTCTCCACCGCGAAGTGCGTCATGCTCTCCAACGGATCTTCTTTTACCGTCTCCCACGTCTGCAAGAAGGCAGTCCATTTGGTGGATTCCGCCGTGGAAAGACTCGTCGAGGTCCCGCCGGTCTGTTGTGGTTTTCTTGTGTGGAGGTCTGTGTAATAACCTTATTTTCATCATCAGAACCTTTTAGACAGCATGCATGATAGTTGTGTGTGTTAAAGCCCAGAAGCCACCTACGACTTTGCATCGGCATCAACAGGGCGGCCCAAAGAAGATAAGTACCTCTTCATTCGCTTCGAGCACTGAGTAGTACGCGGCAACTGCGTGCGAAATGGACTCTATTCGCGTCGTCCGAGTAGTGCGATCCTCCATGTAGACGCCCATGCGCTGCTTCAGGTTTTCCAGGGTTGCCTTACGTTCGGCCAAGTTGAGCATCCGCAATGCAATCTTGGTCAAAATCTGTTTTTCTTGGCGCAAAGCATTCTTGCTGACCCGCACAAACACCTCCAGCTTTTCGTACTCGTCCCTGGCTGCGTCTTCCTGCACCTCTGCGGCCATCGCTGCGGCTTTCGCTTTATTGTACAGGTCCGTGTTGCCTTGCAGAGCTGGGTCAGCCAGTGCCTGCTTGGCAAGCTTCGTCGCCTCTTCTGCCACGAGCAGCCCTGGCTTTGCTGTATCCCTGGTTTCTTCAGAGACCTGCAAACGCGCTTCCGCGGCCGTCACTCGGCTCTCATGGACACCCTGCAGATGTTGTAAATTTAAAATTTGGTGGTGAAGTTTTCTCCTAGAAAACCCTTAAGAAGTCTTCAACTCTCAAGGTAAGAAAGATTGAAAAAAATACCTTCCGCTCTTCTTCCGCAGCTGACGCAGCCTCAGCCTGCGCTATTGCGTCATCAAGCAAGGTGGTCATGCGGTCATAGGATGCGGCCTGCTTGCCCTCCAGGTATTTCTTGAAGTCTTGCAGAGCGCCGGTTCGGTTGACCGCCAGAGAAAGGCGTCCCTGCGCCTCGACCACAGCGTTCGCAGCGTCGATTGCAAGCTTCCGTCCCGGAGTCATGTTTGCGACCACGCCGGAAGTGGCGTTCGCAACTGCACTGAGCCCGGGCACACTGCTGACGACGCCCCCGACGGCCCCTCCTAACAGACCTTGAAGCTCGTTGGCTTCGTTTACCGCCTGGTTCGCGAAGTGCTCCGCGCGAATCTCGGTCATTTGCGCCCGCGCCACGGATCCGGCAGCGGTGTCCAGCTGCGCGCGCGCGGCCAGCGTGATAATCCAGGTCTGCGCCAGCGCAACGTCCATCCGCGCGTCCGCCATGTGACTCTGCATCTCCTGTCGCTTGTAGTCCAGAAACACCACCTTGTTCACCTCTAGCTTCTTGCGCGCCTCCTGCGTTTCTTTGAACAAGTCCTGCTGGTTCTGCTTCAACAGGTCGCGGAACGTCCGCTGCTTGATCAAGTACGCCTCCGCCTCGGCCTGCGTTTGCGAGTTGCGCGCCGCGATGCCCACGCGGGCCGTATCCAGCAATTTCTGCATCACCACCACGCCACGCGTCAACGCGGTCCGCACCTTCACCTTGGTGAGACCGTCTCCCGCGGCGTCGATCGCTTGCTTTACATCCTCGACCGCGAGATCTGCGTTCTTAAACGCCGCCTGGAAACCCAGCAGTTCCACCAGACTCGCCTGTCGGACGGCCTGCCCGAGGAGGCGCGTGCTGTCCGCGCGCATGCCCATGCGTTGCAAGTCTTTCTGCGTCTCGTCGACGGTTCCGCGCGACAGCTGGACCACACGAGGCAGCTTGGGCTGCAAAGCCGCGGCCGCGGTAGCGGGGGCAGGCGCTTGCGCCCCCGTCATCGCGGACATGGCAATCTGGGCCGCGTTTGCGTTCGGTGAGGCGGGGAAGGGCGGTTGCGGCCCCGACGTTCCGGAACTTGACGTTCCGGAAATGGGAGTGCCCTGGATTGTCCCCACGGCCAGTTTTGCCTGCGCGGCAAGTTTCTGTGCCTTGGGGTCCGTCGTGGTGGGTAGTCCCTTCGCTTTCAACACGGAAGCCTTCACTTGGGCCGCCTTCTGCTTTGCGAGGCTCGCGGCGTAGGCGGCCTTCGCGGCGTCCGCTTTGGCCTGCGCGGCCGCGGGGCCCCAAAGTGCAGAAGGGGCCACGTATTTGACGGGTTTCGGATCAGCCTTGGCGTCTTCCGTTCTTGCGGAGGAATGATCTTCATCCACACTCAGGAGCGAGGCAGGCCAGATACCTAACGTTTGCTGTACGTTGCTGACCTCAGCAGGAAGGGCCGTGTTCGTGATTCTTTCGGTCTGCAGGGCCAAATCGTTTTTCACTTCTTCCTTTTTGCCGAGCGGCCGCGATACTGCTTCTATCGCCGGTGATGAGCGTATGATTGAAACTTCTTCTGCTGGCATCGAGTCAACACTGGCGTTGGAAACGGATGGCGCAACCGCAACCAACCCAGGCTCTGCATGCCGCGTCGCGCGCCGCACAATATCTGCATCAGGTGCGGTTGATTGAGGTGTACGAACCGCCGTTGGAGCAGTTCCAGCTTCGTCGGCGTGATCTTTCTTCTTGATGCCCGGGAGCTGATGATCCAAAGGGCCACGTTGATTGCTTTTCTTCGCTGGCTCAGCACTTGCTCCCGCTGCAGCGACTTCGCGACCAGACTCCGACTCAGTGACGCTTTCTTTCTTTCCAATTTTTTTCCCCGCGTCCACTTCCGCAAGGTTCAGCATCCCCGTCTTCTCCCCTGACACCGCTGCAGAATGATCTTCAGTCCTCCCGGTAGTAGTTCTTGCAATCCTGCTATCAATACCGTCTACAGATACAGGTACAGGCGGAGGCACAACTGGTCTAACTACAACTTCTGCGGCAACAGGACGATGATTATGCTCCGCCGGTACCGCCGCCCTGACAGGCATCGTGACGGGCTCCACAATCGCATCTGCCATGGTAATATGCGGTGTCATCATGCCATCATCAGTGCTCATGGCGGCGAGACGGAGCGCCTCGTCGTCCGACACGCCGGCGTGCACACGCCGCGCCGGTACGTCCGGAACGGTATTGTCGATCTCCCCGTCGGCTCCTTCGGCGTGGAACATCGTCTGTGGAACACCGGATGAACCGGCTTCGACAGCACTTGCCACCGGTACCGTCGACGAGGCACGGCGGGGTCGCGTCGGGGGGCCTAGAATTTGCACGACGGGACTGTAGGCGGGTGCGTCATCCTCCTCGTCTTCCAGAAGCGCCTTAGTGTCTGATTGCACCGTGGTGTCGAACCCGAGATCTGTGGCTACCTCTTGTGCAGCGGCCGCCAGATCCGAATCCACTCGCAGCAGCGGCAGGCCAGAGGACCCATGATTGACGACCCCGTTCGCATCAAAACCGAGGTGGTCATGCCCCCCTTGTTGCCCGCGTCGCTCCATTTGCAAAAAAGCAGCTCCGGCTTGCTGTCCACCGCTGGCAGCGGCCCCTGCTGCTGGTGCTCCTGCCGCTGCCCCACCACTAGAGCCGGCGTCTAAATCTGCGTTTTTCAGTGCGGTCTTCTGGAGCTTTTGCAACTCCGTTTGAAATTTGAAGGCCTGCAACTCCTGCAGTGCGAGAAGCCGAAAGCGCCGCGCCGCGTCCAGCTTTCGCTGCTGCGCCAAGACCGACGCTGGTGCAGCGTTCGTAACTGCGCTGGTGGTGTTGGCCAGGCCTTTCTGTTTCTTGTAGTCCTCGCGCGCCAAGTCGACCGCGCGCTCGTACGCTTGCAGAACGTTCGCAGCACTGTCCGAAAACATTTTCTCGTCCCAAACCAGCAGCTCCTTCTGCGTGTCTAGGAAAACCTTGTCGCCCGTACGCTGGCTGTCCAGGTACTGCTGCCGCATCCGGAACAGATGAATGCTGGCCTTGGTCAGAAGCAAAGTTTGCCGCGCAACCGACACCCGGCGGGTGGCGCGGGCTACGGAAAGCTGCACAAACGCTTCCAAACCGTTGGCGTTGTCACCCAGCTGCAAGGCGGTCTGGAAAATGAGCAAATTGGCGCTTTCGACTGCTAACTGACGCTCCGCGCGTGCCACCGCGAGGTCGTTCCGCGCCGAAGTCAACAACTCGTAGCGTCGCCCGAAAGCCTCGACGCGACGCTCGTACTCCAAGATCGCGTCCCGCAACGCTCGCTTGGACTGCGCACACCCGTCGACGGGAGCTGCGGCAGTTGCATTTGTATCGTTCGCACCTCCGCTTGTTCCATTCATCCCTCCCACGGCAGTTCCGTTTGAAGCAACACCTGCGGCAGCGCCCGGGACTGTCGCGCCAGCACCACTACCTTGCAGCGGGCCGGTGGGTACAACCACGGGTGCTGTCGTGTTTCCTCCTGGTGCCCCCGCGCCAGCGGGACCCGCACCCGACAGCACACCGGCTCCTCCGGTTGTAGATCCTGTAGTAGACCCTGCAGCACCAGGCGCGCCCGCGGTTGCATTACCGCTGGGTGGTGTTTGCCTGTTTTTGTGTTCCTTCTTGCGCGTGGTCTTCGAATTGCGGTGCGTGGTGCTGGTCTTCATCGCTTGCAGCAGCGCGGCGTTCGTCTGCAACACATGATCGACGTGCGACAGCCTCGACGCGGACAGCGGCTCCGCACAAGACGCTTCGTGCTCCCCGAACTGCAGACCACCAGAATCAATACCGACATGACGGATCTGCAAGAGGCCCGTGAAAGTCACGCCTTCCTTCTTGTTTCCCCCGAAGGCATTTTGCGCACCCCACTCGATTTCCTTGTACACGTCCACTGTGGGCAGCGTTTGGTCCACCAAAGGCTCCTGCTTCCCCGCCGCCAAGTTGCAACTTGTATTGACGCGCTGCAGCAGAGCCTTCGCGACTTCCTGCTGGGCCTCGATTAAGCGGAAGCCGTCCTTGACTTCCTTCCGGACGCGGTGTAGGGTCCACTTCGCAGCGGCGTACTTCTCCTTGCCTTCGGCCACTTCCGCGAGGGACTGTGCGCGCAACCGGTCGTTTTCGATCCGGATCACCATCGCGGACACGGCGGCGTAGTTTCGCGCCGCCCGCCCCAATCTTGGCGCGAAGTCCGTCAAGGGCGAGGGCGCAGGGGGGCTTTGGACTTGCTCTTGCACCGCGTCCAGCTTACTTTCCTCCGCTGCCGCCAGCTCCGTGGTTTGCTTCTGCGCCAAGCCGGGCGCAGGATCGTCCGAGCCGAAGTTCAGCCCCATCCACGACGGCCACCCGGTCGAGTCCCCCACCCCCTGGGAGGTCTGCATTAAGGATACAAGGTTAGTGTCTCTTGTTCCGGTCGTGTGGGCTGCTAGGGATCCGCCGATCTCATTCACGCGGGTTTGCAGCAACACGAGGTCCCCTTGCGCAGAGCGAAGCGGCTGGTCATCGTCGTTCGCTTGCAACGCATCTTCCGCTTCGGACGCGATAATGCTCGGCGGCGTGACCGTGACGGGCGCTTGTTTCTTTCTTTCCTGCACTTCTGAGGATAATGGACTCGAACTTGACAGCTGCAACAAGGCAGCACCTTCCGGACCGCCGGAGTGTAGTTGTAAAAACTTTCCTCCCCCGCCGGCTGGTTGTGCCTGTTTGTCTTCGTCAGACTCCTCAGGGTCTTTCGATATGCCCATCATGTCGACGAACTTCTCCGTGTCGCGAAGCGAACCGAAGACGACTTCAGCGACAACTTCCCGTGTGTTCTTCGAGTCCAACGCGAACCTCTCGCTGAGCAGCTGCACCTCCTTTGCCTGCGCTCGCGCGAGTTCCAGGGCCCACACGTCGGTGGTGTGCTCCGCTTTGTCTAGCTGCTCTTTCGCTCTGTCCTCCGTCTGCGCAGCATCGGCGTAGGCGTAGCCCAGCTTGAACACCTCTTTCATCTCCGCCTTCTCTTTGTTCTTCGCAAGGGCCCACTCATCTCCCGCGCGAAGCACATCCCCCTGTACCCGCAAAAATTCGTCGCGCGAGGATCGCACGGCCGCGGTAGAGTTGCTCCACAGCTGCTCGTCCGCGGTGGCAGTGGCTGTCGCCTTGGCGACACTCGAGTCAACGAACAAGTTCTCGGTTCCGCGAAGCAAAAGCAGGATCTCGGCAATCTCGTTCTTTTCGTCGCCTTTGATGCGTTGCAACAAATCATCAAAAAAGCCGACCGCTGCCTTCATGTTCTTCATCACATCGATATGCTCGGGCTTGGTTGTTTCATTTCCGGTAGTTGTGTTGGTCCCATTGCCTGTAGAAGTTCCTTGCTGCGCCGCACTATCGGCCGACTTCTGCTGCGTGCTCTTAAACGGAGATGCCTTCGGACTGGATTGTGCCTGCTGGTCTTGGCTGTTCTGCAGCTGCTGTTGTGCCTTCTCCGCACGAAACTCGAAGGAAGACACACGAAACCGGAGCCGCTTCTCTGCCGCGACCTGCAGACTCCGGACGTAGCGTCCGTGCCGCACATCCTGCAGCACCGTCTGCTCCGCAATCGCTGCTTCGCACTGCAGAGGGGGCAGAGGACCTGCGGATGATTCCTCCTCCGTCACGGAAGTCGTCCCAGCTTCCAACTGCTTCTCCCTCTTGGCCGCTGCATCCTCCCTTTGGATCTGCGTGGCCCTTCGACAAGCTTTTTCCAGGCCCCGCATGCGCGCCGCCATGCGGGTCCGCACCGCGTTCTCTCGGTCTTTGTCGACTTGTGCCGTCAGCATCGCCTGCCGCTTCCTGGCCAAAATTTTTCGTGCTCGGGTCACCCGCATGCGACTGTACATGCGACCCGAACTTACGACCGCACGCGCAAAGAGATGCAACATCGACTCCGCCTCGTCTACGAGCGTTTTGTTCGCGTAGTAGCTTCCCGCTACTGCCGCATCTGTCAGCAACACCTGTTGCTGCAGCTCGACCAAGTTCGCTTTGCCCCGGTTCACGAAATCCACCGACTCGCGGAAGGCAAGCTGGTGGCGTTCCGCGACCACTGCACTCTCCTCGACTTCGGACTCCGCGGCTCCCAACGACAACGCCGCAGCCGTGAGGTCAGCCCGCTGCTGGACCAATTTCATGTACTGCTCGACCGCCCGCCGTTCTTCCCGCAGTTTTCGAACCAGCATCGTTTGGTTGGTGTACGCCGACCTTTCTTCCGTGCAGGACCGGTCCTCTGCCTGGTCCCAAGGCATCGCTTCCTCCTCAGTGGCATTCTGTCCCGCTCCGGCCGAGGGCTGCCCCGCCGTTGCACTAGCATTTGCAGTTGCACCAGGTGCTGCATTCGGGGCGGCAGCAGGAGGAGTCTGGTCCAGCTGCAGAAGCGCCAGCGATGCTGGAGCCGCGGACGGTGGTCCACCGCGGCTTCTACTGCCTTTAGAGGACGTCTTCCCCTTGCGCGCTGTGCTCCTTCGGGACGAAAACGACAGCGGTGGCGACAGCGTCGTTCGGATGATTTCCAGCAGACTCAACGCTTTCTCCTTTTTCGCGTTCACCATCTCCTCCCGCTGCTTCTCCGTCATAATCCCCTTCCGCATGCAGGTCACCACGTCCTCCATACGCTTCAACAGCTTGGACTCCTGGAGCAGCAGGTCTTGCGTCGCCTCCCCCAGCGCGCTGACGGATTCGATGTACTCCGCGTTGAAGCTGAGATACCCCTGCACCTTCTTCTGCGCGTTCTGCAACGCCGTCGCCCGCGTGACGCCCAACAGCGCCTCCTTTACCTTCTTCTCGCGCACGAGGCGGTCCTGCGGTACGAGCCCGGGCAGGGCGCGCGCCTCGTCCGCTTTACTCTTCGCCTCAGAGGCCTTCTTGTCCAGCTGGGCGACCAGCTTCGTGCGCAACTCCGTGGCGGTTTTGGTCACCTCCGCGCGCCGCTTCTTCAACGCTGCTGCTTTTTGCTCCTTGATTTTTGTCTTCTCCGCGAGGTCCTCCTTCGCGAGGTCCAGGTCGATGATGGCGGTGGCTTTGCGATCTTGATTGTACTCCACGCGCTCGCGCAGCATGTCCTTGGTCGCTTGGGGAATGTCTTCGTCACTGTTCGCAAGCTTCCATAAAGATAAAATTTTGGGTATTGCGCGCGTGGTGTCGGCGATAATCTGCTCCTGCTCTGCCTTGTTGTCCTCTGCCAGGGTCTTGTTGACACTCGCTTCTGCGAGTTCCTGTAAAAATGTTGAAGGAGTAGAAACGAAATTGATGTGCAGAACGAGACAAAGTTGTGCGACCTTCGACAACCACACGAAAGGAAATTCGTATGATCTTTCTAAAGAAGTGTTTCAAGAAATTTAAGCTCACCGCAACAGGTGCCCGCAGTGAGTCGACGTCTTCAGAGAGCTTCTGCTGTGTGGTCCAGAACCTCGCTGCGAAGTCCGCGTCGTCAAATGCCTTCTTCAGGAAATCACGGTTCTTCTTTCCGGAAAGCATCACGCGAGCCAGCGCGGCCGCGCGGCGGTGCTCTGCTTCTGCGCCTAGAAACGCCATTTTCTTCGTGTTCCTCGTTTTCGCGGCTTGGCTCAGCTCCTTCAAAGTCTCCAGCATGGTCTTCTCAAACAGCTTCTTTTCCTTCATGTCCTCCTCCACTCGAACCCGAGTGGCCAGCAGGTGCGCCGCCGCGTACACCCAGGGCGCCACGTCGGTTGAGTTTGGTTTGACTTCGTGAAACGCGGAAAAGTCCAGAATCTGTGCGCGCATCACCTTCATGGCCCCCAAAAGCGGTTGGGAAAACACGGTCACGTTTGCTGGCTTGGTGAGCTCACCGCGCAGGACCGTGGTTGTTGCATCGCACGAAGCCGGGTCCTCGCAGACGTTAAAGGATCCCTCCACTTCTTCTTGCGAAGTGCTGTTGACGTTGAATGTCACCGCGACGCGCCATCGCACGTAACCATTCGTCTCGTCTACCGCTTCTGGACCCGTTTTCTTGGCGCCCGACGGCACGCCAGGGAATCGATCGATGCGGAAGTCGTTCTGAAGCCTAAAATTGGTGTGCCCGGCTGGCAGCACCGCGGTCAGCGCCTTCTTCAACGCTGCGCGAACCGTCATATCGCTCCCCAGCTCGCTCCGGCCCAACGAGGGGAAAGTGGCCAAATAGGGCAACCCTGCTGGTTGCGCTGGGGCAGCGGCCGGCGGCGTCTGGCGAGCGTCTTCTCCCAGCCGGTATTTCTCGCTCAAGGATACGCCTCCGTCCTCTAACACCAATGCCGACGAGGGAGCGAAGCTTTCCATCGGCGCATCGTTCTCCGGGCTCTGCGCGACCGCGGACTGCAGCGCACTTAGGTGATTGCTATCGGAGAGCAACAGCTCGTCGTCGCGCATGTCGTGGAGTTCGCTGATGGCGTGTAGTGGCTCGCGCTGCGGCTGCGCCCCATCGGGATCTGTCACATCCCCCTCTTCCGCATCTGCCGTGGCTACCGCAAGGCCCCTCAGGTCGCGGACCTGAAGCAAACTAATGTGTGCTCGGTCGCGCTTGTCCTCCAGAATCGCTTCTAGCTCATCAACCACAGTCGCTTTCTTGTTTCCACTCGCAGTGGCCTTCGCCAGCTCCTGCTGCTTCCGCGTTTCCTGTTCTTGTTTCATATCCGCGTACGAAGTGGACTCCGTGCCGACCTGCAAAAAGAGCATTTCCGCACTGTGCCCTCGCGGAACTGATGACGGTGCTGTCGCTCCTACTGTGGAAGAAGATCCGGCATTATCCTGCTGGTCATTCAGATAATTGATCAAGTCGTCGTAGTCCTGCGGCCGAAGATCGTGTAGAACTGCATCCGCAACTGCCTCGGGTGCGGAAGACCCTGCCTGCGCGAGCTGCAGCATGGCCGCGCCTTTCGACTGAAGCATGCCAGCGGTTGGGAGGAAACTCTCGTCCCGCTGTAACAGGGTGACCGCGGCGGCCGTTGTAGCAGCAGTTGGAGTGGTTGCGGCCGGAACTGGCGCTGCCCCCGCCGAGGCGGCGGCCGCTGCACCCGCCCCTGTTCCGGACGTCGCGTTCGTCGATTCCGGCACCCCGAAAAACTCGGCGACGGACTTGGCCGGAAAGCGGATCTCCAGCTCCGCGCGGACGAAGCCTTCCCCCCGCGCCACGGCCGTCTTTTCCACCGCCTGCTCGAAGGCCACCTCGCGTGCACGCAACCGATTCTCCGCGGCCTTCACGGCAAAACGCACATCCCGCACCGACGTGCGCGCCAGGTCGTCGGTTTGCTCTGCCAGGTACATCTCCATCTCGGCGGTCGTCAGATTCACCCGCGCCAAGGCGCGTGCGTGCGTCTCCTTCGTGCGGTTGAAGATGCCCAGCAACCGCTCCCGTTCCTCCAGCGCCTCCGCCTCCTTTTCCCGCGCCTTCACGGCGAGGTCGGAGAAGTCCTGCGACACCGTCAGGTTGAGCCCGCTCTCTTCGTTCTGCTTCTGGAGCGCCTCCTGTGTCTTCACCATCTTTTCGGCCTCCGCGGCGTGCTGGTTCGCTTGCCGCGCCATCAACTCCTGCTGCGCCTCCGCGCGCTCCATGGTGTACTTCGCCATAATTGCCATGTCCAGGTCGCGGCTGCGGAAAAGCTCGGCCACCGCCGCAGTCACCTCCAGAAACGCGCGCTCCAGGTAAAAGCTTTGCCGCTCGGCCTGATCCATCACGCGCTTGTACCCATGGACGCGATACACCAGCACGTGGTATTACAATGAAAAATGCCCCCGTCCCCGAACTTGGAAGCATTTGTATTGCAAGAAACCTTTCCAAGTGAAACATTCGCCCTCATGCATCTATCAGCATCACAGGTGTGCAATCGTGAGTAGCAAAAATTTGTATTGCAAAAGACCCCAGCAAGAGCGGCGCTTTTCATGGAAGCGATGCGATACACGCCTAGACTCTGCATCACAAAGATTCAGACTCCTTTCATGCATGACAAAAAGTTTTCATTTGGAAACTTCGCATCACAAATTGTTGCAACTTTGGGGGTGGGGGCCTTTTTCACTGTAATACGTGGTAGGCTTTCTTCTCCTTCTCGATCGCGAACTGGATTTCCAGGCCCTTCCCCGAAATACTGGCTGAAATGCGCGCCGCGCGGGCCTGTTCGTACATGGCTCGCGCACCCGTGCTCGGCTCAAACAACGCTTTCCGAGCGTCCTGTGAGGTTTGTTTTAGAAACATCAAAGTGCATTGCTCATCTTCACATTTGTTTCACACGACGTGGGGGCATTTTCAAACTAAATGGTTGTCTACTCTTACTGCCCAACGTCAACACCGTGTACCGGCAGATCCTGTGCTAGGGTCTTGTCGAGCGCGGATTGGAATTTGTTCTGCTCCCAACCGAAGACCCGCAAAACTTTGTCCTTCAAGTCCTTGTGGACCGACTCGAGTTCCTTCAGAAAGTGCGCCCCCGCCTTGTCGCGCGCCTCGCGGGCCTTCTTGACCCGCTTGCCAAGCTCGATTGCAGTTCCGTTCGCGCGCGCAGCCGCAGCGGACCGGCCGACCTCGTCCGTTTTGTAATCGTGGGCCATCTCCGCATCCTCCTCTGCCAGAATGCGGGCGCGATCCGCGCGCAGCAGGTTTTGCTGCCCGATGAGGAGGATCCGCTCGGCGTCGGTAAGCCGCTTCTCCAACTTCTCGCGCATGTAGTGCTGCTCGTTCCGCACCTGCGCCGCCAGCTGTGCGCGTTTCCGCATCGCCCGCCCCAGCCCTTCCCGCTCGAGAAAACACTCCAGCACCTTCGCATCCACTGTGTTTCTGGCCACCACGGCCTCCGCAAGGAGGAACTTGTCAAGCAAGTCATCGCCGGCACCCAGGGCCTTCATCTGCGCATTCATCGCCTTCCGCCACAGCCCTTCCGTTTCCTCGTCGCACGTCGCGACGCGCTTGTCCGCGGCGAACACCTCCTTCCACTGCAGGTCCACATCCGTCCATTACAATGAAAAATGCCCCCACCCCCGAACTTGTGAGCATTTGTATTGCAAACCTTTGCAAATGAAACATTCGCCCTCTTGCATCTATCAGCATCACAGATTTCCAATCGTGAATAGAAAAAATTTGTATTGCGCAAGATCCCAGCAAGAGCGGCGTTTGTCATGCAAGCAATGCGATATACGCCTAGACTCTGCATCAGAAAGATTCATAGTCCTTTCATGCATGACAGAAAGTTTTCATTTGGAAACTTTGCATCACAAATTACTACAACTTTGGGGGTGGGGGCATTTTTCATTGTAATACCGTCTTCGAACTGCGGTACGCCCAGCTGTCTGCGAAATCCATTTTCGACGCCGCCGCCTGCAGCTTCAGCAGGAGAAACCGCGCTTCGTCCTGTTTCGCGGCGAAGACCTCCGCGGAAAGCGATGCTTCTGTGGCGGGACTGTCCGTGAGCGAGCTCAGCGCAGCTCCGGCGCCCGGCTGCGCCGCGCCGCCGTCACCACCACCTACGGCCGGCGCCTTCCCCTTGTTTTCCGCGCCCTTTTTGCTCCCCGCGGCTGGGGGAGCTTGTGCACCGGTCGCTAGCCCACTGTTGGAAGTTGCATACAGCTGCTTCAAGAGCAGCTGATACGGATCGTCTGTGCTGGCGTCTGCCTCAGGCTTTCCAAAAAGTTTGGACCGGAACTCCGCGCGCATCAACGCCTGACTCTTCAGTAGACGCCGCGTCGCGGCTTGCAACTCCACGGTCGCCTGCTTGTACGTCTTCAACGCGTCAGCATGTTCGTTCTGCACCTTCTTGCGATCTTCCATGAACATCTTGGCATACTGCTCCAAATACTCCCGATCGTCTTTCATCTCGTAATACTTCGCCTCGGCGTTCAGAAGCCTGTTTTAGCGCGATTGTAAAGCGTTGGAAGGACCACACGCGCTTCATGTTGTGCTGGCTAGCATGCCTCATGATCAAGACACAAACAAGAGGAGAATACTTCCGCTTTGAATCAGAAAGAAGTCGATCCTACCACTTGAGGCACGTCTTATGACATCAGCACAATATTTTCACTTTGTGAATCATGAAAAACAAGGTTCTACTGCAAAAACTATACGCTTTCTTCGCTTGGACCATGCTGTATTGCTTCACCTTAGCCTTGTCGATACACTTGTCGTGGTCGTTTGGATCGATCAACGCTGAGCAGATGTCGTGCATCGATTGGAAGGCTTCGCGCGCAGCGTAGAAGGCCTGGCGTTCCTGGAGCAACACCTTCCACTGCTCGCGAATCGCCGCCTCCGTTTGGTCCGTCTCGTCCACGATCTGGGTCCGGAGTTCCGACTCGTGCTTCTGCAGCTGGGCCATGGCCTTGTAGGTGCTATCTCGGGCCGCTTTCTTGTTCTCCTTGTTGCGATCCAGGGTCTGCTGGGCCTGCGCCAGCGCGCGGTTGGCGTCCGCCACCCGCTGCCCCGCTTCCTTCTGCAACCGCACGGCGGTGTTGTACTCCGCGATCGCCTCCGCCTTGCCCACGTACGCCTCGCCCTCTTCGCGCAGGATCTTTTCGTTCCCGAGCTTCTCGTTCACCTTCGTGACGTTCGCCCCGCAGGCTTCCGCGTTCACGCCCGCCTCCCCGCAGTGCTCCTCCACCTCGGCTTCCCGGGTTTGCTCCCCGGGTAACGGCGTGCTGGCGTCGACGTCTGGAGAAACGGACGCAAGTGGTGGTTGGCCCGCGGCCGCGGCGGCAGCACCTTCAGTGCCATTGTTCTCGGTCGCATTACCGCTACTTGTCACGTTCGAGACGTCCTGCTGCAGAAACGAGACCTGTGCGGCCGGCGCCGGCGGAGGCAGGTCGGGATCAATCTTGGCCTCCCGATTAGCGGGGAAGGTCACTCCCGCGCTTTCGCCCCGATCGACCACTTCCTCCAGCACACCAGTGGCGTTCGCCACATTCTTCTCCGCGATCTTCGTCCGCGCTTCGCTCTGCTGCAGCACAACGCGGCTGGCCGCGATCTCGCTTTCGGCATTCGCGTAGTTATTCTTCGCGTCCAGGAAGTCCCGGGTCGCCGCTTCCTCGACCTCCATCGCCGTGGCCAGGTCCGCTAGGCTGACGTTCCGCGCGACCTCGCGGTCAACCGCCTTGCGCTCGCGGGCGGCCACGCGCAGGTCGTGCGAGAGGCGGTTCTGGAAGCGCGCGCACTTGACGCCCCAGGGCTCGCACCCGGACAAATCGAAGTCGTCGTCAAACCAGTGGGCCTCCTCCTCGATCTCCTCGTCCTGCAACCGGCGCCGCGGATCCTGCGCGGCCGACGCGCGGAGGAGCAGTTTCCGGATGGCGTCCACGGTCATCATCATTTCCTTCACCAGCTTCTTCTGCGCCGCGTCGGTGGAGTAGGACGGCAGCGCCTTGGCCTTCTCCACCCGCTCCTGCATGTCGTCCACGATGTCCAGCACCTTCCCGAGGTCCGCGCCTACGTCCACGTCCGTCAACGGGTAGGTGCTATTTGCGTCCCCCCACACAAACTTGTCGTACATATTGCCGCCCTTGGCGCCGACCGCCTTGCGCAGCTGGTCCTTCAAATCCTTGATCTCCTGCTGCAGACTGCCGATCAGGTCGTTCTTGCCCTTCAGGCCGGTGACCTCCTCCTCCGACAGTTTTTCGCCCTCGTTGGCGTCCGTCCACCAGGTGAGCGACTCGCGGTTGTACTTCTCCGTCAACTGCCGCAGTTCGCTGCGCAGTATCCTGAGTAAAAATGTCCCCACACCAGGGTCAAGTTGGCAAATCTGCAACACAAATCTCCAACTTTTGGCTGTTGAGCATGACAAGTTTGGGCTCGTAGTGTGATCCTGTTTGGCTAGCGCAGCCGCATGACAAATTGACTACCTTATCCTGATTCCAGCATGACAAACTCCCAGGTAGCATTAAAAAGTGGCTGTCTTGGGGCAACGCATGAGAAACATTTTCAGCATGCAGATTTGCATTACAACTATGAGGTGCAGACGTTTTTACATAGGATACGCAGCCGCGCGTTGTCAGCCTGGAAGTACTCCAGATCTTTCTCCGCCGACGCGTAGTCCGACTCCAGCTCCTGCCGCACCTCTTTGTCTTGCGTGTGCTCCTGGCGGTACTCGGTCAGCTCCCCCTCCGCGGCCGAGAGCTGGTTCTCCAACTCCGTCACGCGGCCCTGCAGAATACGCTCCTTGCCCGACGCGTGCGTCGTGTCCTCGGAATGGTTGTGCTCCTCCAACCCAAGCTGCGCCTGCACACTCCGCAACTCCGCCGTCAAAGTCGCTACCTGTTTACCAAATGTTCTACTTTTTAGCCGTAAGATTTATTTTCTCGTTGCGTCACGACGTGCCCCCGGGAGAGCAGCGGATGCAAGTATCATCTTTAATTAAACCATTCTTACTAGTCTGCTGTAGTACGCTGTCGAAGTCGGGAAAACGCAACAACTCGTACCTCTTTTCTAGCTGCCGTAAGCTCGGCCTCGTCTCGCAAACGACGTTCCCTGTTTCGCTTCTCGAGCGCCACGGTCTCGTAGATGATCGACTGGACCATCGGGTTGCCCGTCTTCATGATTTTCCCAATGTTTTCCTGGACGTCCTTCTGCAAGGAGTCGTCTGTTTTGAAAACAAGAATTGCATGCGACTTTGCTTTCCATTGTAATGCGGATGCGTCAACAAGTTGCGAAACTACAAAGATGAAACACCGCAGAAATCTTCCTCGCGTACGAAAAAAAACACATACCGAGCTTTGACGGACTACTGCCAGCTTTCTCTCCTTGGGTTCCGCTTACCGCGGCTTCGTTCAAAACACCCTGCACCTGCTCCCGCATTTTTGCCACCGTTGCGCGATTGGCACTGAGCTCCGCCGTCATACCCTCGATTTTCTTGGCCATGGCGAGCGCTTCCGCGCGTTGCTGCTGCTCGTGCTCTACGTCTTCCGTTTTCAGATCGGTGTTCTCTTCCTCCTTCTCCTGCACCTTGCGCTTGAGCTCCGCTAACATCGTCCGCATCTCGCCCACCTGGCGCTGGGATTCCGCAGACGTGTGCTCCGCGGACCCGGTGCGTTGTCGGAACTGCTGCAACTGCTCCTCGTAAAAGTGCCGCTGCTCCTCGAGATGCGTCGTCAACTCCTCCACCTGTTTCGATTGCTGCTGTGCGGTGGTGGTTAGATCACTTTTTTTCCGCTCCAATTTCGCTTCCTGAAAGGTTTTCTCCTCCTTCAGCTGTCGCTGTTCGTCCTGCAGGTGCTCCACTTCCGCCGTCTCCTTGGCTAGCGTTTGCTTGGTTTCTGATAACTCCTCTTCAACCTTCTTTTTTTGCGCCACTTCCTCCTGCAGGCGGCTGGCCTGGACCTCGGCGTTCTCCGCGCGGTGCCGGGCGTCCCACAACTGCGCCTGTAATTTCGCTATCCGGCTCGAAAGCTCTGTCGACGCCGCACTCGTCGCCCCAGCCGAACTCTCCGTCTGCAGCAACGAAGACTCCTGTCTACTTCTTGCGGTGCTAAAGGGAGACGAAGCTGCTGTTAACTCGGGTTGTACTAGAGGCACTGCGAGCCGCGACGTTTCGGGCAACACGGCACTATTGCTGTTAGGCATCATGATCTTGTTCACATGTCCGCCCAGTTCAGCCAAGTTTGTGCTGCTGCCGGCCGCTAACTCTGCTGCGACCCGCACGCTGCGCTCCAGGTCCGCGGACTCCAGTTCTCGTTTTTCCGCATCGCGCTCCATCTCGGTCTCCCGCAAGAGACGCGTGGACTCGCCAAGCGCCGCCTCTAATTTTGCAACTTTTTCCTGCCCCGAGGACAGTTCCGAGAGGTGCTTGCTCAAGTGCTCTTTCTCGCCTAGCAGTTCCGCGAGTTGCCTCCGCGTTTGTCTCAACTGCTGCCCGGCCAGGTCCCGCTCACTCTTCATCCGCTGCGCTGCCGCGGTCTGCACCTTCGCTTCCCTCTCCAGAACGCGCTCCAAATCTTGCTGCTTCAACTTCTCCTTCGTGGCCTTTCCATTAGCTACCGCTCGCTCAGCGCCGGCGTGGAACGCGGTTTGCTTCAGCGCTTCCAGCTCCGACCGCAGCGCCTGGTCTTTCGCCTATCAAATATAAAAATGTCTGGGTCTGGAAGAATCCGAACTTGTGATGCACATTTCAGAACACAGAAAAATCTCTCATGCATGGGTAGCAAAAGCTGCCCACTTTCTGTCACCAAAGTGGGGGATTTGTCATGCGGATTCGGCATTGCGGAAGCTTCTCGAAACCTGTAATGCTAGAGCTTCCATGCCAGACCTTCTGTGTCATGCAAAAACAGCATGACTCTTCCAGACCCAGACATTTTTACATTTGATATCGCCGCCGCCTCGTCCAAGGCCGTGGCCGCCGCCTTCTCTACCTGTCGGTGCAGCACCTCCGCGTCTTCCGCTTTCCTCTTTTCCGCTCGCAACTTCGCGTTCTCGGCCTGCAATTGCTCAATGAACGCAACTTCTTCTGCCGACAAAGAACCCGTGTGGTGGTTGTGCGTATCGGAGAAGAGCTCCAACTGCACAAACGTTGGAAATTGGTTTTTCAGTTCCTCTGCTCTGCCGTCCTCGCCCGACTGCTTCAGCAGCATGCGCAGAATGTCCATTTCCGCAGCGAACGCCTCCTTGGCCTTCTGGTACATGCCGCGCCCGCGCTCGAGCCGATCGTAGATACCGGGACTCAGGGTCACCGTCCCGTCCGCCTTGATGCCGAGTCCCAACTTGTACAGATCCGTTCCCAACTGCAAGGCGTGGTTCTTCTCCAGCTTTTCCTTGGTTTCCAGCCAATCGGCGATAACCGCGCTGCGCTTCTATCCTGATTAAAAACGTCCCCACACCAGAGTCAAGTTGGCAAATCTGCTAGACAAATCACACAGCTTTGGTTGTTTGGCATGACAAGTTTGTCCTCGTAGTGTAATCCTGTTTCGCTAGCTCAGAAGCATTACAGATCTAGCCTACCATGCTGATTCTAGCATCACAAACTCCAAAACACGAATAGAAAATGCTTCTCATAGGGCTCCGCATCATCATCATCATGTAGTGGACACCCGCTCCCAGCGCCACAGGTCAAGGATCCCCTCCCCGGGGGGTGGGCGAGGAAGCACTTTCGGCGACCTCAACATACAAAAGCCGAGCGCTACCACGGCAAGTCGCCCCAATACAAGTGCCAACCAGTCGGGAGCTACCCACCACACCTGATCAGCACAGCCCGGCCAGCTAGCCGAGCGCGACAGCCGCATGAGAAACTTTTTTGGCATGCAGAATTGCATGACAACTCTGGGGTGGGTACGTTTTTACATAGGATAGCTTCGTTGCTTTGTTCAGGCCGAGCGACTCGGGGCCAGAAACTGGGTCCGCCGCTTGGTCGGACCTGTCCTTGTAGGCCAGGTCGAGCGCGGAGATCCTCTCCTTCAGCTTCCGCTTCGAGTCCTCAATCAACTTGTTCCCCGTATCCAGGAGCGCTTCCACCTCGGCCGGCGACATCTGATCGGTAGTCGCGTCCCCGATGGCGCGCCGCTCCGTCTCCGCCAGCGCGAGATCGTTGTTGAAGTCTGCGCTTTTGTGATAGTGACCAGGCCGCCGATGATGTTTTTGCGACGGCGACGTACTTCTACTTTCATCGACATCGTCCGCAAGTTGTGCTGGTAATACAGAGGAGCTGCCGAAAATGGTACCGTCGCTGGCATGGTGGTTCCAGACCTCACCAAGCCAGTCGTAATACTCCTCTTTTTCGGTTTCCTGTTCGAGCCCGCTCGTGCCTGCCAGCACGCGGCTCTCGCGGCTGCGCAGCTCGGTCTGCAACCGGTACCGCTGCGCGGGACAAGTCTGCGCGCAAGAAAGCGACTCCTCCACATTCTCGGGGTCTATCTTTACGTTGCACTGCACGTAAATCGCGGTTTTCAGGTCGGGAAACGGATCCGCGAGAGCGTCCAGGGTCCGGGGCAGGGCAGCACATTGCCCGTTTTCTGTCCTCCTAGTTTTCCGTCGCTTCGCTGACGCCGAAAGTAGAACGGTGTCAGCCTCCTCCTGCAGAAACGAAGTGCGTGGCCTGCCGCCGCGACTGCGACCACTTGATGTCGCTGGTCGTCGGAACGGCAATTTCGGACGGACGCGGAACACCGGAACCGCGAATGCGGTTTGCAGACTCAGGAGTGCCGCGGACCATGATGAGGCGGACCTTCTCCTCACGAAATCTGCCATGGTATTCCAAGCGCCCCAGCAAACTTCTGCGCCGGCATATTGCGGCCTCACCACCCAAGGTCAATCCCCCAGCGTGACCTCAGATGCATTCTTGATGAAACCGATTTTATCGATGTGCCAAGTCTGCTCTAGTTGTAGTTGTCTCGTTTTATCGCTTTTCTCTTACTTTTAGTTTACCGCTTCTGTCATACTGGTACCGATGTTACGGCACCAGCGAATGTTCATACCCACCAGCTCATACCCACCACCACGACCATTTTGCAATTTTCCGCTCGAAGAAAATTAGAATAAGCAGACTACATTCTCTCGACGTCAACCTGTCGTCAACAATAGGGCCGTGGGAGTACAACAAGAACCCTTGTTCAACCCGTTTCACAGAACACTTATCTATCAGGAAAAGTGCAGAATTTTCCCTTCTGCTTCTGCATCGAACTGATGCTGCAAAGACTTTCAGAAAACGCGCAAGGTGATACTGACGGCGAAAGTACCAACTTCTCAACCAAGTGGCTGTGAAACGATCCAACAGATAGAAGTTGAAATCCCTTCTCGGAAGATTGATTGCTGTAAAAAGATTGTGAGGATGTGTGTCTCCTTCAGAGAGAGTTCACGCATACGCATTCCGCAAGTGCTACTGGATCTGCGGCCACGCAGATGAAGCAAGCAACTCCATTCCACTACACCACCGACCGGCATTCTCCGACGCCCGTAGTACCTCCACGATCAGCTCTATCCCTGATAAAGTCCTGTGTAGAAGTGCCTCCCGTGCCGAAGCCGTGCTTGTGAAGCTCGCACTACATCTCGCATTGTCACAGCCAGCGCCAACTTTTCGCATTTTGGCGCGAACGCTTCACATGTTGTCGAAGTCGAAGTCCTCGTGGTGATGCGCTGAGCCGGCTTTCCGGATGTTGACCGTCCTCTTCCCTTTGCTGTTCTGGATAAACTGCCCCGCTCGTTGAAAACTGGCGAGCCTTTGGAATTTTTGCGCAGCGCTCAGTTTATGCGTTCCGGCCGGCCCCACCGAGCCTGCGGTATCCACGTCGGTCCCAACCTGCAGCGCTACTACAGCCTCGGGCGACGCTTCCCCTTCCGGCGCCCCCGCTTGTTGTTGTGCGTTCTCCACCAAAGCAGCATCCTCCTTATCGACAATCTCGGCAGCCGGAACCACAACTGTTCCCGCGACCAGTGCTGGATCCATTTCCGTTTGCTCCACTACCGGTTCCGCATTTTTTCCGGACGTACGCATGGTGGGCATTTCTGAGTGAAGATTACCCACGGTGCGTTTTCTTTTCAAGCCGATGCCCTTCTGCATCTGCGACGTCAAATTCCCGACGGTGCGCATACTTAGCAGCTTCCTACTTCCCAATCCTCCTACAGCATCTTCGTCCTCACCTTCGTCCTTCTCGCTACTGGCTTCGCCCTCGCCCCTGACCTGGGACTTCTTTCTCTTCTGCGGCTTCTTGCAGCAAAGCCGCCGGCTGACCGCCTTATCGTACCTAATTTCGCAGTAGGAAAGCAGCGCGATTTCGACGACTCCGAGTATACCGAGCACCACTAGCAGCGCAATCAGGGCGGTGTTGTTCTCCCCCGAACTAGAGCCGGAAGACACCATGGGCGACGATGCCGCAACTACAGACTGGGGCAAGTAAACAGACATCGTCCCCACTGTGGGCGTCGCGGTGGCCACACTCGTCGTGACGTTGTTCAGTCCGACCGATTGCAGGGTCGCACTGCTTGCCACAGCTGCTTGGAAGGATGAAGTGAATCCCTGCTGAAACGCGGTCGGAGAGCCGGCGCTCAGCTGGGCGACCATCGCCTGCGCCGAAGAGCCCCCGTCGAGTGCCTCGCTCGCATCAGAAAACCGGATTTCGTAAGCCACCGCGACCGTGACGGTTGATCCGACAGTGACGTTCGCGCCCGTCGTGGCGGTCAACACGCGAAGCAATGAGGGGCTTTCGATAACGATCGAGAACAAGATCCAGAAAAACCTTGCGCACTCGATTGCCGTGGTCAGAATGCTGTTGGTCGCGGCACAAATGCTAGTCTTCAACGCGTCCAGGAAGCCGGAGCACACGGAAATACTCGGATCGTTGAGCTTGTCCGTCGAGCCGCAGGCGGTGACAAAGGCGGAATTCCCGGAGAAGCTCAGCGTCATATTCGTGCCCGCGGAAACAACCGACGCTTCCGCCTCCACCAAGGGGTCGTCCGCGGATCCCCCCGTAGCGGACGTGGCGTTCGTGTTGTAGAGGTCCCCGATCGAAATGGGAGTGGTCGTCGTTGTTGGGGCGCTCGTTGCGGGGCCCACGTAGGGGGTTGTGGTCGAGGTGGACGTCGTCGTCGTAGAGCTTGTGGAGGTCGTCGTTGGCGGTGGCGTCGTCGTGCTGGTGGTGGTGTACGTCGAGGTCGTGGTGGTGCTCGTGGTCGTCGTTTCCCGGTAACACAAGGTGGCGTGGCGCGAAACCCCGCTGTTGGAGGTGATTTTACTCAGCGCGTTGAAAATGCAGCTCTTACTCGCGCCTTGCCAGCTGTAGCAGCACCCCCCGAGCGGCAAAAAGTCGTCGTTGCGCGTCAAGTTCGTCGTGGCGTCAAACAGTCCCAGTTCCGAGGCTTTTTCTTCGCACTTTTGCAAGCACTCGTTGCTCACGGTCACATCTAAGTTCGTCACTTCGCTTGTGAGAGAATGCTCTAATGTGGAATCGGAGCAGTGCAGCGTGTTGGCGAACCCATTCGCGGGGTCCAGTGATTTCCCCGCCGCGGCGTCGATGGCGCCGCTCCCTAGAGTGCAGGAATAGGGCCACTTGGTTGTGGTGGTAGTCTCGGAAACAGGCATGCACAAACTTGCATACATGTAGGCGCCACTCGTCTCCTCCAGATCGTCGGTCACGCCCGCGTACCAGCGGCACGTGGAACTGGGTGCGTAATTGTAACAGCACCCGACCGTGTTTTGGAAGCTGGAGTAGAGATCGCAGAATCTCTGGCAGCTCGACGTGCTGTAGTCGTAGCCGGCGCTGACGAGGTGCGGAAAATTGTGCTGGTAAGCGGTGTCCTCCGTCGTAGCGGTCCCGGTCAGAGAAGTGGTTTGGTCCGCAAAGGCCGTCAGATTGCACCGTCGGTACGCCTGCATCTCGTAGCACTTGTAGGCTTCGTTTTCGCAGTTATCCCCGGCGCGCCGATAATCACACTCCGCACACACGCACTCCCCGTATTTTGTCGTCGTGCGCAAGCAGTGGCCGTTGTACTTCGCCTCCTCGATTGCGCAGTTCTGACAGCTGTTCGTAGTGCTGCTGAACACCTGAAAAAGGATGGGAGCGTGATTCTATGTATGAAGCACCGACTCCGGAGATCTTCCACAACCGCTACGTAAGAAAGTGCTTCAAATCCATCAAAATGCAAGAAAATAGACCAGAAGTAAGAGGAAGATTTGAAATTCGAAAAAAACGACAAAAATCATAAAAACAAAGACGTGTACCTGCCCCGCCCGGCACTGCGTGACAACGGGCTGTATAGCTGTCCACGCTGACGCGAAAACGTACCAGTCGCAACAAGGGTCGTAGAGGAAATCGACGCCCGTGGTAAGAGACAAAATCTTATCTGTGTTCCAACCAAATTTGTCGCTGGTGTTCCGCTCGAACTGCAGAGACGGCCTCTGTTGGCGCAGCAAAATTGAAGGACCATTTCCGTCGTCCCACTTTAGTTCCGCGGGCCACAGCTCCCACTCTGACTTGGTCCAGCGGTCCATCCCATCCTTGCTGTAAGCATGCGCACCCCGAATCTTTTTCCGGTTGGAGGTGTGGTCCGTAGACTGCGTGTGCATGATCATGTGCGTGCCCCCCTGTTTGTCGATCCACATGAACAGATCCTCAGAATCTTGGAAAAGCGGAACGCCGAGCCGCGTATAGGGCCCACGCCACCACTCGGACGGATCCACGCCCGCCGGGTTGGAAGAAATCAATAATCCCACGCGCTCCGTGTGGTCGTGCGACGTGTCCGCGTCGCACCTCGTCCCCCGGTAGGCAATCACGGTGGTGCCATTCTCGTGCACTACGAAGGACGGGTCCTTCGCGTCGCAGTCCCATTGGTCCAGAGTCCCGCTGTTCATGCCCTTGTGCACGCCGTCTTTCCACCCGTACACCATCTTGAATCCCCAGGGGCCGTTCATCCCGGTCGTGGAGTTGTAGATCGCGAGGCCGAACACCCCGTTCTCGCTCCCGGTGGAAAGCATCAGCAGCTCGCTCGGCTTGGCCGGGTTTTGTTTCACGTCCGCGCGGAAAGGACCCTCCGCCCACTTGGGGTCGCGCATCTCGGTGAACGGGTATTGCAAGGAAACGTCCCCCCTCCCCATATTGAAAGCACGTCTGTGATGCAGATTTGCGACCACAAGTCGGGCCTGTCTTGCAAAGAGGCACGCTCAGGCTTTCCGCCACGTCATAAAGGCGGTCTGTAATGCTGTAAGGCCTACAGGGTAGCCGTCTACCATGCGAAGCGCCTACACCAAGAGGCCCGCGGCTAGACTTAGGATCTGCGTGCAGTCCTCTACTGCAACACAAATTTGATTTGTGTATCCAAATCCAGCATCAGAAGTTTCGTTTTGATATGGGGTGGGGAGATTTTTCCTTTTGATAACGGGCCCCACGGGTTCCCGCCCACGTCGGAGACGAACCTGGTCAGGATCGGTCGTTGCTCAAAGATTGTGTCATTCAAATAGGGGTTATAGGTCGTGGTGAAGTACCAAGGGATGCGACCCGCAGTCTGGAAGACGGCGGCGCCCGCGTTCACGTTTTGCTGCGCCGCATTGTAGGCCGGACTCCGCCCCCAGGTGGTGTAAGGATCCACAACATTGCCCCAGTAGGGAAGATCGCCGGTGGGGTCCGGGCCCCCATCCAAGTACTCCTCGCTGATCACCTTTCCGCCCGTCACGAGATGCCAGCGGTTGTCCGTCGGTTCGAACCAAACAGTCCCTCCCCAAGTCGGATGGGACGCGTTCATCATCCACAGACCGGGCGCGCTGCGCTTCAACGGAAGTAGATCCAGCTGCGTACATTCCGGTCCCCGCCAAGGAATTTTGCACTCGCATTGATACGTCGGAGCGTTGTGATAATCTAGGGTGGACGTGTCAAGCTCACAGAAGCCGTTCCCGTGTCAAGCTCACAGGGTCGCACGCCGTGAAGTTGTAGTCCCAAAACCCCCACGATGGCCAGCTTGGAACGCTCCGTCTACCGAGGACACAATCATCGCTCACGCGCTGCGCTGCTACAAGGACGAAGAGGAGCCGCGGTCTCTTTCTGCGCAACATGCACGACCTCACAAAGGTTGTACAATGCTCGAGATAGCTGGCGTCTAATAATTCATACCCTATATTATCTTTCCTGGAGCAGGCGCGACTCGCGCCCCACTATCCGCCGCAGCGCGGCAGCTTTGGCTAATTTGGTTGCGTAAGAGAGCAAAGGCATTCACAAGCTCAAGGAAAAAAAACAGCAGTCTCCGTTTTTTCTCTCTTTCCATACGAAATGATTTATCTAAGATAAAGCGTGTGGTCAAATCATCAAAACAAAAAATGAAACAGACGTTTGCGTTTGGGTGCGTAGCCACTAAGCCCTGGGTGGAGTTACAACTTGAAACCCAAATTGGCGGTACTGTTTGGTCTACTCATCGAGTCTAACTGACAGTCGTCGACACGCCTCTCTCAAGTGGTCTGAACAGATTCGACTATTCTCTCTCGGTCTCTGGTGTAAAGTCGTCCTCTCAACATGCGATTAATCGCACTGACCGATGACATTTCTGGTGTGAAATCATCCCCTCAACATGCGATTGACACCACTGACCGATAACAATTCTGCCTCCGAACGTCTGGTACGTGGGTTCTGCCAGTATGCGTTCGCTTTCGAACAAACTCTTGATCGCCCAGAGCAGCCGAGATTCGCACAGGCAAGCTCCTGACCACATCCATACGTCAGATGCCCCCATGCGCATACTGTGTCGAACTATTTGATGAGCTGATATTTTTGCACCTGTGCACTGGGCACGAAAGCACGCGTCGTCGAATCGGAGTGCGCTTCTCCAGTTTTCTTTCATTTCTTACTCGCAGTCGCTCCTTCTACATCTACTGAATAATCGCTCGCACCATACAAAGTAGTCCTGTGGTACCGAAACACGAGCCGCACGGGTTTCCATCGTCGACCCACCAGACCTACACCTTTTCTTGCGTCCGATTATCGATCAGAGGCTCTTGACTCGTAAGTTCGGCCGACGACGGCAGATACTCTCCCAGCGCGGACTGAGTCTTTGTGCTGCTCGTTCTTTTCGAGGCTACTTTACTCGCCGGCGTGCTTTTCTTCTTCTTGGCCAGAGAATACAGCACGAAGCCGGTGCTGGTGAACGCAATGGCGAGGAGAATGTAGTAGCTATTCAAATCCCATGCGGCTTTCGGACTGCCGAAGCCGACCCAGATTTGGCGCACCGAGTAGAACGAGGGCGTTTCCCACGCGATGCAGTAGAACATGGTTGTAACCAGGGGCACGGCGACCCCCATCGCGACCGTGCTCATGGTCGCCGCCCCCGCGTGCTTGACCAAAAACAGCTGGAGCGTGGTGGAGGAAACGTTCACCAAGGCCTGCATTGTCAGCCACAAACCCAGATTCTGTTCGCTGCAGAACCGCGACGCCTCTCCGCGCCCCACGAAACACTCCGCCCCCTTCGGGATGAGCGGAAACACCTCGCTGACCGGGATGGGGTTCGCGTTCAAAAACGGCACCGCCGCGAACAACATCAGCGGAATTGTGAAGACGAGTTGGAAAAAGTTGATCCACTGGCTCATGTACCACAAATCTACATTCTGCAGGTGCCGCAGGTTCGCCTCCTTCATGGTGTAGGACGCGGAGTAGAACAAGGGCTTGAACAGATATATGATGATGAACGTTGCCAGCGAGGACCCCGATAGTTGCGACGAAGAACCACCGTCGTCCGCGTCCTCCCCCAGATTGTTCAGTCCGCGCCCGAAAACCGACAACGCCGCCCCGCAAATCAGAAGCAACGCGCCGACGTACTGGAAGGCCACGAACCGCTCCTTAAGGAAGACGTAGGTAAGCAGCATGATGAAGGGCAAGCCTATCTGGTCCAACAGTGGCTGCACGGTGCCCGGCGTGCGCTGTCCCAGGGCGTTGGCCAGATTTGCCATCGCGTCCAAGCCCGCGAGCACGGCGAACACCCAGATCGGGATCTGTCGCCGGACCTCCTCCCGCAGCCGCCATGCCTCCGGAAACAGCTGCGGAAACCAGCGCCGCGGGTAGACGAAAAAGCCAAACACCGTAAAGTAGAACAGGTTGATCATGTTATTTGCGAAGAGGGAGTAGTCCTGGGCCTTGTCTTCGATGATCTGGAGCGTCTGTCGGTCGGTGGCGTCGAAATCCATACCCGGCGGGACGTCGTCGTTCCGCAAGACGGACCCCCACTTGGCGAACGCCTTCTTGGTGAAGAAGGCATCCAGGTATCAAATGTAAAAATGTCTGGGTCTGGAAGAATCCAACTTGTAATGCTGCGTTTGGATTCCAAAAAAATCTGTATTGCATGAGTACCAAAGGGAATGTAATTCTTGCTACGCGGAGAGGGCATTTGTCATGCGGAATAGGCATCAAGAAGCTCTCAAAAAATCTGTGCTGCTAGGGCATGCATCACAGACATCAGGGCTCATCCAAAACGTGCATGACAAGTGTCAGAGTCTTCCAGACCCAGACATTTTTACATTTGATACCAGGAGTCGGGCAACCACCACCAGAATCACGAGACCAACAAATTGCACGGGTCTCAGGGTAGAAGTAGAGGTGGCCGGGGAGGCGGCGCCCTTTATCTTCTTTATCCCGTCCTCGTCTCTACTTGCACTAGAAGCTGGCACCACAAAAGAGCCCCTCGTTGTGGAAACGAGGGTCGAACTCCCCTTAAACTCCGCATCGTCCTGTTGGGCGATGCCCCCGTCATTGTTCCGACCGGTCGGAGCTAAGGTGCCAACCGCTGGGTAGTACTCCACTTCGCTACCGGGCGTAGCCGCGGACGGCCTTACAGTCGCTGCAGAAATTCGAGCAGGCCGCAAAGTGCTGCTAGTGCTGCTCCCCGGCTTTTTTCCTCTCGCGGAGCCTTGGTCTCCCGCGCCCGCGCGGCGCCTCAGTACATCCTCCCGTTGGCTCATGAAAAGTTGTGAATGTAAAGAATCAATCTGAAGATAGACAGTACGGAGCTGATATAAAGGCAAGCTGGAAGACACAACCAAAGATTAATTGGTCCGCAACAAATCTTCCAGGAACAATTACAATTTGCAGCAAATTAGGTAGATATCAAGCATATCAATTTTCAACACGTCAATACTTCGTAGATTAATACTGTCCATCGTGTATTCACAGATCGCATGAAACGGCACACAAAAAGACCCGAGTCTTTTTTTTTGAAAAGTGATCCATCAAAATTATCTGGTACCGAAGCTACAGCTAGATTTACATCACAAACCGATCGGAGATCTCCTGCAGGCATTTGCATTTGTACTAAACAGACCACTTGCACTACTACCGAGAATCTGACAATGCTTGACCGACGACATTTTCTTTGATCTTCAGAGCATTACAGCAATTCCGACCCATTTCTTCATTTTCGATTAAGTAAACCTCCTATGTTCCAGTATCAACATCAAGGAGATAAGCCCTCTGGCGGAGGCAATAGGACCTACCGAGTTGCCGTTTGCAGAGGCGTGGGGTCACATTTAACTTGGATGCTATATTCTCAATGCACTTAGTGAGAAGATTCTCAATCTTTATTCTCAGATCGGAAAGAAAGCGTTAATCGGCGGTTCCATCCACCGTCGCTAGGGCGTCAGCCGGGCAAGAACTCCGGCACGGAAATTCAGCAGCGACTGGACTGGGATCCACGGGAATCCCGTGGTTGGATCAGCCCCATCCAGTCTTGGATCATGATGTCACGCCGCACCTCCTCTTTCAGGTGCCGGCCGGCGTTGCCCGCGACCGCAGGCCTTTTACCGCGGAAGCCGAGGTCGCGACTTTTCCGGTTGCCACCACGCCTCCCCAGAACGGCGGCGTCCGACTGAATCAGGCTTGCCGCTTGTTTCAAACTCGACCTGCGAGCCCGTGTGGTCGCTGGATCTCCGGGACCCGAAAGCGCCCGCGCTCTTGCTGCAGCCCTTTGTTGAGGCGGGAGACCGTCAGAACTGTCATTATGGTCGTGTGCAGCGCCTACTACTTCCAAGTGCCTAGGTTCATCTGCATCGGACCGGCGCGGGGTCCAGTGCTGCACACATGTTTTGTTTTTTCTGCTATTTTCAGAAGCCGATCTTGCAGCTGATCGACCACAAGCATGATTTTGATTTTCAAACATCGTACATTCTGAGTACTACCACCATCTTCCTGCACATAGATGCACAACGAACTCAACAACAACGTTATCGGCGAGGACGATGCCATGCTAAGAAGACTGTGCGCAAAACGAAAAACCAGGGCAAATCATATGAGCAAAAGTGAGTATACAACTTGCTGCTTCCGTGCGCCGTCGCCGCAATCGCGCGCACCGCCGTCCGGCTGGGCTTGGTGGTTGTGGTTTGGCGGTCGAGCTGCTGGTTTGATGACTGGTGCGTCAATTTCGTGCCTCGCTCGAATAACGTCATCTTCTTGATCGTCTCCCCGGGCCACGCCAAGCAGGTCGACGCTAACGGGCCGTAGTGGCTTCAGCTGGCTGGCACTGTAGCTCGCGGACCCCGGCCGCCGGCCCCGCCGAGGCCCCTCCAGCAACGCCACCTTCTGGAGCTGCCGTTCCAGATTCCCGTCAACCCTGTTTTTCATCCGCGCGGCCGCGGCAGCCGAAAGCGATTGCTCCGTCCACGACCGGGCGGAAGAACTGCAAGCGCTGGATGATGTAGTTGCCGCCCCGTGTTGTACTAGTTGAGCTGTGTGCAGTAGTTCCGGCTGGTGGTTCTTGCCCTTCTCCCCAACCACCGCCTCTTGTGGCGACGCGGTGTTCCGCCCACTCGTCAATCGCGAAGAGGACGAGCCTTGCTTTTCCAGCGACAGCTTGTCGATTGCCGAGCGCAACTGCGACGAAGTCAGCGACCCACTACTCGCAGAATAGTCGGTCGACGCAGCGGACACCGCGCTCTTGTTCTGCATCCGCTCCCGCCTGTACCTGTGTTCGTCTCTCGCGTAAAGAGTGCGTTCTGCGGAAGAAAGGAAATTAAACTTTGATGCTGCTACCAATGATCACTGAGGATCGGGACAAGTTTCCGCCCATGACTTACTGGTAATTCTAATTTGCTCGCGAAATTTACTACATAATATGCAAGTCACATATCTTCTACCTTTCCGTGAGATACGCCATCACGCTAGCAGACGGCCCAATGTCGCTTTCCTCAGCACTGGGAAGCCAGGAATACTGGACCCGCGAAAGCTTCGGCTCAAACAGCGACCTACACAGTATTTTTTCGAAGATCACGACCTCCTGATGGAGCCAGAGTTATGTAAGCACACGGCACAGCAAAAAGAAAGGAAAAACAGAAAGTCCGCTTCTACGAGCGTCATCAACATCACAATTATCATCATCTTCAGGCTCAGGCAACGCAAGCTCCATAAAATACGGTGGCGGCTTCAAGTGCGAAGACAATTCGGATGAAGTTCGCTTGATTTTTCGCAGCCCGCTGTCCAGAGCTTGCTCCCAACTTAGCAGGGCGCGCTCTTTTTCCGCCGCATCACTTATGCCGTGTCCCGAGACCGGCATTTCCGCAGGAGAAGAATCGCTTGTCAGCGCTGTCAAAAATTCTGCTCCTTCTTCTTGACGCGCGTGGGCTCCACGCTGACGGCTCGTGACTGATGTCTTCTCTGTCGTATCCACTCTATCGGTGTAGGCTTCTGTGTAGCCGGTTTCCAAGTTCTTCACACTTTCCGCCGAGGGTTGCTGGCTATGGCAGCCAGGAGAAAACCCGCTCATTGTTTACCATTTTCCAAGAGCAAACTTTTGCACTGGTTTACTCGATGCGCCGCCCAGGAACTGCTCGGAAGTAGACTTGGATGAAGCGCAATAAACTTGGAGTTGTTCCCCACCAAATGGAAATCTGTGGCCTCGCTATGGTGTAGTGTCGAATGTTGATGTGGAAGCTC
>CAJINV010000003.1:3715599-4027867 GCA_905178155.1 Amoebophrya sp. A120
TTTTCTGTCATTCAGAAACGCAGTTTGTCATGCAGAATAGGCAACACCTAGAAGCTCAGAAACTTGTCATGCTGAGCCAGCACTTGTGGCCTCCTCATGATACGCCACCCAGCATCACAAGTTTCCAGACCCAGACATTTTTGCATTTGATAACTGCAGGGGTGCGTTCAAAGCTTCAAAGTTTTCTGAGGAACCCGCGACGAGGTCCACCACGTCGAGTTTCCAGCGAATCCGTACAAAATCGCAGTATTTCCTCGTGCGCCCCTTTTCGTAGTTCTGCCAGGCACCCACCGGGTAGAACTTCTCGGTGGGACGAGAGTAGGGCTGAATGCAGGCAAGCGTTATCCCGGTGGCGAGACCGAAGGAAGGCGATTTCTGCTCGTACAGGAAGCGTCCGGGGGAGAGGTCGTGTACTTGGAGCACATAGCTTCCCACGGGACCGCGGACATCATCTCTGGCAAACGGACGCAAGGCAATGACGCGCAACGAGGCCAGGTCGTATCAAATGTAAAAATGTCTGGGTCTGGAAGAATGCAACTTGTGATGCTGCGTCTGCATTATCCAAAAATCTGTATTGCATGAACAGCAAAAGAGGTCTGATTTTGGCCACGGCGAGAGGGGATTTCTCATGCGGCATAGGCATCAGAAAGCCCTCACAAGATCTGTGATGGTAGGGCATGCATCGCAGACATCAGGAGTCATGCAAAATGTGCATGACAAACCTTGCATCCTTCCAGACCCAGACATTTTTGCATTTGATAGGTCGACCGTGTTCGCCAGATTCCGAAGTTGCTTTTCGAGCACACCAGGTTGCTCCTGCTTCTGCTCGTCATCTTCATTTTTACCGATCGCGGGGCTAAATGGACGCCCGTCCTCCACGGAGTTTTCGTCCTCACCCTCATTTATTCCGGAGCTTGATCCTCCGGGTCGGCGAAGGCCTTGCACCCTGCCAGCGGCATTCGCTGCCCAGTCCGGCAGGAGGTTCAACTTGAAGTGCTTCAGCCCAACTCGCACAGGAATCTTCAGCACTGGCGGAACACTGCGAATCACGCTGTTCTCGACACTGGGAACCAGTTCGAACCCCGCGGAAACGGAGGCGGGATTCCTTTTCGTTCGGTCGACTGACGGCTCGAACAGGCGCGCAAGTTGGAACATGCGCGGCTGGTGCAGGGCGGTGAACACGAATTGCGAAAACTCTCTTGTTGCGCACTTCGCAAGCTTTTCGTCCGGCCCAATCAACAACATCACAAGCGGAAAAAGCTTTGCCGGGACATTCAGAAAGTGCGCCCAGTCCGGGGTCACTTGCGCGAGGTTGGTATTTGCTCCCAGTAGAGGACCCTGCCGAATTCTGGTGTTCTGCTGCTTTTTCACGTCGATCGCGCCACGATATACCGCAACGAGGTACTCCTTGTACAACTGACGCGCGATATCTTCCGCACTGGACTCTTTCATTAATTCAATCTGTTCCGCGGAATGCGCCTTGTGGACCGCCAGCACGCCCGCGCCGTCTGGAATTCGCGAAGACGATGATGTCTGGCTCAGCCGCCTCGCGGCCGGCCAAAAGTCGGGATCCACTTTGCCCATCTTCGCTTTAGCATCCTCCAGCCCTTTGTCCAAGCGATTCAAATCCAGGGTTCCTGCTCCGAGGGTGTGAGCAGCGCGGAGCTTTTGCAAACGTTCGGAGCTCTCTGCGGTGATCCCAGCCGAGTCTCGCAGGGAGGTGAGGTAGGATGTCACTGCTTTGTCCTTGACGCGACGGAGACGGACGGCACGGCCCACCGCACGCAACACCACGGAATGGTCATTGTCCGAGTCGCATATCCTTCCCGCGGCGGTCAGCTCGGCGACCAGAAACAAACCGGCATCCCAGACTTCGCCCACAGAGGTCGCGTTCCACCACGTGTTGGAGATTTGCGCGGAGAACACGTCCGCGAAATTCACAACGGCCTGCCTGTGTAAATCTTGATACATAGCTTGCAAGACGGTTAGGGCGGACCGGATGGTCTTTGCCAGCGCGTCCCGGGCGGGGCACCTGTCCCCGTGCACGTTCACGTCGCAGGAAGCTGCAATCGCTTGCAATGATCGCCAGTCCGCGGTCTCATGCAACGTCTCGAGAAGAGCTTTCGTGCGCCGGAGCGCTCGCAGCTGGGCTCGAAAATCCCGGTGGAGAAAGAATGTGCCCGGCACATCCACGAGGGCGTGCGCAGAGAGCAGGCGAACGTTGCGGCAGCTGTAGGCATCCTTCAACCCGTTTCTACCCAAGTCGAAGCACGTCCAGTGTTTCGGCGTGCACGAGAGGTCGGCCCGGTACTGGCAGAACACCTCGGTTTGTGCATTTTTCACCAAGCCGCAGGAGCCCAATGCTGCTTTGGCTACTGCTTTGGACGGCGAGACGACATCGTCGGGAACGGTGCACACGGGGAACGACGCAGCGCTCCTAGACGCCCAGTACCGGGCCAGCGACGAAGCGCGCCCGGGACTCGCCGGCCCGAGGGCGTGGTGGCGGTCGCCTTCGGCGCTGCTCAGCCCAACGCTGACCGGAACACTTTGCCGCCACGACAACGACTGTAGCACTGGCGAGAAGAGGTACGGCAGGGCGACGCGGGAAGCTTGCTCCTCGTCCTGACTGGCGGGAAGAACGACGCGCACACCGGTGACGATCATGCCAACAAAATGCAAGTGACAGAGCAGACCATTGGCGACACGAGGGGAGCTTGTATCTGCCACCTCGTCGAGCGGAGGATTCCACAGCGTGCGCAGCACTAGAGGGCAAATATCGAGCGCCACGTCTCCGCGAGTTCGCCCCACGTTGGTCAGATCTGTAACCGAGCTGGCGACGGCACGAAGATGATCCTGCTCCGGCTTGGAGATGAAACGAAGCATCCCTGGCAGCTTCCAAGTAAGCAGCCGATACGCGGCCGGCCCGGCCGCGCAGTTCACAAACGCGAACTGCCGTGCTGCCGCCGCGTTGTTTGGCGGGAAACTCTGGGCGCTCCCGAGATCAAGTGCCGCGTCCTGCTGGAACCCGCGCTCCAGCGAGCCGAAATCGTCCACGTACATCAAGGCTCGCGTAATCTGCCACAGCGCATACCTCCGCCGTATCAGCAGGAGGACGGGCACGTCAACCTTCAGCGGTGCTCCACGGTGTGCTTCTTCTGGATTAAGTCCGTTGCGCAACTCCTTCATGATCCGCGCCACCACCGACGGATACAGGTTGAAGACCCTGGCGAAGGCCAGCGGGTTCAACAGTGCCCGTCGTTTGTCCGCCTGCGAGTTCTTGAGTAGACGGCTCCAGGCGTGAAGGGTTTGGCGCAGGTAGTTCTCAGCGGCCTCGAAACGCTTCGCCGCGGTGGTTTCGATCTCGCAGTCCCCCACGGAAATAGCGCCCGATTCCCACAGGCGATCTGCATCACCCCAGACGCCGTTCTCGACAAGAAGACTCGCGAGAAATGAACGCCGGGTGAGCGATGCTACTCCGCCGCCACCGGTAGAGCCTTTCACTATGCCCATTTTCGCATCCGACTGGTTGGTCGAGGAATCTGCAACACCACTTGTCCCGAGCAGTTCGCGCTGCACGAAGCTGGTGGAACTGGAATCCCAATCCAGCACTGCGTCGTTCACTGAATTAACGCCACTTAGAGAAGAACCACGTGCAGTCGCTTCTCTAATTTGCACTACTTGATTTGGGGGCGCCGGACTCCAGTCATCTTGCTCATCATCATAGTGCAGCTGCCCGGGACGATCTTCATCCTCACCATCAGCAACCGCCCCGAGGAAATCTGCGTCCGCCCCAAGTTCTTGGCTAACATAGCTACTGGCGAAGACGAAAGGCGAGGTGGTCGCACTGGCCACCCAAAGTGCCAGGAGCCGTTGATAATCTTGCCTGCATATCATGGTCTCCAAGATTAACTACGCTTCGCAAATTTATTTGATCTTGCACTTTACTGATTTATTGTAAAGCTACAGGTGGACCTCATCATCCGCATTTGCTACGCGAAGTTCGATCTACAGATACAGTTGTCGTGGTGCCTCGGTCCTTCATCGACAAGCAACAAAAAAAACCGCTCACCTACATCATAGAATTGTTGATTTTCATTTCTGACATTCTTGCAGCCCTTCTTTTCGAAGATCATACGTGCAATTTTTCACTATACGCATGCAAATGATCCCTTTCGCTCCGATGACACGAATGCCCCCCAAAACGACGAGATAGACGATTTCAAATGATGCCCCATCAAGTAGACTTCGACACGAATAGTGGACGGACTACTCCTGACCGACAATAGCAAGAGCACGACGCACACACTTTTATTCCCCAGCTCATGCTGCATTTTGAAAACAATAATGTGCTCTTCTAGTGGAGCGAGATTTCCGCATCTACAACTCTCTCGCATGACGATCAAGCCAAAGAGCACCTGCATGATAAACGCACACGGGGAAAAATCCCTGCCAAACCTAATAGCAGCCATTTTTCCCAGGCTCGTCAAGGGAAATGCAGGGCGAAAATGGCTGCTAAACCAAATAGCAGCCATTATGCCCAGGTGGTCCTACCTGAAAGGATGAATTTTTTTCAATCCGCGAATTTCCAAAATTTTATTTTTATCCCTTTCAAAAAACCGCGAAACTTCAAAAATTTATTTTTTTTCCACGTAAACGAGAACAGTACACTTATTGTGTCGGCTGGTGGGCGCGTGGGTAGGGAAAACTGGCCGGTCGACAGGACCGGGCTCACCTTCCGGTGAAAAATGGCTGCTGAACCAAATAGTAGCAGCCATTTTTTTCCGGCTCTTCGAGGGCGGCTATTTCGCGGCGCAAAAAGTTGCGAGTCGCCACGGAATGCCAATCGTTTCCCGGCACCAAGGTGAGCTTCTAAAGTGGCAAGCAGAACGGAGGCCTTTTTTTGAAGCGAAAAAGGTTGCGAATCCCCACGGGATGCCAACCATTTTCCGGCACCAAAGTGAGCTTGTAAAATGGCAAGCAGAAAGGAGGCCCTTTTTTGAAGCGCCAAAGGCTGCGAATCCCCACGGGATGCCAATCACTTCCCGGCACCAAAGTGAACTTCTAAAGCGGCAAGCAGAAAGGAGGCCCTTTTTTGAAGCGCTAAGGCTTGCGAATCCCGACGGGATGGATGCCAATCATTTCCCGGCACCCAAGTGAGCTCCTAATGTGGCAAGCACAAAAGGGAACCTTCTTTGAAGCGCAAAAGGTTGCGAACCCCCACGGGATGCCAATCATTTCCCGGCATCAAGGCGGGCTTGTAAAGTGGAAAGCAGGAAACGGGCCCGCTTTTGAAGCACAAAAGGTTGCGAGCCCCCACGGGATGCCAATGATTTCCCGGCACCAAAGAGAGCTTCTAAAGTGGCAAGCAAAAAAGAGGCCCTTTTTTGAAGAGCAAAAGGTTGCAAATCCGCACGGAATGCCAATCATTTCCCGGCACCAAAGTGAGCTTCTAAAGTGGCAAGCAGAAAGCAGGCCTTTTTTTGAAGCGCAAAAGCTTGCGAACCCCCGCGGGATGCCAATCATTTCCCGGCTCTAAAGTGCGCCTCTAAAGTGGCAAGCAGAAGGGAGGCCCCTTTTTGAAGCGCAAAAGCTTGCGAATCGTCGCGCTATGCCAATCATTTCCCGGCACTAAAGTGCGCTTCTAAAGTCACAAGCAGAAGAGAGGCCCCTCTTTGAAGCGCAAAAGTTTGCGAATCGCCACGCTATGCCAATCATTTCCCGGCACCAAAGTGGACGTCTAAAGTGGCAAGCAGAAGAGAGGCCCCGTTTTGAAGCGCAAAAGTTTGCGAATCACCACGGGATACCAATCCTTTCCCGGCACCAAAGTGGACGTCTAAAGTGGCAGCCAGAAACAAAGGAGCGCCGTTTTTGAAGCGCAAAAGCTTGCGAATCGCCACGGGATGCCAATCATTTCCCGGCACCAAAAGGGGCTCCCAAAGTGGCAAGCAGGAAAGAGGCCCCGTTGAAAAATGGCTGCTAAACAAAATAGCAGCGATTTTTTCCCGGCTCTTCAAGGAGAAGTACTCCGGAAAAATGAGTGCTAAACCAAATAGCAGCCATTTTTCCCCGGCATGTCACGGGGAAGTCCACAGTGAGAATGGCTGCTAAACCAAACAGCAGCCATTTTGCCCAAGCGGTCCTACCTGGCAGGAGCAATTTTTTTCAACCCGCGAATTTTCAAAATTTTGTTTTTATTGCGTTGAAAAAACCGCGAAACTTTCAAGTTTTATTTTTATTTCAGGCAAACAACAGCACTGCATTTATTTTGTCAGCGGGCGGGCGGGTGGGAAGGGAGGACTGGCCGGTCGACTGGACCGGCCTCACCTTCAGGCGAAAAATGGCTGCTGAGCCAAATAGCAGCACTTTTTTCCGGCTCTTCGCGGGCAGCTCTTATGCGGCGCAGAAAGTTTGCGAATCGCCACGGCATGCCAATCATTTCCCGGCACCACAGTGGACGTCTAAAGTGGCAGGCAGAAAGGAGGCCCGTTTTTGGAGCGCAAAAGCTTGCGAATCGCCACGGGAAGCCAATCATTTCCCGGCACTAAATTGCGCCTCTAAGGTGGCAAGCAGAAGAGAGGCCCCTTTTTGAAGCGCAAAAGTTTGCGAATCGCCACGGGATGCCAATCATTTCCCGGCACCAAAGTGGACGTCTAAAGTAGCAGGCAGGAGAGAGGCCCCTTGTTGAAGCGCAAAAACTTGCGAATCGCCACGGGATGCCAATCATTTCCCGGCACCAAAGTGCGCTTCTAAAGTGGCAAGCAGAAAGGAGACCCTTTTTTGAAGGGCAAAAGGTTCCGAACCCCCACGGGATGCCAATCATTTCCCTGCACCAAAGTGAGCTCCTATCTAAAGTGGCAAGCAGAAAGGAGCCCCTTTTTTGAAGAGCAAAAGCTTGCGAATCACCACGCTATGCCAATCATTTCCCGGCACCAAAGTGGACGTCTAAAGTGGCAAGCAGAAGAGAGGCCCCGTTTTGAAGCGCAAAAGTTTGCGAATCACCACGAGATGCCAATCCTTTCCCGGCACCAAAGTCGACGTCTAAAGTGGCAGCCAGAAAGGAGCGCCGTTTTTGAAGCGCAAAAGCTTGCGAATCGCCACGGGATGCCAATCATGAAGCGCAAAAGCTTGCGAATCGCCACGGGATGCCAATCATTTCCCGGCACCAAAAGGAGCTCCCAAAGTGGCAAGCAGGAAAGAGGCCCCGTTGAAAAATGACTGCTAAACAAAATAGCAGCCATTTTTCCCCGGCTCGTCAAGGGGAAGTGCAGGGCAAAAATGGTTGCTAAACCAAATAGCAGCCATTTTGCCCAGGTGGTACCTGGAAGAATGAATTTTTTTCAATCCGCGAATTTCAAAAATTCTATTTTTATCGCGTTCAAAAAACCGCGAAACTTTGAAAATTCATTTTTATTCCAGGTAAACGACAACACTACACCAGTTTGTCAGCTGGTGGGCGCGTGGTTCGGGAAAACTGGCCGGTCGACAGGACCGGCCTCATCTTCCGGTGAAAAATGGCTGCTGAACCAAATAGCAGCCATTTTTTTCCGGCTCTTCAAGGGGAAGTCCTCAGGAAAAATGGCCGCTAAACCAAATAGCAGCCATTTTCCCCAGGCGGCGCTACCTGGCACGAGCAGTCTCCCTAGCGGACAGAAAATCCGTCTCTCTGTCCCGCACAGTGAAGACAGCAGAAAAACATGATCACTCGTGTGTGAGTGGGTCTTTTATGTAAACATACGAGATCGATACACGACTGCTGGCCCGAGTATCAAATCAAAGCACAACGCAGCGGCAACGGTATTTCGAGGATACTGTATTGACGACTTTTATTTTAGCGGCAAGCTCCAAAATTCTACACGCGACTCCGCGGTTTTGAAAATAACCCGAAGACTGCTCCCAGCAGTTTACATACATCAACAGACAACAACAGATTCATCTACTCAGCAGTTTACCACATAAGTATTCACTTCCTTTCTCCTACACGTGATGGTCCTCGTACCCGTTGTAGGCCGACACCAGCTTCCTGTGTTGCGAGGGCTGCCAGTAGCGAACCAAGCGACGAATGAGGTAGATGGGAAACCACGCCACGAAGATAATCCCCGCCACCAGCAAAAAGAATTCCGGGCGCAGGATGAAGTCCAAGCGAAAGAATTGCGGGGTGGAAATCATCGTGTACAGGACGAGCAACAGACTGACCAGCTCCCCGATCAAAATCAGCGGATGCCACACACTCACCTCGCAGATCACGAAGAGGCACTCCAGCAGAAAGCAGGCCGTGAAAACGATGGACACGATGTTGATCATCTCCTCCTCGAAAAACCTCAGCGCCAACAAGATAATAACCGCCGCGTTGAAGACGGCGGCCGCCACCCACAGGAGGAAGATCTTCACGCTCATCCGTTGCTCCTCGCGCAGCCCGGAGTACAATTCCGGGTACAGCAACACCGTGGTTTCCGGCAGTTCCGTGTCGAACACGACGCTGAAAAGCAAAAACATGGTGTACACACTGGCGTAGCCGACGTACAGGACCCCCTGGAACAGGGGGACGGACACAAAGTAGAACAGCGCGGAAAAAAGTGCCTGCAGGAAGGAAAACACCAGCCCCCGGTGGATGATCAGGATGGACAGCCGGACGGACCGCTGGAAGTTCAGCCGTCCGTGGACGAGGAGCAACCGGCGCAGCACCTTGAAGTTTTCCACCGAGTAGTCCGCCGCGAGGGACGCCTGCTGGCCCTCCTTCCCCCGGATGCCGACCCCCACGTGCGCCGCCTGAATCATACTGACGTCGTTGCCGCCATCGCCGATCGCCAGCGTGCGGCACGGGATTCCGGAAGAGGAGGAGCTGGTTGCGCGGTTTTTGCTGTTACGACACTGGCAACACGAGGAGATACTGCTCGCTCGTCCGCCTCCTCCGTACGTCCGAGATGCGTGGTTACCGCGAGTTCCTTCTGGTGGCCCCCGCGGCCCGGAAGAAGACGATGATGAACCATGATGAACCCCCCCGCCCCGACTGCCGGAACCGGACCCGCGCCCACTGCTTTTGTTGCGGGAAGAACGTCCGCCACCCGCTCCACCGCCTCCGGTCGCTCCAGAACCGCCACCCCCGCCCGAACCGTACTTCTCCAGCGCCAACACGATGTCCGCTTTTTGGGTGGGCGAGCAGCGGCAGCACACGATCGCGGGCGCCTGCTTCGCGGTGGTGATGAAGGTCTTTACGTTCTCGGGCTTCAACAGAACCGTGAGCACCTTCCCGTCGATCACCAGCACGGTGTTGCTCACCTTCAGCTCGGCGTACTCCGCGAGCTTCATCATCACCTCTTTGGTTTCCACAAACTTGTTCTCCAGCACGAACAGGTTCTGGTGCCGCGCCTTCAAGCTGGTCGAGATGGCGATGCAAATTGCGGTTTCCACCTTGTCCCCGGTCAGCATCCAGATCTTGATCCCCGCGTGCCGCACGGCCTCCAGGGTCTCCTGCACGTCCTCCGTCAGCATGTCCTCCACGCCGGTCAGGGCCACCAGGTCCAGATTCTGCTCCAGCACGTCGACCGCACGCCGAATCTTCTCCTCGCGGGACCGCATGGCGTTTTTGGCGGTGTCGTACTTCTTTTTCCACTCAGAATACTCGTTGAACGAGAGCAGCTTTTTGGCCAGTACCAGGGTGCGCAAACCCGTGCGCGCGTAGTTCTCCACCTCTTCTTGCAGCCACGAAGACTGGTGTTTCCGTTTCAGAAAGTCGCTCATCACGTTGTCCGCCCCCTTCAAATAGAACATCACGGGACCCTGCTCTGTGCTGCTCGGCGAGTCAGCAGCTGTTGCCATTTTTACATCAGCAGACGACCCCGGTTCCATCGAGCAGCTAGAATTACGTTTATTGTCGTTTGTTTGACTACCATGCTCCTGCTCTGGTTTGTTCTGTGAAGGTCCTGCAAAAGAATTATTTCCAACACTACAACTTTCCCGCTGAACCAAAATGCCCATGCGCTTGGTTTCGCTGGTGAAGGGGAAGCACTCCAAAATTTTGTAGCGCAGCACGTCGCCGCTGCCGGTGAGAGTGACCTCGATCTGGTAGTCTGTGCGTTGCGTGAGCTTCAGGCCGCTGCTGTTGGCGAATTTGACCAGCGCTATCTCGTCCGGGGAGGCACCCTGCAGGTCCCAGCTGCTGCCCGACCCGTGCGGAGTGACGTTGTGGCACAAAGCGAGACAGCGGATGGCGTCGAAGATGCTCTCGTCGGTGCGCGCGTCCACGTTTTGGTGCGGCGGGGGCGCTACAGGAGCTATAGTGGACGACGAGTCAAAAAGGCCACGACCACCCGCTTCTTGCGCGTCTTGATGTAGTTCCTGAAGAGACACTAATTCTTCCAAGGCACCAGAGCCTCTCGGTAGCTGTTGAGCTTGTTGTACTATCTCCTTTCCCGTGGTCCACAATTGATGGAAATTTTCGTGCTGATCGTGGTCTCCCGCTGACGCTGGATCATGTCGGGCTGTTCTCCGCCGAGCGGTGTTTTGTCCGTCATCTCGTTCACCGAGAAGAGGTGCTTCTATTTGCGGATAATTCCGTTCGCAATTATGATTCACGTGAGATTCTTCTAGCATGACGTTTTTAGCTGGACCCCCGACTCTTGATATAGGGTCTTTGTCCTCGTCTCCTTCGAAGAACCCGCGGGAGATAGTACCTGTCGCTTCCTGGTACCCCACATTTTCTTTCGAATTGTTTTCTTGCTGCTGCTCCAGCAAGACGCAATTTCGCACGGCTTCGCGAATGCGTGCCAGGTCCTCGGGACGCTGCCGCGTGGTGAACTCACCGACCGAAGTCCGAAGTTTCTGGAAAATCATCTCGTTGCGCGTCAGCGTCCCGGTCTTGTCGCTTAGGACATAATCGATTACCCCTAGCTCCTCCGGGCGTTGCGAGTTCCGCACCACGGTGCCGTTTATTTGCTTGTCCAGCTGGATCTGCCAAGAGTGAAACACCTTGGCCACCTCCAGGTTGACCCGAAGCGTCATCGGTATCATGAAAGATAGTAAAATCACAAACCGAAAAAACTGATAGAAAAAAACCCACAGTTTCGCCAAGTAGCTGCTATACGAGGAGGAAGCCAGCGGCGCGGGACTTACACCTTCGCTGAGTTGAGGATTCATTTCTTCAGCGGTAGAAGGAACTGTTGTCGTCTCCCCCGCTGCGCCACGGAAAACTTTATTCTCATCAGTCTCTGTTTGGTCTGGGCGTAGTACCGCCGAAGCAGCGCCCACCGGCGGTGGCTGCAGCGGCCAGTTGGCAACAGCGTCGATCGCCGCTTGCTTCTTTCTGCGCAAGCGATCCCAGAGTTCGCCCAGGGCTGGGTCATGTTCGATCGGCGATCCGCCCTCCCCGAGGTGCAGCGCTGCCGCGAAGGTGGTGGCTCTACTTCCTGGGATATAATCACCGACCCCTGTAGTCGTGGGGCCATGATGTCCAGCAACATCTGCAGACGTCGTAGTAGGCGCATTCCCTGCACTACCAGTGCCTCTACTGCTGGCCGAAGGTGTTGTGAAAAAATTCCGTTGAGGCTGCACCGTCACTGTACTAGCGCTGCTCACTTCGCCATGCGCAGTGCTGGGCACCAGAACTTGTTCGCCGGAGGACGCGCCAGATGGAGCGAACAGCGATCCAGTTTCGAAGGCCCAGGAGCGTAAAGCGTTTGGGTGGAGTGACAGTGTGGCGAGGACAATAGCCAGCAGGCACATTAACACGCCGCAGTAGAAGGTCCACTGGTCGGCCACGTCATCCACGTACCCGGTCCGGTGCTTGCCCTTTGTGAGGTTGAGGGAAACCCGGGTTTCCCTACCCACGTAAATGACAAAAGCAATCACATCCCCCTCGGTTACAACGGTGTCACGCCACAACGTGTTCTCCAGACTGAGCCCTTCCTGCTGCACCGCGGTAGAAGACTGAAGATCTTCGATCGACGCCACGACACCAAACGTAGTAATTTCAGGACCTCTCGCTGCAGTGGTCCTTGTCCTGCTTTGAGCAGCCACATAATCAGAGGCACTGGCAGCTGCGCCGTGGTCGACCCGATTTCTTTCTTGTCCTCGATTTAGATTTTTAGTGGCAGAGTCCAGGCTGAATCGTCCTTGAAAGTTGTAGATGTCTTTGTGCGGATTTTCGACACGGAGGACCGCCCGCAGGCGATACAGAAGCTCCGCTAGGTCCTCTACTTCATCCACCTCCTCGGGAATAGTAGTTGATGTCCTCGGACAATTGTTCCATATTCGCTCCTGCCTCCTGCTGCAGGAATGAATCGTCCCAGCATCTAAATTGCTTCTCCCCTCCAGATGCTCATCCACCAAACGCTGCACAAGCTGGACTGGCTTGCGCAGTTTCCAGTCCGTTTCCCCGTCCAGCTGGTCCGTTCGCACGTAGGTTTGCTTCGACTCCGAACTTGTGTGGAGGAAGATGCAATCTGCAGGAACCCGCTGATTGCTCTTCAGCACTATCAGGTCCCCGACCTTCAGGTCCTGCGCATACACGTCCTTCAGACGCAAGCTGCTGGATGAGGAAGCGGAGGACCGCAGAGATGCTCCGGCACGACTAGGGGAGCAAGCTAGCACGGCCGCCCCAGTTGTCGTGTCTGCACGACTCGGTGCATTGTGCGCCAGATCGTGGTGCTGCTGTGTACTTCTACTACAATGCAGCTCGCGAAGCTCAGGTCGTGTTCGTGTACCAGCGGAATAGTTCAAAGACCCATCCTTTGTTTCGTCTTCCGGCTGCACATCCTTGTCCCCCAGCACACGTCGCGGACGACAACTCGACGTGACCGAAACCGAAGATGAAGCAGCACTACCGACGACATCCTGAGCCGCGGTTGCCGTTCCATTTTGACAAATCTCGGAGTACTTGGAGAGGTTAATTTCGAAGTCTTTCGCTCTTCTCTTCCAGTCGTCTACAAATTCTTTCAGCAGGGTGATGGAGAGCGTGATTGCAAGCGGCAGAATGTAGGTATACACCGGCCCCACGGCAATGGGAGGGTAAAGCTGCGACAGCGCGAGCACCAGGTAAAAGGCGTTCAGGAACTGCCGAAATTGTTGGTACAGCACAATGCACAAAAAGTTCCACCATGAGTACTTCCGCGACCGCTGCTCGTTGCTGCACTCAGGAATGAAGGCGTGGTAGTGGAAAAAACTACCATGCGGCGACCCACCTCGATCCACCTCGACTGCCGCCCGTTGCGGTGCGCCCACAAGGGCAGCTCGTGCGGCGGGACGAAAATTATTGTGCCCGGCCATGGGTGGCTGCTCCAGCATCCTCTGCGTTTCCGCTGCTGCCGAACCAGGCTGCTGATGCCCATTGGTACTATCATTTATTTCCCGCTGATGGTGTCCCCTCACCGAGTGTTGCCGTGAAGAAGCGGCGCCTGTGATCGCGTTTGCGCTTCGTTTGCGATGAAACTCACCTAGCACTCGCCGGTCGGCATAGCTCCTTCGGGTCGCGAGTTCGCTCCGCAGCCTTGGAAACGCCAACAACCGGTGCCCCGTGCTGGTTTGCTGATTTGGCCAGCAACACGTGAAGGTCACCTCAGAGGGGAAATCCTCGAAGTCAGAGGCCGCTCCCCCTCCCAGATCCGGCGAGAAATGGTCCATAGGCGGCGTCGGCTGCGAGACTAAAGGCATCCGTTGCAATTCGATCGAAACCTTTCGCATCCGAGCAAAAACATAATCTTATCTCTCAAAATATGAAACGCATGGTGGTCGTGTGATGTAGTGAAATCAAGCGAGAAAAGCGACGCACCTGAGTCAGCCCTATACGTAGCAGCGCAAAGAAACAGTGTGGACGAAAGAAAACTTCACGTATCGTCAGAATAAATTCCTACTGCTCGTCGTCTTCGCGTGAAACAAGGCAGGGGGAACCACGCTCTTGAAGTGGATCTCTCCGCCGTTGCCAGCACAAGCAGCAGGACCAAGAAGATCTAGATCACGTTCAAGAGTATAAGCTTGCGAAGAAGAGGTGCATGTGACTACTTATCAATCTTGCTTGTGACTACATGCTTGATCCCAATCTTGCTTGTGACTACATGCTTGATCCTCGCATTTACGCTGCAGCTTCACGACAGATCCTGTGTTCGAACCGAAGACAATGAGCCCCCAGATCCACTACAGAGAAAATACACGCTCGCACGTGAACTGGAGCTTTTCATCGCAGGAGAGATCCTTCTCTTTCATGAAGCAGTCTACTTCGACGAAACAACTTTTCTTGCAACCAAAGTCGGCAAAGGCGCAAGGATCTACTTCGCCGCATAGGGGAACACCAAGAGGACTATGCAGTGGCAACGGTGATTTCCACGTCCATGAAGAAAATTCGAAATGTGATTGATATATTTAGGAGCGGCTATTGCTGTTCTAGTTCGTGTCTGATGTTGTGCGCCAAACTGTATAAGCGGATGCTTTTCCTTTCGTTGACCGCGTTCGCCCGGAACGCTGTATGACGCCGTCACTACCTAGACGCAGGCAAGTGCACAGCTCTCTCCCCGACCTACGGGCTAAGTTCGTCGCCTTCGTCCCCTAGGCGGTCCAGAATCGACACCGCCCGTTGCGCATCGGCGAACGAGAGACACCGCTGGTCGTCCGTTCGAATAAAGTTGCCGCGCATCTTGGCCCGTACCTGGTCGGCCGGCGGGGGCGGAGAATCGTCCGCGACGCTCAAGTCGATGTCGTCCAGGGCTACCCAGTGCTCCACGTGGGGGTGATCCCGCAAATACTCACCGATTTCGCGCGCTCTCCGGTCCGCAAAACTCCGCACCGGGTCACCTGTGCCAAGAGCCCGTTCCAGCACGGTCGTGGTCTGTTCCTTAATGCCGTCGGGGGAAACCCTCTGCAGTTTCAGCACGCGGTCCAGATCCTCGCGCAATGACGGATGCCGACGCCTTTTTGGGATGAAGATGAACGTGTTGCAAATGACCAACGGAAAAAAAAATGATTGCCTTAAAAACAAGCTGAGACTGCGGCACCGAAAATGAAATTTAGATTTGTATTTTTTGCTGTTGAAAATTAAAGCAAGCTGTTTCAGTAATTGCGAAGAATGAATGACGCGAAGATGTTCTTGGAATAGACGACATAAGTACCATTCACTGCTTAACACAAGCACCGCGCCTGTTTTTTCTCGTATGTATCGGAGTGCTGACAATGATCCGCTCTTGAACTCGAAGTCTCCTCCGGAAAGCGGAATCTGGATGCCGTCCACCGTTACACAATTTACGCCGAACGTTCTGCGGACAGGCCTCAAAACTCCATCAACATCTAGAAAAATCACCTGTATGATATATTGAACTCATTCGCGGCCACTCACTAGTCGAATACGAATTGCGTACGAAATCTTGAAGCACGAGCACCATAGCAGCAAAAAACTAAAGGGTGAGGTTCTTCTGGTCTGCATTATGCATGATCGAGCTAGTTGTACCTTGGACGGTTGGTCTATCCTCTTCATTTCACCCGATGCGTACCAGTTCTTTTCGCGCATGTACGTGTTGCATTTTTCGTCCTTCTCCGGGTCTGGTGGCGGCAAAAGATCATACAAGGAACTACCACTACTCGTTGTTGGCGTCATGTCTCGACTTGCGGCTGCTGCGATGCTGCTACTGCTCGCGGCCGACGCTGTTGTTTTCATCTTCGATATGGAACTACTGCTGACACCAGCATCCTCCAACCGCTGCGAAGGCACTACTTCCTCGTGTTCTTGCGGAAGACCACCACCGGCGATGCTTTTTGGCCCCGCTGTGGGGGCGATTGGCCAGGAAGCAGATCCGGTCGTGCTTCCTGTGGACGTGGACGAGCGCGAACTCCCATTGGCTGGCTCCAACTTGGGATTCTTTGCTCCTTCCTCGCCGCCGCTGCCACTGGCCGGCCGCTTCAGGTTCAGCCGCGGCGCCAGAAGCCCTGATGAGGAGATTTTTAGCTTAGTAATGTGGTATAATGATTCGGATTTATCATGTCAGAAAAGAAACAGTACTAGAAAAATGTATTTGTAGACCACAACATGAGTTCTTAAAATAAAAGGCTACAACTACATGAGCTCTTGACACAATCTGTTGCGCATGGATGTTGGGAGCAGGTGGAATATTGTTCATCTAGCGACTTACTCAATTTGAGGGCGGTGGAGCTGGTTTTCGCAGACATTGCGAAACAGAAATTCCCGTCGTAGTTTGCAGATTCACTTTCCAGCTGCCCAAAAAACCTCGTTCACGTTCTCCAGGAACTTTGTCTCGCTGCTCGTCTTGCTGGTGTTACAACCAGTGGTGCCAATGGTGATAGTTGAGTTCTTGCGGTCCAAGTCAGTCGCGTTAGTGACGTGGGAGAAAAAGCAACACCTGTTGCGCAAGGTTGTGCTAGTACGAGTTGTTGTCGCGCTTCTTCGTTTTTGATTCGGTAGCAGCAGCCAACGATTCCCAGGGACAACGGCTCTGTTTCTTCGATTTAAATAAATGATGTGTATAATATATCACGACACGGCCAGCAGCACACAAGAACCACTGGGCCTACAGACAAACAGTTTTTTCAGGAGGACAAACAGGTACCCTGCAAATAAGTAACCAGATGAAACTGTTCTGCAGAAGTGCCGCAATAGAAGAGTTCGTGGTCTCAACAAGCGGTCAAACTTCGAGAGGAAAATGAGCTAAAATGCGGCGGTTTTTTCGATGCGTCGATCACAAAAACAAAAAACTCCTACACTGCTTGAAGTCGCGCTTTTCAATCGATTGGGGCGAGTTTCGATTTTGTGGTTTTAAAACAAGTGGTCGTACACAACGGATACGATGCTCTGTTCATCCGTAAGTCTTCACGCTACAAAGTTGAACCTTTTTCTGGTTCCCGTCCATACTAAAACTAGTACAACCTCTTCACGCGACCGGTATCTTCTACTGTAGCAGACTTTTTGTATACTCCTTTGGTGTTTCAGTTATTTTGTGTCGATATAATAAGCTAGAGGACCCCGAAGATGAACCAGTGGCTTTGGAATTAGAGCTTCTAGCGCGGACTCAGACGAGTCTCGACGAGCAAGCGCCAGAGATCTGATGCAAACATAAGTAATCTCTTGACTTTCTCTGCAAACCGTTGCTTCGAATGCGGAACTTCGATATTTCTATTTCATTGCAAGGCTGCGTTCTACAGACCGAGGCCGAGGCCTTCAGCGGTACTGGCGACAATAAAGGCATTCTTATCTTCCTCTGGTCAGTGCTCATGCAACATCGCGGTGCGACAGAGGCAGAGTTTCGAAGTAGAAGTGAAACATTTAATATTTACACCATCTAATACAACCAAGTATCTAGATTTGGGTCACTCCTCCATTGTCAAGGATCAGTATGAGGCTCGAGATTGTGACATGCTTGATAAGGTTCACTGCGAAGGGTTGTGAGAATTGAAACGCGATTGTTTGAATACTTATCTCGTGTTGGCAAATATGTGCACGGTTTCCCACTGACGCGCTGCTCGATAGGACTGCAATGTCTCTTACAGACGCGCACTGCAAATATATCTTGCCGCATGATTTTGTTTCTTGTAATGCATTCTGCAAAGCCAGTGCGCTTTGGTACTTACTATGCCACTTGCATGCCGGGATTGCAGCTATGCGCTACTTCGTACCAGTGAAATAACCGCATCTACGTACAGAGTGACCGATGTTGAACGACGAGTTGTCTCTACAAATCTAGCGCACGAGGACCGTGCAATTTCTTGTCTCAACGATTGCACTTAGTGCAGCAAACGAAACGACTTTATTTTACGTGCTGATGTCTGCTACTCTGAGACTGAGTGTATTTCCTATCGTCCCGATTCAAAAACAAAAACGACTGCAGTATCCTGCATAATTTTCTCAGTGAACGACCGATTTTTCGCTGGCAATAAACGCTTTCTCTGACAGAAATCCATCCGGAAGTTGTACGAGGTAACGACGTTTATTTAGCACTAGTTCCACGATGTCGCTTTACTTCTTTTGCGCTACAGCTTCGTAACGACTGCTGTCGACTCGGTTCTGTTCTGCTATGCGATAAGTCAAAAAAAAAGAGGCACATCTACGTACGAGCGCTGCACTATGGGCAAAAAAACGGCCTTGCAGCCACCGAGCCCGACGTGGAATATGATCATGATGTTGCAAGAAAATCAAGAAAACTGAACATACTTATCACAGCAAAATTTCACCGTTTTCTTCGTTTTCGTCCGTGCTAGCGCTATGTCACACTATGAATATGCTTTCGATCAATAATTGTCGTTCTGGGGACCTCGATCTGCTTGCATGCAGCAAAAATCTAATGAGTCACCCCGTACAAAACCGATGACGGAAGGCAAATTGAATGGCGTGCCTTCTTGCCGACACGAACCGACACTTGAAATAAGCAACACAAAGCGCCGCACAACCGAAATAATTTCCTTACCAGAACATTCATAGGCAGATTCCCAGCACCAGGTAATCGAAGGATACAACTACTTCTCAACACTCAGTGTAGGTGTGGCCTTCTTTTTTTGTCCATTTTTTCGAGCGTCTTTGGCTGCTAGGATGAGTTTGAAAAAAGCACGATGTCCACATTTTTAGTTCACTTTATTGGAATTATCTGTACGCGAGGTTCTCATCTGCACCGGACCATACTGCGATGAAAAAAAATATATTTGTGGTACTGGAATTTGTAAATAGCCTTATCAGACAGAGGAAGAGGAAGATGACAGGTTCAGAATGGTGAGTGATGCGAAGAACAGAAAAGTAGGGACTCGTAAGCAGTTCGGTGTACGCGAGACAGCATCACCTTGCTGTCCGAAAAACGCAAATAGTCTTCAAGTGTCATTTTTACTCCCTTTCTTGTCTTGCGTCTTCGTGTCATCTGCGGGATCGGCAACTGCGTTTGCAGCACAGTCGGTTATTTGGCGATGGTGTGTTTCGAGCTGCTAGCAGTGAAAAAGGTGTACAGAGGCGATGGAATCGGATGGATCACTTTTCCCAGTTCGGTGGGACCGGTGTATTATACTTCCGCATTAGCTTGATCAGCTCCTTTTTCTGGGAGACATCATTCGGAGGCGCGTGGGAAAAGAGGGTGATAGTGTACCTGTTTATAATCATTCGCGCAATTCTTTCTGATATTAAGGTCGTCGCGATAAGCACTTAATACGCGGCGCTAAACGATAAAGGAAAGGAATTGCATAAAGCAGCACAAAGCATAGCAATACCGCTTCCCCTTCGTGTGTGGCTCCGTCCGGTGCTTCCGGTGCGGCTTGAAGCAAATCCACTTCTCGCGGCACGGTCTCAGGATGCACTTCGCGGGTGTCCCGTCCGGTCCCCGTATGGTTTCCACAGCGTCCCCCACCATCTGCCCCTCGGTTCCGTACAGGATGACCCTGCCCGCGTTGCAGGTCGGATGCTTCGCGTACTCCAGATCGCAGCCGTAGTCGCCGAGGCAAACCTATCCTGAAGACAAACGCACCACCCCCAAATTCGGAGAGAACTTGCCATGCTTGATTTCTGCGCACGCGAGCTAGTTTTCCCTGCAGCGGGGCGACGCAAGCGCTCAGCTTTCCCTCACTGCAGCAGCCAACTTCTTGATGGCGCGCTAATCTGCGCAATAAATGCAAACAGCACGCCACATCTCTGATTTTTTTGTAGAAACAAAAAAAAGCACTAGCACTGCCAGCGCCACTATATCTGCGCGCACAGGCAACACATACGCAAGCGCCTCCGGTTCTGGGGCGGGGCGTTTTTTCACTTCCGTAGGAACTGGAAGTTCAAAGTCTGGGGATCGTTGCCCTCGTCGGCATGCCAAGAAGTGACATTATCCAACCCGGTATCATGAGGAAAGGCCCCACCTCCCCAATCTGCTGCTGCGACCTGTGTCGCAGCGTGCATTCATGTATCTATCCAAGTCATTTTGTGCATTTATGTCGAAAGCTACTCTCCGCAGTGCAGATGTCGCTGCCGTAGCCGGCAGAGAAAAGGCAAGAGGAATCGCTATACAAGACGCATCAAAGCTATCGGGCCCCCCGATTAAGCCTACTAGACAGAGTATGGGGAGGGAGGATTATTCTAGTTCATAGCCAAAGCCGCCCGCACTGAAGTAGATTGCTTCGCCGAGCACTCCCCTAGCGGTCGCGTCCTGCGCCAACATGCAGCACTGTCGCCACAACTCGCGGACCCACGGGCACTTCAGCTGCTCCTCAAAATCCTCCGCGGGCGTCACCTCCTGCTTGCTGCGCGCCAGCTCAGCCAGCCCTCCCTTCACGTACCCAAACCGCTTCCAATCCGCATACTGGGAGGAAACGTTCGCCCGGCTGCTCCGCGGCAGGCTTCGCTTCTTCAAATGCGCCAGAAGTGTGGCGAAGGTTGGCGTCTCCGGCTGTTCGAAATCTACCACTTCGTAAACCGCCTCTGCGTCGGGTATCAAGGTGAAAACAAGTGCTGCCCCTACCCCCGAGAACAAAAAAAGTAGTTAGCTCTGTGCAAAAGAAATCCCGCCTTCATGTATTTGTGAACAGAAACACCGCATGACAGACAAATAACAGACTGACTTAGAAGGCATCTCTGATAAACGCTCCTGACTGCTGATGTAATTCCCCAACTGAAAGAGCGGAATCGCAAGGATATCCAAAAAGTTTCCCAGGAGAGGGCCACACTTTTCACCTGCATACTGTACAGCGGTGCCTCTCGGGGGGCTGCCGCCCTTCTGCGCGGGAAGCGGCTGGCTGCGCCGCTGGCGGCGACGTCGCGGGTTCTGGCGTCGTAGTGCTGCAGGACCTTGCTCTTCTGCTCCTCCGTCAGTTCGTCCCAGACCTTCTTCTTGAAGTCCGAACAGGACACATTATTATTTGTTCCGGCCTATCCACTGCAAATATGTCTGGGTCTGGAAGATTACGAGCCTTGTTGTGCAGGTTCCTCATGACCCATGAAGTCTAGAATGCAGGACCTAGCGTGACAGGTTATCCCGCATGAGAAAGTCTCTCCGCTTGGTCGAAAGTGGGCAGCTTGTGGCAGTCATGCAACACAGATATTTCCACGGTCCAGATTTAGCACAACAAGCTGCATGCTTCCAGATCCGGACACTTTTGCACTCGATACCACGACAACCGCCTTTGTCCCGTCCTGAAAAGCACAGCTGCCTTTGGTGTAGGTTTTGAAGACTTCCATGTGCAGGTAGTACTTGTTCTCCTTAAAGTCCGTAGAGTCGCTGTCGCCCTGCTTCCCACACTGCGCCGATCCTCCCTGTCCCACCCGCGCTCGCCCTTCGTACACTTTATTTCCGAAGGAGTGCACCATGCAGATTGCGATCCCGTCGTCGTTCCCCCCGAAGTTCTTCCCGTCCTTGGAGCTCCCCTGCACGATCACGATGTCGCCCTTCTCCAGCCGAAACTCCTGCCAGAAATTCTTCGCCCGCTTCTTCTGGTGGTCCACGGAGTCCTTGTTCGCCGCGCAGAAGTGCAGCGGAGTCGGCAGCTTCTTCAGCTCCTGCAGCATGCATTCCGCCTGGTGGTCGGATATCCCGTCGCGGTCGAATTTCTTGAACAGCACCTCGGGCAATTCGTCCAGCAGTTCGTCTGTGGAGCCATTTGGGTCCGAGATGGGGATAGGGGTCCACCCGACCGCCGATTTGACCCGCTTGCGTCCTTCGGGGTCAACAACCCAGTCCGCCACTAAAATTGGCTTGGCTGCGTCGTCCGGTGTTTTTTCCCTAAAAGCGACTTCATGACTATGACAGTGCACAACTCCCCCTCCCCCTCAGTTGTATAGCATGAACGGCAAAACGAGCATCCGCAAGAATGCCGGTTTTGCATGACAAATTTCCACTGTTCTATTAGGGCTAGCAGAACTTGCCATTCAAACAGTGCCAAGAGGCACAGCCTGGATTTGGGATTTATAGCATGAACTGCATTACAAGCATCAGCGAGATTGCCCGTTCTGCATGACAAATTTCCACTCGAGTGTAGTGCTATCTGGGCTACCAGAACTTGGCATGCAACCAGTGCCAAGAGGCACAGCCTGGAACTGGATTTAAGATTTTGCATAACAAATGAGGGGGAGGGGGAGTTGTGCACTCTCGTAATGATTCTTTCGAATCATTCGCACTTTTTCCCAGTCTTCCATCTTTTGCGTAGTTGCTTTTGTCATCTTCTTCTTGTTGTCGCCAGCAGCTTGCTTCTTCTTATCATCAGCCTCCTTTTCGTCGTCGCTGGTGGGCAGCAGCGTCTCTTTCTTGGCTTTCGCCTTCATCACGACCTGTGAGTATATGAGAATAGAAGTAAAAATATGGTATTGCAGCATGCACTAGTAAAGCTGCCATAACGTACGCCGCGCTCCTTTGATACGACAGTCTCTAGTAAGTCTTACTGAACCAATGAGATCAAAGGACACGTACCTTTTTATCTTTGCCCGCCACAGCTAGTCCCGCGCTCTCAGATTTGATGACTGAGGAAGAAGATGACGACGAATTTGAGGAGGACCCGCTGTTTTCCTTGCTGGATGAGGAGGAGGACGAGGTCGAGCTCGAGGACTCCGGTTTCTTACTATTCGGCTTGGCATTTTTCGCTGTACTGCTTGACGAAGCAGCGGCGCTCGTCCCTTTGTTCGACGACACTGGCGCCTTAGCCGAGGCATTAGAACCTTCCAGATTATTTTCCTTCTTCCGCTTCGCCTCTCCACCGCCGGAATCGCCAACGCCGACGCGCTTTTTGTTGTCCTTCGGCGGCATCGTTCGCTCACGCCGCGTGCCGGTTGCAACGGTGAAGGTGAAGGTCGTGCAGGGGGAAAATGAGTACTCAAGTGCAGTGGCAGAGATAGAGAATGAGATGAAACACACAAAATATTCAAAGTTCAGTATCACACGTAAGTAATTTAGACCACAGAATATTAAAACACGAGTATACTTTTGATAGATAGAGATAGTCGCGTGTAGGAGCCCGAAATAATGTAACAGTTGTTGTGAAAGTGAGTATTTCTTTGTCGCTCAAAAAAATACAGACGCGTCTTTGGCGTAGACAGTCAACTAGGTAAAAAAAACAAAGTAGTTAATAATACGTGAATATTTGTCGCTCAAAAAAAATACGGACGCGTCTTTGGCGTCACAGACACAGATACGTAGCATTTTTTTATCAGTTTAGTCGTTACTGAATCTTAATCCAAAGCGTTCCTATGATTTTGTTTTTTTGCATTTTGTCAAAAGAATCATCAAGAGAAAAGTCGAGTCACTTGGAAACACGTCGGTGCTGATCTCTTTGTGTCTCGTGTCGTCCTCATTTGTTGCTCCGCTTCTACCTCGGATGCTGTTACACACTGGTCGGCGGTTTCTCAACTCGAGACGCTTTGAAATTCCAGCAGGGTAAGCATTCTTCATCGCATTTCCGTAGCACATCATCTTCATCGATCATGCTGTAGCAACTGGTGCTGATGTAAAATGCAAAAACAAATAGAATAAAATCTCGTCTGAACACCCACAAACCTCGACGAAAGCGCCGTGGTCCACAACGGAACTATTAACGCGACAAAACGCCTGCTGTCGCACTCTGCTCTGTATCTATTCTGTTCCACTAGTTCTTCATCTTGCAGCTGCTTCTTCGAATAATATTGTCATCTCATGACGCAACTAAGCAGGTTCGTGTTTTTCCTTCGCGAGGGACTTGTCGCTTGTACATCTTTTTTTCGTTCCCTATCAAAAGCTCCCTCACAACTCGCGTTGTTGTCGTTTTCATCATCGTCACAGGAGGACGACGCACTGCTGCTTGTTGCTCCGCCCTCGGTTGTGGACCCGGAACCTGAGGCCGTCGAACTGTGGGCCTTGAAAGAAGATGCTGAACCTCCACCTTTCGTTGCCCGCAGCCCCCGCTCTACTGCGCTGCCCCCCACCACCAGTAGTTCCTTGCCTTCCGCTCCCGCCGGGCTGCCCGTGTTCACCTTGCGCGGCGTAGGGCTGATGCAGTTCACCAGCTTCGTGGCGATTACGGCCACGTCCTCGTAGTCGAACTGCCCGTCGCCCGTGACGTCGAGCAGGCGGTGGAGGAAGCTGGACAGTTTTCGGGACACAAACCAAAAAATTTTCGGCACGGAGATCAGCCGCAATTCGTGCAGCACGAAGAGCACCAGCACGACCCCGCTCGCCAGCCACGAATCCACCATGGAATACCGCAACAGGAACCAGGAGACGCGGAAGAAGTAGTAAAACAGGGTGGCCGACCCGATGATGTTGCTCAGCAGGTAGAAACAGCACGCGAGCTTCCAATTTCCGTAGTACCACAGCCACAGCGTCGTCACCAGTTTCAGCCCCAGGGTCCCGACCTGCTGCCCGAATTCGTAAACAAAAAACGCGCCCTCAACGAGAAAGCTCGCCCGGTCCATGAGATCCAACATTGTGCTATTGTTCTCTGCTGTTTACAAACAAGCAAGGAGAAGCTTCTCGGCCATGGGAGTTTCGCTTGAAGAGCTTGACGCCCAGTTACGCACTTTTTAGTAGATCAATCGTCTTTATCTCGGTGAGGTAAGGCAGTATCATAGAATTATGCCCTCTCTTCGTTAAAACAGCCGACAACTTCGCTTCCCCCCACTACGTAACACTAGCCCTTTCCATATGAAACGGCGTTCTTCGACATGCCCAGCAACTCTGCTCTCTTTCTTCTCGCGACCCTCCCGAGTGTTAAAACGAAAGCGGTAGCGGAATGGTGAAAAGACAAAAAGTATAAACGAGCAAGAAATTTTGACGTCTCTTTGTTGTTTCTGGGCCTGGCCCCTGGGGCCACATTGCCCGCAAGCGATTTGCTTGAATTGATTCTGGTTGAAAAAACAAGTTCGTCAGGAATCCGTTCATCGCAAGCTCCTCTACAATGAGTCCTATGTTCTTGGGCACCTTTTTCAGCCCTAATTCGATTACAATATCACAGGTACATCCGGGTAGGATCATCACAGGATATATGCTTATCCTCAAGCAACAGGTGGAAAAATTCTACGGTCTTCAGGAAATCGAAATGGAAACCAAATACTCAACTTCCAGAAAGTCATAAATTTTACTGCGCCCTATCCAGACAGGAACACTAAAAACACGCTTTCCTTTTTAGAAGTGTGCGTATGATGTTTTTACTCCTCTGCAATTAAAAATGAGTGGTGCGCGTTCGTTCCTTCGACAGTGTGTGGTCGATCGCCGCTTCTGGTGCGAAAGGAGAAGTCTTTGCTTGTTCTTTCGTTACACAGCTGCACCGACGCTTGCTCTACTACTTGCCATATTGTCATCTTCACTTGCAGCAGCACATTTTTCCCTTCTGGTTGGGGTCCTTCAGGTATGCAAGTGCACAACTCCCCCTCCCCCTCGTTTGTATTGGCAAAACACCAATGACACATCCTGCCTTTAGGCACTATCTGCATGCCAAATTTTCGCACCTCAAACAGTACTACAATCTGGGCACAGATTTGTCATGCGGAGGCCACATATCAGCGGGTGTTTGTGTTGCTGTTCGTGCCATACAAATGAAAGGGAGGGGGAGTTGTGCACTCTCATATGAGGAAGCCCTTGAGTTCCTCCGGGGTGTACTGCGCACCGCCGCTGCCGCCCTTGGCGTTGAGCTCCTCGTCGGCGACGAAGCACTGCAACGTGGTGTCGACCGCGAGCCCAAACACGTCCATAAACAGCTGGGAGACCACGTACCCGATCATGAAGAAGAGCAGCACGCACATAACCGGACTGGAAATGTCGTCCTCGTACATGGCATTCAGCACGAAGTACCCGATAATCGTTGTGAAGACCGTGATAAAAATCATCCCGATGGCCCGCACCAGGGAGCCGATCATGGCCAGGATCCCCAGCCGCGCGGCGTTCCGCAGGATCAGGCAGAACGCGGCCCAGGCGCTGCGGCAGAAGTTCTTCCCCAAAATCGCGATCTGGATGTAGGCGTTTTTGTTCAGAAACTTCACGAACCGCTCGAAGCACCGCACCAGGCACTGCAGAAGCGCGGCAATCTTCATCATGATGTAGTTCTTCTGCGCCTGCGCATTCCGCTTCACGTACTCCAGCGCATACTTGATGAACTGCACCACAGCGAGAATGAACGCCCCGAAGCACAAAGAGCCTGCATTTGTAGTTTTCAGGCGAAGGATAGTTTCACTGCATCATGCTCGACGTGCGAATCATAATTGAAATTTTTAACAATAGAAGGGAAACATTAGGGAAACAAGCAGTGAGACTGACGCGTAGAAAAAAACCGGCCGAGCGTTCATGTCCTTTTCATCTTGACACATCATTCTTATACCGAAGTGGTATCGGAAGCAGTTTTTGAGGGACGGCAGGACCGCGGCGTTGTAACCTTTGGAGTCGTTGGGGGTGAAATACCAGACCGCCACGGCTCCCGCGATGGTGCACTGCCCGAGCGCCACGATCAGAGCGTTGTTCCACAGGAGTGAAAAGAAAACGTAGGCGAACATCGTGTCGAAGCCGTACCGCGGGGTTGTGCACCGGTAGCACTTGTCCGTGGTGGTGACGGTACCCCCGCTCACAGTGGTCGAGCAAACGCTGTTCGCGACGGGGGTTCGCGCTCCGGTTGCGTAGTTGAAGGTGTTCGCGACGCCTTCGTCGTAGAAGTAGTCCCCCGTGGGCCACTCATCGTTGCAAGCGCCGGGGGTGTCGGTGCAGCCGAAGTCCCAAAATTTGCAGTCGTTGGTGCCCGCTGCGCCAACGAGGGTGTAGGGTCCGGACTTGGAGGTGTCGGTGTTGTCGATGCTGGAGAGGACGTACAGGGCCACAATCATCCACACCAGAAACCACAGCAGCGCGACCACCGCCTGGATGGGCGGCAGCAGAATGATGGCCTTGGTCTGGTACACGAACTTTGCGGCGACCTTGTTGACGGCGATCCCCAACTTGATTCGCGTGCACATGCACAGCACGAATAGAAAGTACAGGGCAGCCAGCGCGAGGAAGATGTAGGACATCACTTTGTACCTGCAGGTTTGTGAAAATTCTCGAGCAGAACGAAGAGCATGCTGCTCTGTGATTGTCGGTTTCGCTGGAAGACAAGACTGACCCTGTTGAGCACCAGTGTTCTTGTACTTGTCTATTTTACTTTCCGTTTTCGGATCAAGAAGGTTAAATACGAATCCCGGTCTGCTTCGTCCTTGGTCACGCAATCCTCGACGGTGGTCGTGGTGGCGGGAGTGGTCTCGGTTCCGTTGGTAACAACCGCCGCTACATTCATCGTTTTGTCCTCGCAAGACTGCATCGCAAAACCGTAGATGCCCGCCCCCAGCAGCAAGCCGAACACGGATCCGATGGCGCCCCAAACGATGTACGCAACGAAGAACCGGAGCAGGATCATGAAGACGAAACCTAGGAGCCATATGAGTTGTAATTCATTTTGTTACACGACTTCTACAAGGTAAAAACAAGCACCACAAACAAATACAAGTGTACCGGTCGCGTATTAGACTGAACGGGGCTCATGAAACTGACCTACGAAGCAGTCCGGTGACCTTGTTTATTGCGTTTTCTTCATATCTAACCGACAAGAGTAGGAGCAGAATCTGCTTAAGTAGTACCGATGACGAGGGCAAGGATTCCGACTATGACGAAGGCCCAGGCCGCGGTGGAAATGTCTCCGATCATGGTTCCGAAATCGGCGGTGACGTCGCCCATGGCCGACGATTCCGACATGGAGGAGGCCGCACTCGCAGCCGCGTTGCCCAGTGCCGCGGCGGCCGCAGCGCCCATCTTCATCACGCACATGTTGCCGATCGCCGAAAATTCCAGCCCGGGGTAGGGCACGCAGTACTGCGGCGCATCGTTGCAGACGGAAAGCGGCAAAGCCTGGTAGCTCAGCATGTCCGCCAACACCGAGGGCATCGCGTTTTGGGCCCACAATCGCGCAACAATCGGATACCTCATGATTACCACGAGTGGTTGGATTTGGATTTTTATGCACCGGCAGCGCCTTGTTCTTTGCATGCAGTGAAGTAAGTACGATTATAGGACGGGGTCATTCCTCTCGCGGTCCCTTGGCAGCCACGGACGACCAAGGGAATCATGTCGTGGTGCAGTGCTTGTCCGAAATCTCTCGCCAAAAATTTTATCTCTAAGAACATGCTACTTTCTTACCAGGAAGTGGTCGGTGCCGGGTGGTACTGGTACGTTCGCGCGGCTCCGCTCGTCGAATTCGAGCCGACTGCCCCGGCGGTCGCTTTCGCCCCGAGCGCAAACGCGGTCACGGCCTCACAAGAAGTCGCGCAAGAAGCCGTAAAAAAGGTTCCCAGCTGCTGCAACATACTGGGGCTCCCGCTGGTCAGCATGCTCGGATCTCCGCTTGCGAGTGCGGTCATTTTGGCTGCCGGATCGTCCCCGCTCGCGCCCGCGCACATAGCGGTTGCATCCGCCATAGCGCTGGTGTAGGCGGCGCTACTGGGGATACCTTAAGTGCAAAAGTCTATCAGATTGCCTGGTCGTGTGCCAGCAGAAATTTTCTATAAACACATCATTCCCGATGTTGATCACCAGAAAATCATAGGAGGAAGCCGCTCTTTGTCGTCGACATCTTTAACGCAGCAGAGCGATACCGTACGTGGTCGCGTACGCAATTTTTGTGCCCTGGTTACAAATATAGTTTCCCGCCCCGACGAAGTCCATCATGGCCTGAGCGTTCATCGCAAAAAACTGCTTCTCATATCCTTCAAGCGCCCAGCCTGGCCCGTCTGCTTGGGCGTTCCAAGGATTGAAATTCCCGTTCGAGCCGCAAAAACCGCCCTTCCAATCGCGCGGAGCAGTCAACCGGACCGGATCCCCGTCACCGCCGATGGCAATCCCCATGATGATGATGAAAACCACCTGGAGGTGTAAATTTTTGAAATGCATGCCACATGCGCATCGCCTTTCCGGCGCCCGATAAGGAAATATTGGAAGCGTCTTCTTGCAAATGCGTGTTGATAATTGTTCACCTAGAAAATCAATGCGTGACCACCTCCCTTAGTACCCAGTGCGCCGCGAAGGCGATGAGACAGAAGATATCCGTGCATCCTCGGTTTTTCACCGGCCCGTTGGAGCAGTCGTTTTCCCCGCCCTTTTATCAAATGTAAAAGTGTCTGGGTCTGGAAGATTGCAACTTGTTATGCTAAATCTGCAGCATGCAAAAATCTGTGCTGCATGATTACCAAAAGTCGTCCAATTTTGACCAAGTCGGGAGGTAGTTTCTCATGCAGGATAGGCATTAGAAAGGTCTCGCAGAGTCTCAATCTGTCATGCTAGGTCCTGCATTCCAGACCTCATGGGTCATGGAAAAGCAGCATGACAAATCGCGCATTCTTCCAGACCCAGACATTTTTTCATTTGATACCTTTTCTAAGGGCTTGTCTTCGGCCGGGTTGGCGTCCGCAGTCGGCTTTTCGTCTATGACCCGCTCAAACGTTACAATCTCAAATGTTACAATAGAATCTGGATTTTGTGTTGCATGATGAGCATGACAGACCCGCACTGCGTTCCACTTTCTGCATTACAAATTTCGCCAGATTCTACTGCGGTTTGGGACTCCTGAACTTGTCATGCGCAATGCCGTGGGAGTAGGCTAGGCCATGCACCTTTTGCATCACAGATTTTCATATTCTATTGTAACAGTTGAGATTGTAACAGCTGAGCGGGTTATATCGTCCTCCGACATCTTGCCCGCCCCTGGAACAAAACTACACCTGCGCCAAGAAGTACCACTGTACCACTCAGTCTCTCCTACTGTCAGTTTTTACACAGAGACAGCAAGTGAGGAAAAAATAATTCAGCAATAGAAAAGGAATGCGTATCCTCTGTAGGAAAGAACCGGAGACGCAAAGTGCGGACTCGCACTGCAATCAATCTCGTGCGGAGCAGATAGTTTTTTCCCTCACTCTCATTCATTACACGTCTTCCAGTTGCTTTTCTGAATGATTTCAGCAAGATGACCGCCATGTTGTATCCTGAGTGTTCACGTTCTAGAAAAAACCCCTCCTCTCTTTCACTCCTGTGACCCTGAATCAGGTTGATTCCAATACCAATGAACAAGAGGAATACGACACAAGGGCTTGCTCATTCGGAAAATACAGGTTTTTTTTTCGACGTTCGAAGCCGCATGATTGCAAATCGGTATTCTCGTACAATAAAAGCTTCTGCTCAGTAGCAGCAAGGCTACTGTAAAAGCAAAGTTTTCCGGGTATTCTCAACGGCATCCAATAGTAAGTACCTCAACAACTGTCTCTTCCGTGACAAAGCCACAGAATGAATTTACCTTTTAATACGTTTACGCGTTGTACATAAACTCTCACAGAGACTCGAAAGCTCACAGTATCATCATTCAACGGAATAGTTCACAGTTCGCTACAAAGTTCAAGTTCAGTTTGCGAAAAATACGATTGACCTGTATTCCTACGTCGATATAATTGCCCATAGAATCACGTTTCTTGCTGCCAGCCGCTGCTTCCCGATGATGCGTCAGAAGTCCAGCCCTTGCAAGATCACGACTGGAACAATCCGCGCTTTTGGCGCAAGACCGCAACACCCGAAGAGACGAGCAGCCGGGTACTCACTAATTTACACCGCCCGATCAAGCATCGGAATGCCTAAGACCTTTTCACGCACCCGCGCAAAGGCGTCTCCGTGTCCCCCGTCGTGAAAGCGCTTGTCCCCGAGCGAAAAGTCGTCGAAGTACAGCGGGCTTTCGTACACGATCTTAGGTGCTTCAAACAGCTTGGGCTGAGGATTGAAGTGCATTTTGGGCATGATCAAGAAGGGCTTGGTCCCAGACAGTTGAGAGGAGCGTCGCGCGGCCCCATTGCTGCTCATGCTCATCCCGCCGAACCCGGTCGAGTTCCTCGTGCTGCTGGTCGGCAGGTTTGGATTGCCCAGTACCAGCTTCTGCGCGGCGCTGCTTCTTCGCGCGGACAGCTTTGGTTTGTTGTTCCCCTCCTTGTTCTCACCATTCGCGTTCCCCGAGACGCGGTTCATCTGCACATTCATATCGCTGTTCCGGTTGTGCAGGTTTGTCTCGCTGTTTCGCACGTAACGGGACAGCGCGTCGTCCTCTTGATACGCCAGCATGGATGGGCTGCTCGGCGTTACCGATGCGAATTCCTCGTTTTCCGGAAGCTGTTGTACTAGCAACCCAGTGGGGGACGAGGGCGCGCCGGAATGGTTGCTTCCCGTGGAATTCCGCCGTCTGGGCGGTTGCTGCGGCCCGGCATTGGACGGCGCGGAGGGGGTGTTACTGTTGCTATTACTACCGCCCCGGGAGAAGTAGCTGGATATTCGCTCGAAAATCCCGGCGGGCGGCGCCGCGGGCTCCTCCTCGTCTTCCTCGGGAATGCTTTTATGATTATAAAACTGCTCGCCGGGCATCGCCGGAATGTTGTCCGGTGCGGATATCCGGGCCAGCGCTTCCAGCCCGAAGTCCGGCTCGTCCTCCTCTTCGTAGATGGTTTGCTCCTGCAAGGACCCCCGCCCGAAGCACGGGTTGTTGCTTTGCTGCTCCGTCGGGCTGCTGTGCTCGATCCGGAGCAGGTCGTGCTGAAATTGCTGTCGCAGGATATTCTTGTCCTGCTCCGACATGCGCGCGACCACGTGCTCAAACGTCGACTGGGTGTCGCCTCCGCCCGCGTCGTCAGCTGATAGATGATATGGTTTATTGCACAGTATCAAATATGAAAGAACTTCGCAACAAATGAATCGCAATGGCAAGAACCGCGGTACAACCTTACTTCCTCAAGAATGCCTGCAGTAGACACAAATAGAACCAATACCTCCCTGCGTCGTCTCTCGTTGCGACGATGTTGCGGACGACCTACGGTTGTATTGGGAGCTGTTCTATCAAATGTAAAAATGTCTGGGTCTGGAAAAGTGCGCGATTTGTCATGCAGCTTTTCCATGACCCATGAGCCCAGGAATGCGGGACCTAGCATGACAGATTCTGTGCGATCTCTCTCATGCCTATCCTGCATGACAAACTCGCTCCCGACTTGGTCAAAACTGGACGACTTTTGGTAATCATGCAACACAGATTTTTGCATGCTTCAGATTTAGCATGACAAGTTGCATTCTTCCAGACCCAGACACTTTTACATTTGATATGTTCCGCCCGAGGTACTGGGACTGGCCCAGACGGGACGCGCGGTCAGACGGTCTGGAGTATCCTATGTAAAAACATCCCCACCCCAGAGTTGTCATGCAGATTTTATTTTTTTGATTGGGCCCCGCTCTGTTGACGCATATAAATTCATCACTAAAACTAGGAGGCCGGTGTGCGTTACTTAACATGTGAAGCAGCTCTACGAATTCACCTGCCTGCCGCAGCAGGTCAAACAGGGCCGACACCTTTCACACAGTTAAGCAGTGCGCGTGTATGCGTGCACTTTTCATCTTGTTTTGATATTCTTACTATCTGCTCTTGTCCTCTGCTCCAGCACATTGCACTGCGCGTCTTGTTCTCGCTTCGCTTGCGTTTTCCCCCTCCTCCCCCGCGTGCGTGTCGTATGTCCGCGCTAGCAGGCAGATCTTCGCTTTTCATAGTGTTTTCTTCTAAACTTAGTGTCTGTTAGTCTGTATCTAGTTGCTAGTCTGTGCTGAAAAACTGAAATAAAGCGAAGCGGAAATCTTAAAGAGCTTACGCTTGACTTCAAATCGTGCTAGCATATTGTTTCTATTTCTCATCCCCACAACCCACGACCAGCCTCTGCTGGAAAAAAAGTTCCCTGGTGTGTTTTTTAATAGTCACAGCGGGGGGGGGGAGACCACATTGGTCTCCCCCCGCACGAAATTTGTGATGCGCATCCCTATGATGGGCATTTCCAGTCGTGCAGATTTGCGATGACAAGAACATTTGTGATGCGCATCCCTATGATGGGCATTTCCAGTCGTGTTTTGGAGTTTGTAATGCTGTAAACAGGATACGCATCTCGATTTGTGATGCGGCTGTCCCTGCTAACCTGCACTACACTACGGGCTGCAACTTGTCATGCGTGGCGTCCAAACCTCCAGGATCTGTGTTGCAGAGATCCCAACTTAACTATGGTGTGGGGACATTTTTACTCAGGATATGGAGGAGGAGGCATTCGAGACGGAGCTGCGATTCGTGAAGACCGCGTCCGACTTCGGCAGTTGGGAGACGCGCTTGTGCAGTAAATTCATGTCGATATCGTAGTCTTTTGTGATAACGCGGTTCGTTTCCACGGCCGGTCCGCCAGCACTACTCCCGCCGCCGGCACCACCGCCTACACTGCTGGCCGTATCCGAGGCGGCTGCGGAACCGTAGGAATCCCGTTTGTGGCTCTCCGCGCTCTTCCGGGCTTGACCTGCAGGTTCAGGTCGGTAGGTAGAAAAGCGGGATTATATTAAAACTCTTGTGGATGAAATATCTGCGCGAATTGCCTGTAATATTCTCCGCGCGCGCACGACGCAGAACTCCTGCGTTCTTGGTCTTTCGATATCTTAATATCATCTTGGCAAAGATAAGATGGATCACTCTGCGGCAAGAAATGCCGAAGCTAGCAAACGCTTTGAACGTGCCAAAATGAAAAAGCGCAAGCAGTACTTTTGTCTGACGTGTTGCTGATGCGGTCCACATAGGGTTTCTCCGCCTCGACTTGAAGCGACTTTCGTCGCGTTTCGTGCTCGCCGGACTGGTTGTACCAGCGGTAGCCAACCTCTGGCCCCTTCCCAATTTTGTCCCGGTGGGCGTGGGAGCTCGCGATGCTCTCACCGACATCTTCCACCAGCTGCTGCCGCGTACCGTCGACGGAATTCATCGACCTTCGGGCAACCCGCGTTTTGCAACGGATCATCAGCTCCGAGCCGTGCCCGATGCCTGGTTTGTGAACAAAAAAGTGTGCTGCGATAATTAAAAAATGTCGCCTGCAAATAAAGATAAACCTTACCCTGGGTTCTTCGCAACGAAGTGTGGCAAGACAAAATTTCTTAAGTAGCAACATTCTTTTGTTGGAGTGAAAGTGAAACCACTCCTATGAGTATACCAGCCCTCCGCAGCGACGCGATGGGATTTGTGATCGGAATTTTGTTGTACCACAACTTCTGGTCTTTGACAGGTATTCCCGTCAGCTCTTGTATGCGCAGCTTTAAACTATCCTGCTGCATCAGCTGCATCAGATAGTCTTGTTCGGCGGCCGTGTCTGTTTGGAAATAAATGGTTTTTCTTTCTGGCTGATTTGCTCACACAACTTTGTGTCGTCGTGATCAAGAAAAAATTGTCAACAAGCAGAGGTGATTTATTCGACATTCATTCTACTAGCCTACCTGTTTTGTTCTCCGCATTCTCTTCTTCCCGCTCTCCAAAAATCTCAGTGAACCGGTTGCGCTGGGCATTGGCGGGAAGCGCACCTCCAATCATGAGCTCGCGGTGGACCCAAAATGCCAGACCTGTTGTGGCGTTTTATGTCCGACAATTCATTGGAGGCGACGCAATTTCAACCGAATAAAGAACGGTTGCGAAAGAAATCTCAACTATACGCAAACACCGCAAGAAACACAGGCAAAACGGTTGGGCAAAATGATGAAAATACGGTCCCCACTGAGCGGGAACTTGACGTAGATGCGAATGAGGTCGTCCGGCGCGCAGCAATTTCGCTTTCCCGTGGCGTGGCAGCTGATTGCATCGTGGCGCTCGACCTGGCTCAAGGGGAGTCCAAGGTGGGGACGCTTGCCGCTGGACAGGGTCGTCACTGTGCCGTTCCGCCCCGTCGAAGTGGCGCTCGTTCGCGTGCCGACACCGTACCTCGACAGATAAACAAAAGCGAAGTAGATACCACTACCTATGCGGACGATTTAAGGCCGACGCGCTTGGACGTCGTCGTCGAAAAATAAAATTTTTCAGTACTACTGTCGTGTAAAAAAATTTTCAAAAGAAAAATACGAGCCAGTCCATTCGGAATGTCTCGTGGTCTCCGTTTGCTTGGTGGCGTCGACCTCCGTATCAAAAGGAAAAATCCCCCCTCCCCATATCGAAACGAAGTCTCTGATGCTGGATTTCCGCACACAGGGCAGATTTGTCTTGCAGTGGAGGACTGTAGGCATACGCCAAGCCGCAGCCGAGAGGTTTTGACGTAGGCGCCTAGCATGGCGAACGTGTATGCTCTAAGCCCAACAGCATCACAAACCGCCTGCAAAATGTGGGGCGCTCCGTGGTCTTGCCTTCTTGCAAGCCAGACAGGATTTGAGGCCCCAAATGCGCATCACAAATTTTCAGACGGATACGTTTTCAAAATGGGGAGAGGGGATTTTTTCGTACGATACTCCGACTGCCGTGTCTGAATGTAGTCCAGCAGCTGGTCTTCCGATTTCAGTTTCTCCATACTTCGTTTTTTTGCAAATACGAAATACTGGACGAATGCACCAAGCACGTGAAAAGTTTTACAACGTAGTGCGACGTTATTACTGCGCTGTATTCTCTAACAGGGCCGGCTACGAACGGCGCAAAACTCCCTGTCCGGTGGTGACTGGTTCCCGCTGATGAGGCGGGGAGTTGCTTTTTCGCATTGAATTGGTTTATTTCTTGACAATTCTATTGCTCCCAGCTTCGCAAAGTGGAAGTGCAGCTGCACGCAGAAGCTGAGGGTGCAATTATTTCCTTCGACTCTCAAACGAATCGTGATACGTACTTACTTACTCTCTGTTAATACATCCCTCTCTGTAGTGCAACGATAACAACGATAAGTATCACAAACTACACGACAACGATCTGCGACTGAAATTTCCTGGCTCCAACACTGATGAAAATTCAATAGATCAGAAACCGATTGCTCGGCTACTGATTGTTACAGTAATTTCTGGTTGCAACAAGCGTTGCAATTGCAATGCGTTGGTGGAGCGCGAATGCGAGACAACAGCGTGACCGAATCGATTCTGATGTTCAGCGTGCAATCGTGCTTTCGAGAACTTCTGGCTGTTTTGCGAAATCATGTTGTTTGCAGCAGCGGGCCATTGGTTCTCTCGACCGGGGTAGGGGGCTTTCGAATTTCCGGCCGTCTTTCCGACGTCTTGATCAGGGTTTTGCTCGGACTGTTGTTCACCGCAGACTGTCCCTTCGACGTGCTTCGGCTTTCCACCGTTATGTCCGAAGCCTGGGAAGCTGTTGTCGACGCGCCATCGTTCCTGCTGGTAGCCATAGCAGGTGGCAGCTTCCCCCGATCGCTTCCACCTCGATCCGGAGGCACAAAATTTCCGCTCCCCGCCGAACTGCGTGACGCTTTCGCCGCAGCTGGATTTTTGTGTAGTATCTATTTGCCATTGCTTATCCGCGGAGCCGCGCTTGTCCCTACTTTTTCCATCAAAAACATTTCGAACCCAGATCCCAATGATGTATCGTGTGTGAAGACTGGAGAAACAAGCTATTCTAGAAATCTATACCTTGCTTTCCCGCTGGCGTCGGCGGCTGGGACATGCGTTTCGGCCCCGCCGCGCGTTTCCTAGGCCCGGTGGACGAGGAACTCGAGGCTGGCGCGCCTTCGTCACCCGTGCCCGCCGCGGCCCACGTACCAATGGCCTGGTTCAGCACGAGCCAGGGGGTGGGCAGGGCGGCCTTCATCAACGACTCCCGCTCCACGTTCGAGCACCCGATCACCGTGCACACGGCGGGAATCAGGGACTGCGCCTTCATGTCGCCCTTCTGCGCGTACTCGCAGTACTTGTACACCACCTCGCGCAGGTAGGCCTTGTCCACGTTCGCATCGGACATGATCTCCAGCTCCCGTATCCTCTTCTTCATGCCCACCTGCTCGTCGTTGTTCTTGCGCATCTTCTGCTCCATCTCCCGCACCTGGAACCGCAGCTTCCGCGTCTCTTCGCCCTGCTCCCGGAGAATCAGGTCGCGGTTGGCCTGTTGTTGACAAGTGGGTGGGTAGGGATAATTTTTGCTTGTTTTTATTTATGATTTGAACTCCACGACCGGTTGCTCTTTTGCTGTAAAAAGACAAGGATCCACGCTCACTGTGTACTATAAAGAATTTCCACTTCTCACAAGATGAACCCGTGCCAATACACTAATTGCGACCACAAACCTGCAATTCTGCGGCCTTGGTGATCATGCGGCTTGTGTCGAGCTCCTCTTCCATTTTCGCGATGTCATGCTCCATCTTTGACATTTGTTTCTCTTTTGTGCTCAGCTGCTCGGTATACTGGCGCTTTTCCTCGGCGTGCTGGCTTTTCACGGACTGTAGCATGCGCTGTCCGAGCTCTAGCTCCGCGCGGTACGATCCCTGTTTTTAAGGTATCCATCGCGAAAGGTTTAGAATTCATAGCATGCACAAAAAGCATCAATACTGGCAGTTTAAAAACATCTTCGTTCCCGGCACCAGCACATAAGAAGATATTACGCGTGAAAGTAGATTTTGGCCCCGTGGAAGGTGAGTAAACATACTATAAGTACGTCGATCTGGTCGCACTTCGACGTGAGCGCCAAGTTTTCCTGCTGCAGCTGTTGAATCCTCTGCTCGAGGTCGCGCACGCGCCCCTGGTCGACTCCAGAAGCAACTACACCGGGCGCTGCTCCCTGATCCGTCGCACCACCACTGGAGGACGATCCCGCGCCGCCGGATTGCATTTTGCTCGTCAGCTGCTGCGCTCGGTTGTTGTTCTGCGCCCGAAGGTTTTGGATTTGCAACTGCAAATCCTTGTTTTCCGCCTTCAGGGACCGGTTCTGGCTCTCCATCGCTTTCACGTTTTGGTTCGTGTTCTGCATGTTCTGCTGTGCTACAATGTTGGCCTCCTGCAACGACCGGTTCTGGAGTTCCTCCAACATGATCCACTTCGCGCGGAGCTGCGCCTCCAGAGTGGCCGTCTGGTCCGAAAGCATCTGCTCGGCCTCATTGGGAAAGACCAATCGCACAAAGTCGCGTAACACGTTCAGCTCGCGGTCCTTCCCCTCCAAGGACTCAATCCCCGGCGTAAGCAGCTCGAAATTTATCTGGGATAGAACAACAATAGTTGTAGGGAACAAGCACAACTTCAAGAACAAAATGATCTTCGGACAGAAGCAGAACGAACACGAAATTTGTCCTGTGCACCAGTCGCAAAATAAAGCATTTATGCAACGACCCAGAGAGCAAAACCACAGAGTAGATCCATGATGATCTTGGGCCTCTTAGTACCGGCGTCTCCTGCGCTGCCGCCTCTTCGAACGCAGTTTCGGGATCCGGCAGCAGCAGTTTGCAAAACCGCAAAAAGCTTGCGCGATCTTCATGCAATATCTTGTTGTATGGATGTGTCAGGATCGAAATCGACAAAGTCGGAAAATTTGTGACGCATAAAATGCAGGGCACTTGAGGCCTGTATTGGGGAGCAGGCAAATGAGACCGATTGTGAGCCTGTTTAGGGGTATGCAATGTGCTGCAAGAGTAGCATGACAGGAGCAGTCTTCTTTGCCCAAACAGCATGACAGGCTGGATTTGGGTGCTGCCGAAATTTGTCATGCGCCACTAACAAACTGAGGATCTAACTGGTATCGATTTTATGCATCACAAGTTTTTCGACTTTGTCAATTTCGATTCTGACACTTCCCTATGTTGAAGCGCAGTAGTTTTACGTACCGGTCCTCGATTTTGTCTAGCTTGGCCTCCACCGTCTTCAGTTCCTTGTCTTTTTTCTTGATCAGCGCAATCAGGGTCTCGCGTGGAACTTGGCTCGAGGAGCTACTCGACGCAGCACCATCTCCGCTGCCAGTCGTGGCGCTCGGCTGGCTGCTCGAGCCCGCAGCGTCCGACATTGCAGCCCCGGTAGGTAGTTGTGTTGGCGGTGCAGAAGGGCAGAGTCACTCGCGGCCTCTTTCGATTCTTGTCGCACGCCGCGTGACCAGCGCACCGAACAAACTTTCAGCAGCGCTTCTAACGTGCAGCAACACGACCGCCCATTTTTTTCACAGTGTCGTTGCGTCGACCGAAAGAAATACCAGTAAATTGCTTTATATTAGGCGGACACATCACTTTTTAGAACAGTGGATCTTCGTTCGGCCTGCTGGAAGTTCGGAGAAAGCTGAACAACCATCGGGGCTCAGCGCTTACGTGCCAAGTGGCACTACCGCACCAAACAGGTCGCAAGTCCGCCGGAGCATTCCAGCTCTGCGGCGACGTAGCTTATATCAGACAGGGTAAAACCAAGAAGATGCGCAAGAAAAGTCGATGAAGCCGCGATGAATGTCACTACGACTTCTTGTTTTTATGACTTGTTCGTACAGGAGCTTCGTGGCGATTCAACACGTTTTTGAGCCACTATCTGCGCTCCGCAGAATGCGCTCTTCCTCCTTCTGTACATGCCGTCGCAGAAAGTCTATCGACGCCGCTGTCTTGGGGTTTTTGCTTCCTCCCTTGTTCCCTGACCCCGCAACCGGCGAGGGCCCCGTGGCTCCTCCAACAGCTCCTGCGGGCGTGAGCTGCTGCTGCTGCTCCAAAACTTTCTGAAAGTGGGAGGTATTCCGGTGCTCCGCGAGTGAGATTTTGTCGCTCAGATGCTCACACTTTCTGGACAATCCACGGGCCTTATCCACATTCAAAAGTGCCTCGCGTTGAAACTTTGCGCGCTGCTCGGATTCCTGTGCAGAAAGATCATTTTCGTGGTGGGCTACGCGGAGGTCGCAGAATAAACATGAAATGCAAGAAGTTGACCACGATCCAGCACACTGACATTAGGAGTGCTCCCATGCTGACCGTTTGACAACAACTTGTTTAGCACAAATAAGTAGAACTCAGAGATGAAATTGTAATTGAACTGTCTTCTTCAGTACGTGCAACAGCTCTTGCTCGAGGTATTTTAGTTTTTCTTCCAGGCGAATGTTGTGTCGCGTGGTGTCCGCGAGTTCGGGTTCCAGAACCAAGCAGCGGTTGCGCCAGAGGTCCATTTTCTGTACGTTCTCCTGGTACTCCGCCTTCACCGCCTCCTTTTCCTGAAACGCCAGGCGCAACTCGCCTCGCAAATTGTCCGCCATCAACTGGGTAGTGGGAATCATGGTTCTTTGTGTGATGTGACGGGACGACAAGCATGCTTCTTTCGTGAAGTTCTGTAAGACCTGATGAAGTCGTACAAAAGCCGCGCAGGACATTGGTGGCGAACTGATTCTAAAAATACCTGCAGACTCTCGTTTTCCCGCCGAAGGGCGTCGATGGTTTCTAGGTACCCGGACTCCGCTTTTTCCAAGTCATCGTTCCGCGCCAGCAGTTCTTCGTTTTTTTCCGCGAGCTCGTCGGCGCGACGCGACAACCCCTCCAACTCCTCGCCGCTTGACTCGACCTCGTTTGCCTTTGCACCTGTCGGCAGACGGAGTTGTCTTTTGTAGTTGAAGGGCATGATACAACGCACCCACTGATGCACCGTCCTCTGGGTCGTTGAAGTACTAGAACGCGAAAATCATTACTTAATGACATGACTGTGCTGAGATCTTCAACCTGATCGTGCTGCGGCGACGCAAAAACGCAACTTCTCGCACTCAAGAGAGTCAACCCTACGATAGATAGGTACTTACTCAGATCTTGCAGGAGTTTCACCCGACCGGCCTCGAGTTCTTTCTTCTCGGATGCAAGTACGTCGCACTTGCGTATCTCTTCCCGCAATTTTTCCTTTATTCTCCCTTCTTGCTCGCGCAACGCACTGATTGTCCCCTCCGCGTGCTTCGCGTCTGCCTCGATTTTTGTATTCCGCGCGCGCACCGCGTCCAGCCGCTCTTTGTACGCGAGCTGTTGCTGTTGCAACTCCTTCGTTTCCGCGAGCAGTGCGTTGACGCGCGAGTTCTTGGTACTCAGCGCACGGCAAGTCTTCTGCAGTTCTTCCTTCTGCAGCTTAAAACACTGGAACTCCTCCCGCCACCGCTCGTCCTGCAGCTGGAGCTCCACGTCCTTGCGCTCCGATTGTTTTTTGTAGCTGGCGTTCTGCAGCCGCAACGTTTGCATTTCTTGGTACAACGTCTGCACCAGGTCGTCGTTGCGGTCCAGTTTTTGAAACAGCGCATCCACGGCGTTCTGCTCCTCGGATGGAGCTGCTGCTGCTGCACCACAACTTCCCTGCAGACCAGGGTCGACGGGTGGATGGAACACTGCCTCGCCCGGTGCGGCCTTCGGGAGGAGATGCAGTGCGGACGAAGCAGAGCCTGCTCCCTGGCTGCCTTGCACATGCTCCCGATCATTTTCTGCCACTTCTTCCGGGCAGGCATAGGCGCCGGCATGATCTTCTGGCCCTTCTAGTGCACGACCACCGCCCCTTGTGTCGGGCCTCCTCTCTTCGGTCCGCCGTTGCAATTCCTGTATTCGTTCCCGCGCAGCGCGAAGCTCCAATTCCAGTGTGCACCTGAGCGAGTAGTGCAACAAACACGGATAAAAACAGTTTCATTCAACGTATTCAAATTTGATCTTGAGCAAGACGGGATTTTTCAATGCAGTGGACCACGAACGCGGACACGACAGGAGGAAGAAAAACGATAAAAATGCTTGAGGCATCACTTCAAACTTCAGCAGGCCACATCGGCCTAAGCCTGCTGGGCTCGCGTAACCAGGCAGAGTTCTATCATCTCCCTCTCCGACCAAATTGAAAATTCGGACACGCCCTCTCTCTTTTGCCCGAACTCCTCGCTCTTTTGATTAAGTAGTCTCTTTCGGTGCCACGAAAGCTGTAAGAAAAAAAAGAACAGTACAACTCTACTGGACTCGGGCTCGAAAAAAAAAACTCCATGTAATCAGAGAGACCCCCTTTTGTTGTAAGGCAACGTGCTGGGTTGTGTCGTTTTAAAATCATCTTTTCTAGTCGTCTCAGGGAGGAAGGAGTCAATCTTTGACAGCGCTCCCGGGAAGATGAACAGCATCCGGTGATGGATCTCCCACCGAGAAGATGCCCACCACCACGCGTTGGATCAGTCATTGGGAACAAGTAGATTCTGTGTCGCTAATATAATCGGAGTTCTTTGATATTGGGTTCAACTCTAATCCCCTTGGGAGTCGTCAATGTAGTGCAGCGTGTAGAGAATTATGCAGCGCCAGAGCTTGATGCAAAACTTTTGCGTCTCGTCGTCGAGAAATTTGTCCAGCTCCGCCAGCATGTCGTCGGTCGTCATTTTTTGCGTCTTCACCTTCTGGACCACCGAGTAAATGTAGTCAATCACAGACGCCTCCTCTTTGTCGTACAGCTCTTTCACCTTCTTCGTGATCCACGGCTTGACCTGTGAGAATAAAATGAACAGATTACACCAACTGCATTTCGACTTTAGTATAGGAGTGGGACTCATTTCATCTACTTCCTTTCCAAAAAAAAATGAAGACTACAACAGGTCGGCCGAGCCAATCAAGTCCTCGTCGCTAAAGCAGTGCGCTAAAGTAGTGCGCTAAAGTAGTGCGCTAAAGTAGTGCGCTAAAGCAGTGCGCTAAAGCAGTGCGCGAAAGTGCGCCAAAGTAGTGCGCTAAAGTAGTGCGCTAAAGCAGCGTGCTAAAGTAGTGCGCTAAAGCAGCGCGCTAAAGCAGTGCGCTAAAGCAGTGCGCTAAAGCAGTGCGCTAAAGCAGTACTAAAGCCGTGCTACCAGCATGCGAGGCAACCTAGCTGCGAAGCACTCTGGCTAGCCAGAGCGAAGCACTTTGGCCGCAAGCGTCGAAAGCAATTTATGCGTAAATAGACCTATACCTTTAACTCCAGTAATTCGTTTTTGTCGATGATTCCCCAATTGATCGGGTAGTCAAAGACTGCGTCGCCCTCGGGAATGGTTTGGATCAAAGCCTGCAGATCTTTCTGCGGGCGCGCCCTCGACGGTTCATCCCGATCGCCCCGTCTATTGCTGCGCTCCCGGCTGTGCCGTCGCCGTCCCCTCCGATCGCCACTCGGCGACCGCCGCCGGCGCCGCAGGTCGCTTGTGCCCGTCAACCGTTCGACGGCTTCTCGCGTTTTGCGCTCCTCGTCTGCTTTCAGTCGCTGTTCCAACTCCAGCTGTTCCTTCCGAATCGCTTCCTTCTCCCGCTCGGCGTTCTCCTGTCGTTCCTTTTCCAGGTCCTCCTCGTCCTCGTCGAGTTCGCGTTTCATGTGCTGCTTCATTCGGGCTTCCAGCCCGGGGAAGGCCCGTCGCCGCGACCGCCGGGGCCGGGGGGCGCGAGCCAGGTACAGGTCCGTACGAACCTGGTCCTTTGCGAGCAGCTCCGCTCGACGATCCGACATCCGCATGTCCGCTGTAGTTGATTTTGGGTGTGGTTTTTTCTCATTTCCGGGGCTTGTTGCTTTGTTCAAGTTCATCTTGCTGAATCTAGGCACTCAATAACAATTGTACAAAGACGTGTGTCCGCAGTACTTGTAAAGAATCAAGCAGTGATTTATACCGTCAGCTATTCTGGTGACCGTTCCCGAGGACGACTCCGTGACCTGGAGCCGCTTCAGCTCGTCGCGGAATTCCTGGAGCTTTTCTTGCTCGCGTCTCTCGAAATTTCGAACAGCGGTGTCGTCTTCCCGACGTTGCCGTCGCTCCTCTTCCGCGATGCGTTCCTCGCGGTCTCGCTCCTGGAAACAGTTGTCGATCAGAAGGGTGAGCAGGAGTACTAGACCCCATTTCTTATTCTAGAGAACACCCGGCATGTAGTCTGCTGGGATTGGAAAAGCACAAGCAGCTCACGACAAAAAAATAAAACCACGATCATGTTGATGTCCTGTATACGCATGCAAGGTCTTTTCTTGCGAAGAAGTATCGGTAGTGTAGTACCTTCCGGTGTGGCCTTCGGTTTTCGGGTTTTTTCACGGGGTCTCGTTCCTCCGGCTCTTTCTCCTTGTCTTTCTTAGCCGCTTCGTCCCGCTTCCCCTTTGACTCGGCCAGTTCCTTTCTGATGCGGGCCAGGTCGTCCGCTCTCCTCTTCTCGTCCTCCAACTTGCGCTTACGCTCCTCGAGGGCGCGCTCCTGCTCCTGAATCTTGCGCTCCCGCTCCTTCCGCTGCTCGGGAGTGACCGTCTGCAAAAATTGCTCGTACTCCCGGTCTATCAACTGCAAATATGTCTGGGTCTGGGAGATTGCGAGATTTGTCATGCTAGTCTGGCATGACTCGAGAATCTGTGTTGCATAGGCACAAAAAGGCCCTCTTGCCTGTCATGCAAAAACGCAGTTTGCCATGCGGAATACGTAAGACATGGCTGCCAAAGAATTTGTCATGCGTAGCTGCGTATTGCAGTGCGTCTATCATTAACTTTTAGCATTACAAGTTTCCAGACCTAGACATTTTTGCATTTGATACGGTCTGCGGCCGCAATATTCTCTAGTAATGCCGTGCGAACCGTGTCCATTTCGCTCGCCAGCAAAGAGTCCACCTCGTCGTCAGCCATTGGAATCATCTCGATATCTGACCCATCGCTTCCCTCCTGAGTTTGATGTTTTTGGGTAAAGTTGAGGCTAGTTAGTAGTAAAACACGATAGGGACGGCAATTATCAGCGGTGAACATTCGTTTCCCTGATATCTGGATACTTTACGCCGTAGTACGGGAGTTTTCGAACAAAACTCTATGAATGAAGCTGAGTTGTACCTCTAGCCCCGAACAACCAAAGCGGATATTTTTCAAAAAAACCTTCTGTACCTTGACCCGGGTCTTTTGGCAGAGGTTGGGGTTGGCTTCCCGGAATTTTGTGCGCTCCTCCGCTCGGAACTCTTCCAAATCCGCCTGCATCTCGGCGGAGACTTTGAGCATCAAAGACTGGTTCAAAATTTTCATGGCGGGCAGCCCTTCTTTTTCGACGTCCCCGTTGAGAAAGGTCATCACCGCGTTCACCTCCCGTATGTTGCCGAAGTGGCAAAACGCGAACTTTGCGGGCACGTTCGTGACCGGGTCGGTCTGCCGGTCCCATTTCACGATCCGGCCGCAGCAGCCGAAGATGGCCCGGAGGGACTCGTCGGGCAGGTCCTGCGGAATCCGGCTGACGATGACGATCGGGTCCGGCGTCACTTTCTTATCTTTGGGAGACGAGGAAATTATGTTATCCCCCTCCGGCCCGGGTCCCTTCGTGCCGGATAGGGGCGGCACCGTGGAGGCGGTCGTGGGAACAGCCGCGGCCGTAGTCGGCGGAGAGCTGTATGCGGCGGTTTTGCTGGTCGCGTCGCCCGCCGAGGAGGATATCGAGCCTGATTTCGGGACGATCGCGGAGCCAAGATTAGACGCATCGACGCCAGCTTGATGAAAATTAGGGGGCACTCCGGACAAGCCGGGGGGAACGGGGGTAGCGCCGGGGGGAACGGTGGTCGTCCCGTTGTTTAGTTCTACTTCCGGATGATCTGCGGGGTTGCCGTTTATTTCCGGGTTGCTGCTCTGGTGCTGGTCCCGCAGTACGTGGGGCGGCTTGTTCTCGTAAACCGCCTGGCCGGAGGCGCCGAAGTTTCGCATCGTGTGCATTGCGGGCGCCTTGCTTTTGGCAGTGGACGACGCGAGCGCGTGCGCCATGTCGCCAACGCGACCAGGCATCTTCCCGCCAAACGCGGCCCCGCCCGGAACGGCGTTGCGCTGCATCTGCTGCATTTGTAGTTGCATCATCATCTGCATTTGCTGCATCTGTTGCTGCGGGTTCAGCATCGCGTTTCCCTGCGGCGGCATGCCGTTCATCATATTCATGTTCATCATCATGGGATTCATATTCATCATGCCCGGAGGTCCCATCATCGGCGGCCGCATGCCCGGCCACCCGCCGGCGCCGGGGGGTGGAAAGCCCGACATAGCCAGGAGTCAACTACGTTGTTGCGATTAGCCAATCCTACGACCTAGTCCCTCTCCTTGGAAGCGACGGAAGCAGGTGCGGTCCATTTGATGTTTAAATTACGAATGACGACATTTTCTTCATATTGCGTATTCCTAGAGACAAGAAAAAATATGTCACAGAGAAAAGGAGATCCATGCGTTATTGATTACTGCCGAAAGTAGAAAATCGGCCGTCCCGCTTTGTGTTTTTGCCTGTCAGAAATTTGAATCGGAGCGCCGAAATTATACATGAACGTCATTTCGAAGTGCGCGTGACCCAATGCACCAGCAGCGGGAGCAGATCTTGACAAAACCATTTCAATACGGAAGGGTGAGTGGAACCACAAAATTTTTTCTCGGCGGTGCACGCAAATGCATTCGGATTGTGTAAGAGAGACCACATTGTCGCGCCGAATTTTCTAGGTCTGGAGGATCATTGGCGCCTCGGTTGTAGGAACGGGATTTGATGTAAGTAGCTTTTCTTTGCGCATGAAGATGCGTCGTGAAAAAAAAATCCTATTTTTCTTTTTTTTGTTGTGCGACGCAAATTCTAACGCTCGCAGCGCAGCCGCGAGAACGTAAAAAGTTAACAACACTAAATCGAACAAACCCACCATTGTCAAAAACAAATGCAACTAGATAGAAAAGTACTGTACTGCTCACGTTCGCGCGCTAGGTTCTGTGCCTGCAAAGCGTGCCGCTCCCGCTTACTGGATTCCAGATCTCCCCGGAGATTGGCCAGACTCGCCGCGGTGAGGTTGTCACTTGTTTCTTTGTGCGACTGTAGCGTGTCGAGGTCAATGCGAAGCTGGTCTCGTTCCTGCTGAAGGTCCGCTTTTTCGGCTTCCGCCTGCTGCAGGTGCGAAAAGAGATTCGTAAACTTCTTGCACAAAAATTCTACGCTCGCTTCGCCGACGGCTGCGGTTGACGAGGTCGCCCGGCCGCCGTGCGCACTGCTTACACTGTTGGGCATTATTCCCTTGCTGGCCTCGTTCCTCTACTCCTCTACTTGGCGACTAAAGATTTCACCGGGGGCGCGATGCTGCCTCGCGTCGCCTAGTGAAACAAAAAGCGTGCGCAGCATCGACAAAAGTTGAAGTAATTGACTCTGAAGGTGCGACTCTCTCCCTCAAACCCAGGCCAAGTTCGTACTCGCCCGCGCGTTTGTCGAACACTTGTTGCGGGACGGCAGGACAACGCAGGAATTTGCGCCCCAACCGCGGACTTTTTGCCGCGCAAGCGCGCAACCGAGCGCAATGCGCATCAAGGCGCGTGCGCTGCGGGCCCCGGAAACACACGATCAGCCCTTCCTCGTCTTTGCAGAGGGGGGGGGGGTCTCTGGTGGAGGACGGGGGGCGTGGGGCTTGGCGCCCTCTAGGTCGGGCCGGCTCCGAAAGAGAAAGAGGGCCTTGGAACCAGGGCCGGCTCGGCAAGGCGCGAGCGGGCCCGGGCAAGCTTTCCAAACCTCGCCCCGGGGCGCACACCGCGGGAGGGCCGACTGGAAGTGTAAAGCGCGGAGGCCATGCCCAGACGGCGCAGCACAGTCCGGCGCCCGTTGCAGCATCTGAAGCGCCACGGAAATCGGCTTGTCGGCGCCCCTCCGCCCGCCCGGGGGGGGGGGATAGGAAGGGGGGAAGGGGCCGACGGAGGGCGTTTCCGTCGCAAAGGCCTGCACTTTGCAGGGGCAGGGTGCTGCGGTAGGTGATGCCGTAACTCTATTGAGTGCCATGCAGGCTCCTCTTCTATGGTAGGAAGTAAATCACGTCGATCGTGTATGGTTTTCTGTTGTTTTCCCCATTAACTAAAATTGGAAAAGTTCCACACTTTCCAGTGAAGCTGTTAACTTGCAGACAAAACGATCCCAATCATTAATAGCCTTGTAGTTTTCTGCATTTTCTGGAGATTAAAAGCTGCAAAAATGCAATCTGCCAGCTTTTTCCTAGACTTTCCAAAAACCGAAAAAAAAACAGAAAGAATTATAATATTGCCCAAGCTTCTGTAGGTCCACTTTACAATGAAAAAAAGAGACAGATAAGCACGCAGCCACTGATTTGAGTATATTTCATCCATTTATATAGATAAACTTTGTGAATTTTGCTCACCCAAAACTTTAAAAAAAAATTTGAAGCTGTGAAAAATATTGAGCCACGTCCCCTGCTGGGTCTAGAATATACCCAAGTGAGACCACGGCTATGATTTATATTTTGCTACAGTCTTTATAAGGTAAAAAATCATCAAATTTTGGCAATTTTCAAAAATTGAAAAATTTCACAAAAAATATCATTTTACTAAATCCATAAAAATTGCACAAAAAAAAACAAGCAAGAGTGTAGCTGATGCAATTATGTATGTTCTTCCTCTTCGACATAGAAATAGGGTTCATCTCTGCAGTTTTGTTAAGAAAAAAAAAATGAAAAAATGAAAAATTTTGCAATTTGTGAAAATCTGATCGGATTTCTGTTTCACAAAAAAGCTCGAGTGTGTTCATTGTATTCAGTGAGGTATTTGGTATATTTTGTAATCTGGATTACCGCTATTAGGTCACTTTTTCCTCAATTTGATCTAATTCCAAAATTTTTAAAAAATTAAAAAATTTTGATGTTGCGAACTTTCCTTGAAAGTATCGCACTACATCGAATTTAGGTAGCATATAGCGTACATTCCTCATGATGCTGCTTATTAAACGTGGCAAAATCGGACATATTTAGTGCTCTCTCATTTTCAGAAAATCTAAAAAAATCGTAAAACTAGGGTAGGGAGAACAAGGTGTCCAGATTGTGGGTTCCAACGATGATCGACCGCACGCGGAGCCCCTCCTAGCGTCCAGCAATCGCCTTTGCACCGGCGGAAGCCGTCAGTCTGCGCGCGTTCGCTGCCTGGCCCGCCCGTGCCGCCTCCGTGGCCTGGTCCGGGGACCCGCCTCCCCCGTGATCCCGAATCGGGCGCCTTTTTCACTGCTTTTAGCGCGCGTATGCGAACCCGATTCCGGGCGGCGGTGTGGCGCCGCGGTTCTCCCTTCCCGGGGCGGCGCCGGATCCGCCGGGCCACCGAAACTACGTCGCGCGCTCTTTGTTTCGGCCCGTGCAATTGAAGCGCGCACGCCCGCGGGGGCGCACGGATCCGCGCCCGCCGCCTGCAATCATCGTGTGCCGCCGCGGTCATCCCGCGACGCGGAGCTACGGGCTTAGGTACCGCTCTCGGAGGACGCGCTCGCTTTTCGGGTCCGCCCTCTGTCTCTTGTGCGACTGGTGTTCTTTTCTGTGATTTCGAACATGACGAGTTGGAGCATGGCGGATATCCTGCCCCTGATTCACCACAACCGCGAAGCGATGCAGCGAGTGAGCGTCTGAAATGTCACGAGCCTTCTACACTCCCTGTATTGCCGTTGAGGCGAGAGCGCGGTTTGATCCAAATTTGTTTTCAACATTTCGTAGGCGTTGTTTGGTGAGTTAATTGCTGCATTGCACATGTAGAATCATTGTGAAAAAGCATGTCCCCGGGGCCGCCGCGATGAGATCATCGTCGTATTTTCTCTTCATGGTTTTGTGATTTCGATGCGTGGTGCGAATCGATCTAAAATAAATGTACGGATCGACGAGCTAGTTCTCGGGCGTTGCGATTTTACTGCTTGGCTTTTGTCGATTTCCGTGCAGCGAAGCAACGATTGCTGGATCAAAAAAGAACGCGCGCACATATCTGACCGCAAAGGATTTCTTTGCGCGCCCAGTGATCTTCTCGAAGAGGCGGCGCTGGCGTTTACGCGTGGCAGCTCCACGAGCTTCTATTGAGTGACTTGGTTCACAACTTTCAATTCCAGCTAGCTGAATTGGTTCACGGTAAACTAGGTTGGAGGTTTAGGTTGTTGTGTCTGGTTAATCTTTTGGCTCCGGCAAGCAGTAATAGTAGCATCGGGTACGACAGTTGTAGAGCATTCTACTCTCCGTAAGACCACCAGAACGGGTATACTGCGGCACTACACCGACTCGATGTCAGTATTCAGCACACCCCGATAGAAAGGCCTGTACCCGAAAAAAGGTCATTTTGTAAAGACGCTGACTGGCGGGCCGTTCGTATCTATTAGACTTTCATCTTCACACCAAAACAATAAAACTCGGCCGCAGCGGCTCTTATGAACGTGTGCAGGAGAGGTCTGATTAAGACAGACCCGTTTCGGCGCCGCAATATCCGCACCCTTCCAGCTTCTCGCCTCGCTATCCGCTCGTAAGTAGACCTCCCGCAATAATTAGTTCTGTCGTGCGGTGCTCAGTTGTGGACTGGTTTTTCCGGAAGTAGTACGAGGGGGGGTACTGCGACTGCAAGCTCCCTCGGCCCATACCCGCGCTGCCGTAGGCGCCCCCCGCCATCTTCTTGGGCTCATCATTGCTGCTGGCCCGATCCTGACAAAACCTGCCTGCGGTCGTTCCCCAGTCGCATAAGGATTTTCTTGCGCGACAGAGCTATTCTTCCCGCACCGTAATCTTCGCAAAGCAAACACTGCAAAGCCTGCGGGGTACTAAAAGTTAAGTCGCGGCGATGATTCCCATTGAAATGCAGTGCGGCGTTCTCGCAGCGGAGAGTGGGAAAGAAGAAATTTCGGCCGCGCGGGCTGATCCGCCCACGCTCCCGATGGCGGCCGCCGCCCCCAATGATCATTTTTCGCAAAATAGTAGCAAAGAGGTGCAACTGTTATCTGCGGCCGAAACTGACGAAGGTACGACCCCGCCCTCCCTTGGTAGCTGCTCCGCAGAGACCGAAGGACATGTGCGCGGGCTTAGCGGGAACTTTCCTGGTGTTGAGCATTCAGGCCCGGGAGGAACAGGAGCATCAAACGCGTCTGCCGGTTCCGCTGCGGAATCAGTCCCTACTCCCGCCAAACTCGCCGAACCACACCCGGGGCCGCCTCCGGCGGTAGCTCAGCAGCCGACTCAACCACAACAACCTCTCCTGCAGCTGGGCGCGCCCACTGCCGGCCAGCAACAGCCATCACTCCTGCACCTCCTGAACCCGCCTCCGGGCCAGCAACCGCCCCTTGGCCCGCCGACCGGAACTACACCTGGATTAATCGGACAGCAGCTTCCCGCACCAGTTGGACTGCCTGCCGGTACCCAGCAGCAAGTCGCAGCCCCAAATAGTACTAACCTCAGCAGCATCAATCCAGCAAACCTTTTCAACCAGCCCGGGCAACAACAGCAGCAGCCTCCGCTGCTGGGTTTCATCGCGCAACAACAGCAGCCCCAACTTCCACCTCAACTTGCACCGGCGCCACTCGTTAACTTTCTCAACGGGGCCCCCAGTCCGCTACAACAGCCGGGCGGCCCGCCCAGCGCCGGCCCGCCGGGTGCAGCAGCAGTCACCGCGGCGGGGGTTTTGCCACCACAACTCCTGGGACAGCAACAAAACGCAGTAGTGCCAGCACCTATTGGCTCTTCTAGCGGGGCGGGACCACCTCCGCAACAAGCCGTTCCGAACGGGGTCCACCTCGTTGGGCAACAGCAACTAGTACCAGGAGCGCCGACCCTTCCCGCGCCAGGGAGCAACGGTGTAGTTGAGCAGACGGCCAGTACTAACGGAGTAGTTGTAGCTGCCCCCGTTGTTCCGCCAATGCAGAACCGAAACACGGATTATGGTATGTTCGCAGGAGGAGCGAATGCAGAGCAACCTTCGCGCGGAGGACAGGGAGGAGCAGGCGGTGGGGGAACCGGCGGTGGCGGTGGAGGGGGTGGTAGCGGAACCGGCGGTGGAAATAGCGGCTATTACAGCCAACCCAACACACCAGGCGGCTCCGCCAACAAAGGAGGTATAGTGAGCACTTTTGTCGTGTTGGTCAGCATTTATTTTTCCTAGAGAAATCTTGGCAACGAGGACGGGGAATAAAGCGTTACACCATCGTGCATCTGTTTTCTCATCAACAGCGCTTTTTATGAGAAATGACATTGACAGTAGTGGAAAGTAGAGAACTGAAGAAGTAGTACTTCACAAACTAACAGGGCGATCAAAGGACGGGAAGGATGGCAAAGGTAAGGGCAAGGACAAGAACAGGGGAAAGAACAACAAGGGCAAAAACTGGGAAGACCGAGGGCAGCAGGTAAGTATGAAGGTTGATCGTATTCAACTTTGGTGAAAAAGAACTAAAAGTGCTTTTCACATAAGAAAAACATTCTCGTCGTCGAAGACTACTTAGTCTGATGTCACTTGTCCTATCACACATACAGCAATCACAAGGCAGCTGGTCGGGAGAACACAACTGGTCCCCGAGCGATGCGGAGCCACAACACCAGCAACAGCAGCAGCACCACCAGCAGCAACAGCAGAACCAATACTATCACGCACAGAATCAGTATAGTAGTTATCAAAACTGGAACCACGATCCGCAGCAAAACATGCGGGGGAGCAATGTTTCGCATTCCAGCAACACGGTATAGAATTTTCCATGGTTTTTGTCAACCCTTGATCAAAGAACACAGCAGCCGGAGAAGGACAGCCTGCGTGCTTGTGACTTCACAGGAGTCGACCATTTTTTCCTTGATTTTGAAGTAAAGTAGTTTGCAAATACAAAACAGAGTTGGGAGGGCGGTGGCGGTAGTTGGGACACAGGCATGATGGCGCAGCAGCAGTGGGGCGGCTACGATGCGAACAACCGGTACGCATCCCCCGTCGACAGTAATGCCGGACCCGGGTCCTACACGCCCGATGGAATGTGGGTGCCACCAGGATCATCTCTCCAAATGCCGTCGCCTGTTAGCAGTATTGCGTGTCAACTATTTGATGTGTGTGTAATGACGTACTATTTCTTAAAATTCGCTTCCAGCATAAGTGAACAAAGACGCACCAGCTGCGGCGCGCAATAAATAAGACATTCCTACGACAAAATAAACAGGCTTTAATCCAGCAGCGGCCGGTGACCTGAGGTGTCGTTATTACAGGAGAGTAAACGTCGGACCGTCACACACGCTCACCGCGGGCTGTTACCGCGGGCACGAGTGTCGTTTCGTCCACGATAATCCGGGAAGCGACGAGTCGTCAGTATTTTTATTGGCATAAGTTGCTCCTTGTTGACGACCTTCAATGCCTCGTTTTTTTGCGCTTATGAAGAACCAACAGCAACAATTTTGTTTCCTTCCTGCTCGTGTTAACATCCACGCTAGTAAGCGGAAAATAACACAAATATTAAACGTTTGAAGAAATAACGCTACTACAGGTATATGACCAGTTCATAAATAATCCGCTCGAGTTTGTGGCAAGCTGTAATTTACCCGCGAACAGTATTAACGTTTTCGAGAATGACAACCAGCACCCAATCGGGGTGAAAAAGTTGTTCGAAAGTAAACTCGGCCCCGACGGAAAGCAGATCGTGACGGTAGACGAAACCGCCAAGAAGCCGCAGCCGAACAGAGTGAACTCCTCCGAATCAGGAACGGACGGTATCTGATTATGATTTTACATCGCAACGAAAATAAACATTTTCATCACCCGTTCGGATCGGTCTCGGTGTCATCCATGCATGAATCAATTAAAAGAGTGGTGGTCACAAGAACTACAAAGCGGAACAAATAACTTTGAGTCGACTCTCACGGAGGCTGGTTGCGCGTAGGCGACATCATGCCGGGGTTCGAAGCTACTTCTACAACGACACACTGTACAAACAGGTACAAAAACCACCGCGGACGGCGAGCCCAAACCCGAAGAGCAGCGCGAGCTTCGCGTCGACGAGCGCGGGGTGATGATGTTTATGCAAAAACCCACGAACGCACCTAATATGATACCGGGATATCAACTGCAAATGCTGTGTCTGGGTCGGGGAGGCTGCAGAAGTTTGTCGTGCACCTTTTTCATACTTCATCAGCCCGGGAATTTGGGGCTTAGCAACACAGAGTCGTGCCAGTTCTTTCTTATGCGTGTCGTGGATACAAATCGTCCTTGAATAAAATCAATAAACTTGACCGAAGGCGGGCATATTTTAATAGTCACGCAAGACCACGGATGTTTGCGTGAACCAGACAAAGGACAATCAGAAATTGCAACGCTCTGTCAGACTCAGACCCAGACATCATATTTCCAATGCATACCCGACCTGGTAGAGCCATATCAATATTTGACTTTTTTCTTCGTATACTGTTACTCGATGTTGACAAATGTATAAAGCTGGTTCTTCATCGAGACCTTGCATGTCAAGCCTCCAATGTTTTTGCAGGGCCTTCGCCTATGAATCAGATGCCGGGCGGTGGCATGATGGGGCCCCCCGGGGGCATGCAGCCACACCAAATGCAGCAACAGCCGATGAACACCAGTCCCTTCGCAGCACCCCAGCAGCAGCCGGGGCATAATATGATGAATCCCCTACTGGGCATGAACATGATGGCGAAGGGCGGGCCCAATCAGCATCCGCAGATGCAATTGCCACCGCAGATGCAGCCGGGCGGGCCGCAGATGCAGAACAACCCCGCGATGCTGGGGCTGAATCCTTTGGGAAACAATCCGAACCTGCTCCCGGGCGGGATGCCCGGGGGCGTCCTTCCGCAGCAGGGTGGACTACCGCCCGGAGCGGCAGGCAACAATCCGCTTCTCCAGATGCTGAACAATTCCGGAGGGGGAAATCAGCAGCCACTGCCGATGATGGGCAATCCCATGATGGCGGGCGGACCGCAGCCGCCAAGCCCAGGCATGCCGCAGCAGCAGCTCCAGCCGCAAGGACTTCTGCCACTGGGAGCAGGTCCCCAAGGCGCACAGCCCATGATGAACAACATGCAGGGACTGATGCCGATGAAGGGAAATGCGGCGGCCGCGCAGCCCCCGGGAAGTCCGAATCGCGGGCAGCAACAACATCCCGCGCAACTCATGCCACTACCCCCGCAACAACCCGGCGGGGGCGGACCCCTGCAGCAGCAGCCGGGTAGTAACACGCTGCAACCGCTTCCCATGAACAACAATAATCCGATTGCCAACTTGCTGCAGCAGGGGCAACAACAAGGGCTCCAGCCGCCCCCGGTCCCCCCAACCGGTGGGACCCCGGGTCCGCAGCCCGGCCAAACCCCCGGAGGTACTTAGACTGTTTCTGAGCTTTCTTCTGAATGACCTGGGTTCTTTGACAACTGTTTGATGGTCTTCTCTTCGCCGCAAAAAATTCTAGAATCAAATATGATTCATTTTCAAGATTCGCGATTCGCATCTGTTGTATAATATAAGGTGGAGGTGGACCTCCAAGCGGTGACAACAGGAAGGGCACGTGAGCAATGGTCTCTTTCCGGCGCGGGAAAAATAAGAGAGCCGCGAGCTACGGGGAGAAGAGGCAAGACGGTTTTAGAAACTACAGAAAATACTTTACTAGTTGCGGTGTTGTAACCAAGCACTCGTTGTAGCACCACAGTTTTCAACTCCAGTAGGTGGAGCTTTTTCAGGCAGGAAAATAAACTATTGTTGATATGTACTCGGGGAAAAACCCTAAACAGGAAAATAGACATTATCTCACTCAGACAGATCGCATCTGAATTCATCTTTACAGTAAGCTTCAGAAATTTGCTTCTCGCATTTCCTACATCGTTTTTACATCAATCGATTGGTTGAAGGCTATTTTTTAGTATCGGGTAGTTGTTCGAAACCCTAATTAACAGAAAAAAAATCCAAATCAGAAAATCAAAAAATTTTGAGATATTTGCATCAGCTGAGACTATCGCTACTCTATTTGTCTTTAATATTAGTAGTCCAAATAATAGACGCAAGTAGCCGACGCGTACAGTAGTATATTCCTCCAGAAACAGAAAAGACCCAATTACTTACCCGTCTTTGTTAGTTATCAGCACAGCGGTGGTGCTACGTGAGATGGTACCACGCAAGGATGACTCATCCGTATCTACTTTTACTAGTTTAGTGTAACCCCTATGTTTCAACGTTGAGAGGCGACGGACTTGTTTTTCAAGTATTCTAGCCGCCGGAGGCACTTTTTGGTTTTTCTCTTTCGAATGAATATGTGACGAAAAAAAATAAATAACTACATACAACAACCGCGCCCGATAAATATTAATACACTGTACGCCTAAAAAAAGTCAGCTGCTCTTCCGGTCTGCTCATCCGAGAAGTATTCAACCCCTTTTGACTGGTGGTTTGATAGGTTTGATCTTGAGCGGCCAAGAGAACGTGAGCTGCAGCGCGGTCGTTGTACTGCTTCGCGCCGTCTTTTTATGCGTTTTTTTACTACGTATTCGAATTTCGATATCCACTACTAAAATCTACATCAGAATGACTCTATGTACTAGAATATACGATGAAGATCGAAATGCTGGCACGTAAACACTAAATACAAAATAATGAATCCCAGTCCAACTACTACAACCTACGTTGGAACCAAGACGTGAAATAAAAACCAAGTGGAGCCGGTCCAGTTGGCACAGGCCGATGTCTGGCTGAGAGCAGGACGAGGTCCACCCTCCGCCACCGTTTCTTCTTCTGTGGTGATTACACAGCTGTTTCTGACACAGAGCAAGCAGCTTAGTAAGAAAGAGAAGCTCTAGGTGAGCGGAGGCAGAGAAAGAGACCGGCAATAATTTGTCGAGGTGGTTGCGCAACTGCTTGATGTTTGGAAAGAAATATATAAGTTGTAGTTTTTTGACAAATTAAAATTATCCTTGCGTTTTGATCAGTAGGAGCCATTGTGGTGCCAATCGTTACTTATGTCATTCTCGCATTTCTTGCACTGCAACTCTTGTAGAAATAATGCCATGTATATGTACAACAATGCCGCAAAAACTGCACGCAGACTCATGTGACCTCCACCGTGGCGCACGATTTCGCAGTACGACGCTGCAGCGCTATCATCCTCAAAAATTAGCGGAAAAATACTGCCAGCAGGTGCGCCCGCGCGGTTCTGACGACGATCGGCAACTTATATATTACGCACCGGCGCGACTGCAGCCATGAACAATCGAAAGTCCTGGTCGGCGAAATGCGGTGGAGCACTCTGCGAGGCCGTGTCGTGCGAGATCTTGAAATTGGTGCTGCAGAGTGACCAGCAGCAGCGTGACGCGAGCGCGGCTGCGGGTGTTCCGACGGCGAGCAGCTGTCCCGCGGTCCTGCGGTGTGTGGTGCGGCACTTTCCGGACTTCGTCTCGACGTGGCTGGGCCGCCCGAATTCCGGCGTGCGGGTCGCAGCCAAGGAGGCGTCAGCGGAAGGAATCCAGCACTTCTGCCGGTACGTGTGCACGACGCTGGTGCTGCAGCCCGATGTGCTACTGAATGTCTGGATCTTGCTCCAAAGGTACTGCGCGCAGCGGGCGCTTTTGCTCTCCTCCGGCGGCGCGAGGAGCCCGGGCGGGGGCGGGACAGCAAAGCCGAGTACTTCGGCGCGGTATCATGGAAAGACCGACAATATTCAAGGAAAACATCATGATGACCGCACGAATAAAATACCAAACAGCAGTGCTGCTCTCGCCTTGGGGAAAGAGTCCTGGCCACTGCTGCTAATCGCCGCTGTGATGAGCGCGCTACCCGCGTACGAGGACCACGGACCCTCGCTGTACGAGTACAGTGTCGCGGTCAAGGAGTGGCCCGGGTTTTCAGAGCACTATGGGTTGCGTCTGAAGAAAAAAAGCACGAGCACTTGCTCCGCTGGAGCTGCGCCGCCTTCGTTACTTCACAAACAGGACCAAGTACGACGACAACCTCCCGCGTGCTTTGGGTGCGAGACCGCAGAGGCCGTGTTGGTACGGGTCTTCTTCAACCACCCGGCGCTGTTGCAACGGAAGCTGTTTAGCCGCAAGAACCTGTTGCACGCGCAACTGCATTTTCTCGAGGTGGTTCAGTATCGCGTGTTCGTTCACCCCGACGTCTGGACGACGCAGTATGAAAAGTTGCTCCAGGTTGTACAGACTGGCGACAAAATGCAAAACAAAGACAGCATCGACCTTTTACCTGAGCATGATGACAAGCTGTCGACCTTCTCCGATGAAGATCGCGAAAACGACAACAACTACGATGTACGGCTCGCACCTGTTGGGAGTCCTCTGCGCAGGAGCGTGCAGATAAAACCCCCAGAACCCGCGGAATTGCGCGAAACGCGCTTAGAAATGTGGGCAACGTCTCGGGAGGATGACAGCAACTGCGTCCTCGGCGTAAACACTTGTGAGGAAAATAGGCACAGAGCGAATGCTGGCTCGGGTCGTTTGCAGACAACGCGCTGGAGCCACGAGCACGCCGGTAGGGTCTCCGCCGGAACTGCACTCGCGTCGCCGCAGAGCGGATACGACTTGTTGCGGTCAACATCTGGGAATAGAGGAAGGCGGAGCACAAAACAGGGAGAAATTTTCGCTGACGGCGCCAACGTAGAAGTACCAAACGGATTGATAGCAGGACAACTTTCCCGCCCGGAGGACATGTTTGTGACTGCTCACGATGTTGAAGACACCGACGTGGTGCCACCAGCGGTTGTTGCAGATCATGACCTACACCAGCAGACAGCAGCACTGTGGAACCGAGAGAGCTATGAACTGCAAAAGTATCGTACTAGTGTAAATTGCAATACAAATTTCCTTAGCATGAGAAATGGAATTTGTCATGCGGATTTGCCTTGATAAAACGATTTGTAATGCAAGACTTGCATCCATACGAGTACGATACTTTTGCAATTGATAGGAGCCGCGGTTTTCTGGATCCCGACATTTTCTCCTCCAGCGGAGGAGACATCAGCGACGACGACGCTATCGTGAGGAAAAATCCCCCTTCCCCATATCAACAAGGTATATTTTTGGAAATGTGTGATGCTGATTTGTGGTCACAAACCGTGTCTGTCTTGCAAGAAGGCAACTGCGCAGACAGCCGCCGCATTGTGCAGGCGGTTTGCCATGCTGTTGGGCCTACAGCGCGGAGGTTTATCATGCTAAGCGCCTAGGCCAAAACCTCTCTACTCACGCTTCGTATGGGCCTGCAAAGCCCTCCAGCAAGACAGCTCGGATTTGTGTACAGAAGTCCAGCATCAGAAGTTTTGTTTTGATATGGGGAGGGGGGATTTTTCCTCACAATAGACGCGAATGGCTGTTTGGCAGGTCCTCCCATTCACAACCAGCGTCCCGCATCTCCAGTGTCTTCGCGGTGTCGTCGTCGCGCGTCAGCTACGTCGAGGGCGGGTGTCGGGGCGGCGGGCCGCCTTTCGAGTGGTTTGAGAAAAGTCAAGAGTACGACCAGCGGAGCAGGTGGACGAGGGCTCATCAAACCGTCTCCCAGTTCGCCATCGCAGAAAATACTTGTGCCGGAGCAAGATCGCGGCTCAACATTGCTGGGCCCCCTTGCAGGAGCTGCGCGTCTGTCTAGCGGGATGAAAACAACTTCTGGGGTATTGTGAGGAAAAATCCCCCCTCCCCATATTCAGAACGTAGCCTTCTGAAAATTTGTGATGCAGATTTGTGATCCCAAATCCTCTTTGTCTTGCAAGGATGCAAATCCAGAGAGTCCGCCGCGTTGTAGAGGCGATTTGTAATGCTGTAAGACCTACGGGGCAGTTGTCTGCCATGCTAAGCGCCTACACCAGAAGACCCCTACCCAGGCTTAGCATCTTCGTGCAGTGTTCTACTGCAAGACAGATCCAATTTGTGTACACAAATCCCGCACCACAGATTTTCGTTTCGATATGGGGAGGGGGGATTTTTGATGTTGATATGGGGCGAGAAACACTCATCGGAGTTCCACCACCGCCCTCGCGATCGAGAGCAACAACTTGAATCTATCCTGTGTAAAAACGTCCCCACACCAGAGTCAAGATGGGGATTTTGCAACACAAACCTGGAAGTTTTGGGACTCATGCATCACAAGTTCCAGTCCGTAGTGTAGTGCAGGTCAGCAATGGCAAACGCATCAGAAATCCATCTGCTTATCCTGGTTACAGCATTACAAATGCCAAAACACGACTACAAATTCCTCTCATGGGGATGCCCATTACAAATGTTCCTGTCATTGCAAATCTGCATGACAACTCTGGGGTGGGGACGTTTTTACAAATGATAGAATCGGGTCAGCGACCAAGTTCCCAGCCTTCCCAGTGCCTCGCGCTTCTTTCGGCGGAGTCGGAGCGACCACAACTGCAGTTACAACAGCGCCGCGTCCTTGCAGCTGGCGCGGCAGCGCAGCGGAAAAGTGCATCCGCTGCTCGCGGCCAAGGAGGGCAGCCGCGAGATGTCCCAACGCAGTCTGGTGTCTTTGTGGCGCGAGAAAGCCTCCATGCCCATGTTTGTAAACGAGGACCCCGCGGAGGAGCCGGAAGGTGTGCTGTCGCAGCAGCGACTCCAGCAAATCCGGCAATCGCTAGAGGACCTGGACCGCGCGCTCGGCCGCAAGAATTCCCATTCCGTGGACGAAATGAGCGTTCGGCAGAGTGAGGAACTCTCTCGGCGGCTGTTCGAAAACAGTTGCGCGACCGGCGGTGGCGGGGCTTGCATTACTACATCAAAGGGAACCAAGACAAATCATACCACACTCGCGGAGTGCCGCACCACCGCCGGCACGATGAGCTACCGGGCCAGTTTGTTGGCAAATAGTACGACTTCCGAAAGTTGTAGTAGTACTCTGCGGGAATCAACAGCGCTGCCGATGTTCTTTTCGGCAAACAACAACTTCATAGCATCTCGGAGCGCGTCGAATTTCATGCTGGTCGGATCGAAGGTCTCATTGGGTACCGAAAACGCAGACCCTGAGACGGACGAAACGGAGCACTAGCTGCGGAAGAATGTTGTCGCTGAGAAAGTTCTTTCATCTTTTCGCAGCGGCGCCGGGGATAGAAGAGACACCTGTGTACAGCCAGGTGCAGCTGATATTATTTCCATGAACGACGGTGGACCTAGGGCCCAAAAATGCAAGTTAACAACCCCGCCTACACTATCTCTTTCTTAAGAACTGCAAAAGTATAAACAACATGGAATCTATAGCTTTTCTCGGTGCAAAACTAAAGGTTTTTGGTTTTTTACTCTTTTCTGTTTCTTAAGGATAGAAATGGAACCAGAAGATGTACGAGATTGTATGAAATAGAAAGAAAGAGCCTACTTTTAGCATGAATCGAGCATAGTTGTGCCTCTTTGGACATCATCATGAAGAGAAGAATCATTGGAACAAGCGACACGCCTATCTCTACAGAGCCAAAATACATCGAACGCTACTGAACCCTCGCCAAGTCTAGAGACTTTTCAGATTTCGCTATAGGAGGTCTGTAGTCTGGGTCTCCCGCAAGATCTTGATCACTGCATTTTTTGTGATAGTTTCAGTGAAGAACTAATATCGCGATGATCCTATTTTGAGATAGGTCGATCCGACATCAGATCTCATAGACGTACGAACGGAAGGTCATACACGATCGCTTTACCATTTTCTTTTTCCGATCATGGGCCGTAAGTCTTCCAAACTGTAAAGGCCTTTTCTATTATCTTCGCAATGCTTTCACTCTACACAGCGACGCAGGTGGGTAGAGCGAAACTATAGAGATCACTACCGACGAACATTTTTTGACTTGTATCAATCAGTTTTGGCGACACATTTCTTCACGCTAGCAATAAGGTGTATAGTGATAACCTTTTGCTTTGATTTGGCGACAAGCACATGTGCTATACCGAGCAATCCTGCAGCTGCGCCAGTTTACCATATCAGTCCGTGGCGTAGTCTTTAACTCCAAGCGCGAACCGCGATCGCAGGTTCTCGCCAATAGCAGCTTGGTGTGACGAGCAAGGGCAAGACGCTCCTTTGGAAAAGTTCGTGGAACAACATCAGCCCCTAGGGCCAAGACTAACCGTCGCAATGTTGCCTTCGAACCTCCTGCAGACGGCCTTGAACCACCAGGTCATGCTGGAGTTGAAGTCAGGGGAAACCTATTCGGGACTACTCGTAAAAGTGGACAACTTCATGAACGCACAGGTACTACGTTTTTGGGTGCGTTGCCTTCTTTTTTTCCTTGGAAGTAGAAGAAACCACGAGGACCCGTAAAGAAACTAGTTGAGGACGAGTCCCTTCCTGCTGTACGGGTTATAATTTCATCGGATGTTCGACAATATTTCTTTGTTTATTTTTCCATTTTCATTTTGATTTTCTACAGGTCAGAGACGCAATATGCGTGGATGCGCACACGGAAAAATTCTGCAGAGTAGCGGACGTCTACATAAGAGGCAACAGCATAAAGTACCTGCGATTACCGGAGGAAGTTGCCGATATGGTATAGTTGTTGGTTTACTGTTTTTGTTATCGGCTATAATCCGAAGGATTGTCGTCCTACTTGATCGCGATATTTTGAAATTTACTTTTCGTGGCCATCTACGAACTGTCTAATTACAGGTAAAGCCCGAGGATGCCCCCGTTAAGGGCGCGGCACACATGGGCAAGAAAGGAAAAGGCAAGAAGAAGGGCGAAGCAGCAGGTCCACAAGGGAGAGGGAGGCCTGCAGAGCGATCTGAGAGACCAAAGGAAGGACGACCCGCAAAGAAACAAAAACAAGGCTGATGATACCCTTTTGTCACAGACGGATACTAGTAATCAAATCCGTTTTTTTTCACCCGCACACGTGAAGATGAGTAAAAATGTAAAAGCGAAACAGAAATAAAAACGCACTCGAGCTGCAAAGTGGCTGTCCCATAACAGCTCCTACCGGAAGCTGCTTCGGTTGATCCGTGATGGTGTTCAGCTTCTCCGTAGTTTTGTTTTAGTTGTCCGTCGTGAATTTACGACGAAGACAAACCGCGCCATCTCAAGTACAAATGTTGTCTGTACCAGATATCGAGCTCGTCACAATGTGGAGCCCTCGTATGTAGAGGCGATTTTGTTTTGATCTTCGATCGAGGAATCATGTCAACTATTCCGGGAGACGGACGGCAGCATCAGCATGATCTTGCAGGCGACCCTCCAACTCACATCTCTGCTTTCAGCCTGGTTGTGCTGTTCGCGCTGTGGGTGTTTGCGCACGCATGGGGTTGCTTATTCCGTTACGTGATGAAGACACCCCCACTGCTGGGCTACCTCCTGGGGGGTATTTGTTTCCGCAACGTGGGCGGTGCCGCACTGCATTTCGCACAGGCGAAGGTGAGGCAGTCACTAATACATGACAACAGCAGGACAACGACCAAACCTGGCGGCCCCCCAGCGGCCGGAGATGCGGAACAAGCGAGCCAAAACCTCACTTTGATTCCCGCAGATATTTCGTCCCTCGTGCGCACGCTCGGGCTCGCCACTATTCTCATGATTGCGGGATGCGAGATCGACTACCAGAAAATCCGGCGGATGGGCGGCATGTGTCTGCGGCTGACCGTGCTTCCCGGCGTGAGCGAGGCCTTTGCCGTGGCTCTCGTATCCATGTATGTGTTTGGGTTTTCCCTCGCCTGGGGCCTCGTGCTGGGCTTTATCCTGGGCGCCGTGTCCCCTGCCGTGGTGTGCGGCGGTATGTTTGCGCTGCAAAAGCGCGGGTACGGTGTCGCGAAGGCGATTCCCTCTCTGGTCGTGTGCGCCGTATCAAATGCAAAAATTTCTGGGTCTGGAAGATTGCGAGATTTGTTATGCTGATCTGGCATGGCTCTTGAATCTGTATTGCGTGGCCACAAACAACCTCTCTCGCCTGTCATGCAAAAACGCAGTTTCTCATGCGGAATACGCAGCACCGAAGCACGAAGCAACTTGTCATGCTTGGCGGCGCATTACAGTGCATTTGTATATTGACTGACTTGCATCACAAGTTTCCAGACCCAGACATTTTTGCATTTCATACGCCGCGAGCTTGGACGACGTGGTTGCCATTTATCAAATGCAAAAATGTCTGGGTCTGCAAGAATGCAACTTGTGATGCTGCATTTGGATGTCTAAAAGATTTGTGTTGCATGAGCAGCAAAAGGAGTCTCACTTTTGCTACGCGGACAGGGCATTTGTCATGCGGAATAGGCATCAAGAATCCCTGAAAAAACCTGTGATGCTAGGGCATGCATCACAGACATCATGGCTCATGCAAACCGTGCGTGGCATGTCTCAAAGTCAAAACCCTCCAGACCCAGACATTTTTGCATTTTATACCATTTCCGGGTTCACCACCTCGCTCGGCGTCGCCATGAGTGACATCATGCCCGCGGACGAGAGAAACCTTTTGCGGACCCTGCTGGGGCTGCCGCACGTACCTGCGCATCCCAGTTCGCACTTCTACGCGATGCTGCACGGGCCAACCAATTTGCTGCTCGGCGCGGTGCTGGGCGTCACTTTAGGTGCGGCGTTCGCGAAGCTTTGCCAAACGGACGCAGCGACGGCATCTTCATCATCATCCCGAGGGGGTCATGCAACCTCTAGTTCAACTAGCTCCTTTTGGGGTAGCGGTTCTTTCTTCGGCCGCAAGCTCCTGGCTGCCCACGCGCTCGCCCGCCGAAACGAACTGCTGCAGTCGTCTTCGTCCCGGGGACGGCGGGGCAGGAAAAAGCTGTTGCCGAATATGGTGGGGAAACTAATTTCTAATCAAAGCGACAGCTACGATCAGGGCTCTGTGTTCGGTGGTGGCCTCGGGGATGACTTGCGTCGGAGCAAGACGCCCGTGGAGCAGCTGGCGCTTGGATCAGCACGGGAGTCACGGCAAAAGATGCGCTTCATTCCGACTGCTTCTAGCCCCGCAACATCTCCAACCGGAATGGAAACGCAGCTGCCCGGAAGTGGTCGTGGTGCCGCAGAGGACCCAAACAGCCTGGAAGAGAGCAGTAGAATAACGACCGAGGTTGTAAATAATCCTACGAAGCCTGAAAATTTTCTCTCCGCTATGGTATTCGCCACTGGGTGCGGCGTTGCGATGCTCGCAGTCCACTTCCAGTACTCGGGCGCGGGGTTTCTCGCTTGTCTGTTTTTCACCTGTGCGTTTTCGCAGCTGTCGAGGCCAAAAAGTGCAACTTTGCACGGCACAACAAGTTCTAAAACCCCAGTCGGTACTAGTACAGGCGATTTTCCAGACGACGGAGCAGAGGCAACGGACCGGCACGACGAAGGAGCAACGGGCGCTTATAGTGATTCCGGAGCGGACAGCGACGACAACAGAATAGCCATGCCCAGTCAATCGCCGACTGACGGGGGCAGCGGGACGAAAAGAGTCATGTCGTTTGAGCTAGAAGACATCTCGCTTGCGGCGCCGAGTGCGGCGAGCGATGAGGCGAGCCACTCACTCGACTTGGATCTTCGCACAAGTAGTCCAAAGGGCGCCGCAAGAGGGGGATTTGGAACAGAAGAGAAAGACCTCCGGGTTGTACTAGGTGATACAACTGCAGTCCCCTCGAGGCAGGGCGAGGACCACTCCGTTTTCGACGTGATGGGCGCATCTCACGCCGCCGAGGACGCGGATGCGGATTTTTCGGTGCGCGAGTTGATGTTGGCCGCTGGCGCGCAGGACTACACGCCGGTCACGGCGGTGTGCCACAACCTCAGCCGGATATGGGACTGGTTCGCCGAGCCGCTGCTTTTTGGCGTGATTGGTACGGTTGTGGACGTGCGAAAGCTCCACTTTCCCACCCTTCCGAAGGCGACCTTTCTCGTCCTGTGCTGCGTGTTTTTCGTGCGCGTTCCCGCCGCCGTGTTCGCGACGAGCTTCGGCAACCTGAGCTGGCGGGAGCGGATTTTTATCGGCCTCGCGTGGATGCCGAAAGCCACGGTGCAAGCAGCCTTGGGAAGCGTTCCGCTCGATAGGCTCCATAAGATTTTGGAAACGGAACGGAGTCAAGGCGGCGGAAAGAATAGCTCTACTCCCGAGGTGGAGATGAAGGTCTTGCAGGAGTGGGGCGAAGTGATCGTGACGACCGCGGTCTTGTCCATTCTTCTGACGGCGCCAATAGGTCTGCTGGTCGTTTCAAAGCTCGGACCCATCATGCTCACGCGGGACGGCGATCCGTCTGCGAGTAGAAGAACATCTGGCGCCGATCATGGGGCTGTCGAGCTATCATACGCTGACAACGTCGAAGTAGATGCGACGGCCGCCTCGAGTAGCGACGCAATAGCGCGGGAGTAAAAGCAATTTTGCAAAAATACGCTGTGCATCTTCGGATCAAAGTCCTTTTGTTTTCGTCGCCCTCGCGTCATGTCAAGGATCGCTGTGTTTTCCAATTTCGATCTACAAGGCAGAGAGACGGTTCGGAATAGCACTCATGCTTACGACGTTGGAGATTGCACCGAGCGATATTAACAAGGAGAGGCTATCTGGCATTCAGTACTTAGCTTATATATTTCAAAGAAGTTCTCTACTAGTCATGAAACAAAAATACTTTCTCGCGCGTTTCGTTGCTTCGTCGTGAATTTCGCGGTCGCTTTCGAAGTTTTTTCATTTTTCCAAAATCGATGACCGTTTATTTTAGAAACGAAAAAATGTAACAACGTTAGTTGTACCTAAGTCCCGTATAATTGAAGCCCAACGCGCTGGTGCTCGATAAAACGCCATGCCCGCATCTTCGTAAGGGCGTTTAGTTTCTACCTGTTGCGCCGTTTTCCGTGCCGGATACAACTGCCGTAGTAGTTTCGAAAGCGCAGGGTGGAGTAGAGATGGATTTCGACTATGCACTGCAAATATGTCTGGGTCTGGAAAGTTGGAATGTTAAAAAGGAATGGCAGACGCACTGCAATACGCAGCTATGCATGACAAATTTTTTGGCTGCCATGTGTTACGTATCACGCATGGCACACTGCGTTCTTGCGTGACAGGTAAGAGTCCCTTTGCGTGCCTATGCAACACAGACTCTCGAGTCATGCCAGACAAGCATGACAAAACTGCACTCTTTCAGACCCAGACATATTTGCATTTGATATCGACTTTTCGCGCACGATGGACTCGACCTTCGAGTCGTCGGTCTGGAGCGAGCTGCCGTATCCTGAGTAAAAACGTCCCCACCCCATAGTTGTCATGCAGATTTGCGACTACAGGAAGATTTGTATATGCGCATCTCCATGAGAGGCATTTCCAATCGCGTTTTGGGATTTGTAATGCTGTGAACGGGATGAGCAGATGGATTTGTGATGCGGCTGCACTTGCTAAACTGCACCACACTAAGGACTGGAATTTGTCATGCGTTGCTCCCAAAGCTTCTGGGTTTCTGTTGCTACGTTCCCAACTTGACTATGGGGTGGGAGCGGTTTTACATATGATATGCCGCCGATTGACCTCAAGATGCGGGGTTGGCACCTCTCCGACGATCCTGCTTGGGGGACGAGTAGGAACGAGGCCATGCGAAAAACCGCGATTAAGCCTTCCGTATTCCAACAAGTGGCACAGGTACTTATGTTTAAACTAAAGGTTGTTAGATCGAAGACGTTTGTGCGTCGATCTTCGGAAAGAAAAAGAGTCCTCAACAGGGATGGAGAGCCTATGCTACAGTAAGTACATGAAAAAGACTTTGAAAATGAAAATCTTCTTTCCGATCAACTCTAAAATCAGTCTTCTTCCTCGACGAGACGGGGGTCGCGCTCGCCACCGGGAGGTCGACAGAAGTCCCCGGATTTTGTGGACACCAGCAAGGAAGCCTCCGTAAAGTACGACAATCTAATGGCCGCGGACATGGTAGACGACCCCTCTAGCTTGCGGCGATACCAGCTCATACCTGATCCGACCCGGAAGCGGCGCTTTCCGCCGAAATCGCCAAAGCACCGGACTCCCAGGTTCGTCGTCTTTGGAAAACCAGTTCTTGCGCGGATTTCTTTTCTTTGACAGTGTGGAACATGAAAGTGAAACTACAGTAGCTCCTGGCACACTTCGAGACAAAAAAAAAACTGCCATCAACCGCATAATATTACAGTGACTTCCTGAACTACAAGAAGTTTCAGGACACGCTGCGCCGCAACAACCGAAGCACGCAGCTCACTGACACGAGCGTGGATTCGGTGTTTTCCACTTCGCCTGGCCCCCTCGTGGAGGAGCGCGCCTACACGATTCACCCGGCGGATACGTATCCCGGCGAGGTTCACGGGAGCGGAGGGCGGAAGTCGTTGCAACGGAAAAAAACCTTATGGATTGCAAATATGTCTCGGTCTGGAAACTTGTATTGCTAAAAGCGAATGATAGACGCACTGCAATACGCAGCTATGCATGACAAACTTTCTGGCTACCATGCCTTACGTATTCCGCATGGCACGCTGCGTTTTTGCATGACAGGCAAGAGGGCCTTTTCGTGCCTATGCAACACAGATTCTCGAGTCATGCCAGACAAGCATGACAAACTTGCACTCTTCCAGACCCAGAAACTTTTGCATTTGATAAACCTTTGCCAGCTACAACACCGACTTGCAAGGCGAGGACGTTGGAAACCGAGGTACCGCTCTTGGTTTTTCGATCTTTTTCATGTTGAGCGTACTGCTTTTTCAACATCAGGGTTGTCGACACCACGCGCCTATCTACTTTCTCAGCTGCATTTTGGTTGCTTATTGGTTTAAAGTTAGTCTCGCATCATCATCACCCCTCTACATTTCAGACCCGCAGCGTATGCTTCCACCGAAGAAAAAATACGAGAAGGAACTTCTGTCCTCGACGGAGAGTAGTTACGTTGCACGTGCAAACGCGTCAGAGCGTCTCAAGCAATCGTATCGATACTTCTTTCTTATTTGAGTTTGTCAACATAAGGTACAAATACAAGACCACGAAACATGAAATGGAGTGTTATAGACTGAATACTTCTGTATAGTACCCGCATCCATTTGAGTCTCGTTTTGTAGTTGCCACGCTGACGTGCAACAGGTACGATCCGACACGCAAGCGGTCTCCGCGGGCGTCGCCGCTGGCGGGGCCAATCGACTATTCCAAGATCGTACGAAATATTCCGGACGGCAAGCCGACGGTGGATGAGCAACAACAGATGATTGACCAAATGATTCGGGAAGCGGAGGAAGCGAACCGGCGCGCCAACGAGGACCCCCGAGCCGTCTCCAACGCGATGCCAGGTCCCCCGCCGGTGAAGCGAAAGCAGAAAACGCAGCAAGAGATTGTGCGGATGGGTATGTTCGGGAACGACAAGGCCGGCCGCGCGAAAGCGGAACGCCACGTGAAGGCCGCCGTGCTCGGGGAAAGTAAGCAGGGCTCATCGTCTGCGGCGTCCGCGAAGACGGGTGGGGGAGCCTCGTCTTCTTCCTCCGAGTCGAAAACCGTGACGCGTTCGCCCTCTGCAGTGCCCGTGACCACTACATCAAGTACTTCTAAATCGGAGAAGAAAATAGTAACCTCCGGAACATCAGCTGCTTCCAGTGCAGCTGCCTCCGCACCGAAAAGCAAAAAAAGCGAACGCAAAAGCAGGAGAATAGCGGAGCCGGAAGATGTTTTGACCGTGATATCCAGCGAGGTTGCCAGTGACGTCATGGCGGACGTGTTCGGCGCGGTGGAAACGGTGCTCAAGCCCGAGGAGCCCGAGCCCATGACTCGCAACCCTCTGATAGAATTGATAACCGGAAAACCTCCCCGAAGGCTTTCGAGGGGTGGCAGCGCGGGAATTTCGCAAACGGGCCGCGCGTGGACGCGTGGGCCACAAGGGGCCCGCCTTCCGTCTGGGGCAGTTTCTTTTTGAGAAACAACCTGCCAACATTCCGTCCAACAATAGGGGCAAGGCCCTTGCTTTCTGACTTCCGACAAATCTTCATCGTTGAAAAGTGAGAAGCTACGGACTTCTCACTGCGTTTCCACTGGTCTTCTAGAAAAGGAGTGAAAAGTCAGCGACTTCTCGTTTCTGAAGCATTTTCATTCTGGAAAAGTGAGAAATCAGTGATTCATTTGTCACTTCTGAAAAGTTTTCATGTTGAAAAGCGAGAAGTCGCTCCGCTGACTTCTGAAAAGTTTTCATTTGGGAAAAGTGAGAAATCAGTGATTTCTCACTCGGTTTCTCGAACAATCCGAGAAATGGAGTGGGAAAAATGTGATTTCTCACTTTGCAAGACTCTCACTCTGGTCGGAGTCGCGTTGACTCTTCCCAGAGTGAGAATTTTTCAAAAGTGAGAAATCAGTGACTTCTCACTACTTTTCTCGAAGGTACCCGAGCGCCAAATTTCTTCGGGGCTCGGGTACCTTCGAGAAAAGTAGTGAGAAATCACTGATTTCTCACTTTTGAAAAATTCTCACTCTGGAGTCGGACTCCAAAAAGGTTTCCAGCCGTCAAGATTTCGCGAGAGTGAGAAATCACTGATTTCTCACTTCTTTTCTCTAAGCCTTTCGGGATGTGTAGGCGACTTCTCACTCCGAGTGAAAAAGCCAGTGAGCTTTAACTTGGTTTTTTGAATGTCTTCGGGAGGCAGCGCGAAAGCTCGCTGCGTGCGAAAAGTTAATGGAATGTCATTCCCCCACTTCTCCAGCCTATTCGTAAAATGTAGCCAATAGGAGCGGACTTTTTACTCCCTTCCTGAGGGGACCTCTGGGCGAGCCCGAAGTGCAAAGCCAGCGCGCTTTCGCTTTTGTTGTCAGCGCGCTCGCAAAGTCAGCCGGCTTTGATTGGGGGGGGATTTGTTTTGTGCCGTCGATCTTCGTGCTGCTGCAGAGGTTTGCGAAGCTTCAAAAGAACTACTAACTTACACTAGCGCGCCAAACTGATCGACTTGGCGCGGATTCTGTTTCTCGAAGGCGTCCGGAGAAATTTTCCGGCGAAAAGGAGGGGGCTTTTGCGAGTCATGGCGGACGTGTTCGGCGCGGTGGAAACGGTGCTCAAGCCCGAGGAGCCCGAGTCTGCGCCGACGTTGGAGGGCATCAATGCGCTGCTGCCGCCCTCCGAGCGCTTCACCTTTGGAGGGTCAAGCTCGTCTTCAGCAGCTTCCTCTGATGAACTCGAGAACTACGAGCTGCAGCCAGAAGTGCAGCGACAGACAGGGAAGATCACCAGCCAAGTAGAAGGATCCGGTATAGTCCAGTCTTCAACAACAAAGCCGCTGCAAAAGAATCAGGTCGTGCCACTTCTGGCAGCTGACCCGCTCGACCCGTTGCAGGCGAGCAAAACGAGCACCGACTTGCCCACGATCGTGGCTATTTCCGAAGACGTGGAGTACTACCAGGAGGGGGATGACGGAGAACTAGAGGAAGAGAAACGCGAACTGCCCAAGTCCACCACCGAGCCCGGGCCCGGGCACTACAACGTGAAGCCGATGTGGAACCAGGATGGCCCGACCTGGAGCATGGCGCCGTGCCCGGCCCGGGAGCTGCTCCGACAGGGGGCCACCAACTGGCTGCTGAAGCCCAGCTTCGACCTGGGCAACCCGGGACCGGGCCAGTACGGCGACGTGGCGGGCAACAAGATCCCCTCGAAAGCGACCATCTACATGGGGATGAAGCCCGAGTTGTGGAAGCCGGAGGTGAACGACCCCCAGATTCCCACCTCCACGCACCTCTACAAACCCGGCGGCCCCTATTTCACCATCAAGGGCAAGTTACCGGCCATGAAGTCGTCCGTGACCTTCAGCTTTGAGTACCGCCCGGGGAAGGAGTTCTACGACAATAGCAAGGTAGCGTTCGATCATCGGGAGTTCTTGGATGAGTTCGGGTCCTACTACAGCCTGGATCTGTCGAAGGAAGCGAGCCGGTTCCTCTCGCCGGAGAAAACCCGCCGCAAGTTGACCGCCAGCGAAATGGAGCAGGTCCGGAAGATGGAGGCCCGGGCGCAAGAACGGGTCCGCCACCTGATGGAGGTGGATGTTGCGGGGGAGAGTGGATCAGCATCTCGGATGCTCGAGGCGGGTTCGTCCACCATGCCCGCCGGAGCCGCGAATTTGTCCATTGAGGGCACCGTGGGGAGTAGTTCTATCGCAACAGAACAAACCCTCAATAACCTGGCGTCCTCCGCGGAACTACTCCGTGGTACGAGCACGATGAATCCGGTCGGATTCAGCAAAAACGCAACTTCTTTGGAGGACGAAACGCGGGAGCCCGAGGCTTCGGCGACCACCTCAAGGGCGCTTTATGACACCTCGATCGACAGCCTGGAGTCCAACACGTCTTTGATGTTCCCACCCACGACACGCATAGACCAGCTTCGCAAGGAGCACTACATGAAGACGAGGTACTTGTTTGAAAGAACGACCCATTTATTGGGGACTCCAAGTTGCAGCTGTGTTGGGCAGACATAGTGCAACTTTTTTTTTTGCATAAATTACAGGCTTGAGAGTAGAGAGAGTGGATGAAGTTTCTGTTCCGATATTAAAGTAGAACAAATCGTGTACACAGTATAATTTATTTCTCTTTCCACCGACCTACGAAAAGGTATAAGCCTCCGTCGTACACGCAAATTGGGTTGACGGCCCGGAACCTCGACCGGTACTCCATCGCGGGGAACGACAAGCGCACAACCAGTTTCAACACGCGGCCGACCAAAAAGCGGATGGACGCGGACCAGACCAACTGGTACGTGCAGAGCAGCGACTGCCTCATCTCCGCCGGCCTGCGGTACGCCCACCCGAACAATTGGGTCGCGGACCCAAAGAAGGGCTTCACCCTCCTCGGCCGCGACGAGAAACCGTTTGCGCTCCCGACCGCGGGAAAAGAGGTGCCGCTGCGCGACATGGGAAAGTACAACAGCCGCACCACGAGAACGAAGTCCAACGGCTTCTCGTGGGGAGCCTCGTCGAGGTTCGGCGGCCTGTACTGCTAGAAGATGAACGGCGCAGGAGGACTAACTTCGCGCGGAATGGATGCTAAGATTAGGAAAGTGACAAAGGGGTCATCCGATATCTGAATATCACCGTATTTCGTTTAGTATTCAATTAATGAACAATGAGGATGAGCTGCTGAATAACCTCTTTAATGCAGAAAATGTCAATTATCGATGTAGATGTACTACTGCACTGTCGCCTATACTATTTCTGAACTGGTCAAAAGAATATCGAGCAACCGCTCGCTGCGCGATATTTCTGTCCTTGTACAAATACGAATGACGACAGAGCTGCGGAAAAGTGTAGCGGTGCCGCTTTTTTGCCCCTGTAGGATGGAGTGCGATTTCAACGTATCACGACAGACAGAAAAAAGCGTTCGCCATGAAGGTCTCGACGACCACTCCGCCTATGAAGTTTATTTTGTTTTTGATACACGTCGCGTGCTGTTCGCAATATTTACCCTGGAAGGTCTGAGGCAGATGTTGCATGGTGCCGGCTGTTGCTACCGGCAGAGCCCTGCGGAGGAACGTCTGCCGAGGTAGCGCCGACTTCCGTCTACAGGCCCCCAGGCGCGGGGCCCGCAGGGCTGCGCGCTCAGGCCCGGGACAAAGACCGCGCGCTCCTTCTCGACGAGGCTGAGCGGACAGAGCTGCAGCGCGGAAAAACCTGCCCGGCGGCAAGGCCACGGACCGCGCCGGGCCGCGTGCTCTGGCGTCCTAATGGCGACCCGATCTGTGCCGGCCTTCTCCTGGGGGGATCGGCGGCAGAGACGGGCGACAGCAGCGCGGGCACCCTGGCCCGCGCGGCCCCTCGGCCTGCCTGGCCCCTCCGCTGCCTTCTCTCGGATCGCCGTCCACTCAGTTGCACAGAGCAAGAGCCAGCAGGCCCCCTGGCAGCAATCGACGCTGGAGAAATCGGCCAAAAAGCTTCCGGCCTGTTAGCGGCCTGCCTCGCGCCGTTCCTCGGCAGGCCGCGGGCTGCCGCCCCAGACGGGAAGCCTGCGAAGCGAAAACGCCCGCGCGGCAAGGACGAGCCCACGCGGCACGCACAAGACGGAACCTCAGAAGCGGACGCCGGCGCCTTTCCTCGACAAAAGAACTCCTGCCCCGACGTAATTCCGAAAACCGCCACCAACTCCGGCCCCTCGGACAGCAAAGGCCGGCGCTTTTGTGGATTCAGGTCGGGGCGGCAGTTCTGGAAACTGTCCCCCAGCACGACGGCCGCCAGTTTCCGCCCGTGCTGTGTTTCGTTTTCACGCTTGCGGGGCCGGCCTACGCCTGCGCAATATGCGCAGGCACATGAGGCCCAGAAAGGAGGCGCCGGCCTCCGCATTCGGGCCCCGCGAGGAGCGCCGCGATTCCGGGGGAAAGCCGGCAGCCGGAAACGGCGAAACCGAGGGACAGCCGTCGGGATCTCGATGCAGAACCCCGGTCCCGCCATATTGGAAGGGGACTTGGTGCAGCCCAGGAAAGACCAGAAGCCGTTCGCCTCCGATTATTTTGAGAGAGAACTCAGAAGCGGGGCCCTGACCGCGGTCGATCTATCCCCGGCGTTGGACGCGATCGGCCCGGACTGGCGAGGTCGTCAGTCTCACGAGGCCCGCAGCACTGCGGTAGCCGCGTTTTCTCAGAAAATGCCCGCACCCAGCCCGCGGGCGCGCCGTCTGCGCTCGTGCCACAGACTTGGCGGGGAGTGCCGCGGCCGCGCGCCTGCGATGGCGCGCTCGTGTCATTAGACATCCAGGGGGCACTCGACTCCGTGCGCCACTAGTCACCCGTGGGGGACTGCGCCACCAAAGCCGTGCCGCCGTACATCCGGCCGGCCCTGTGGTCTTTCCTCCGTGGGCGATGTTTCCGCGCCCGTGTTGCCGGCGGCCACAGCACGTGGCACAAGATCCGCAGCGGCGTCCCGCAAGGCGGGCGCCTTTTCCCCTGGCTGTGCAGCCTGTGCCCCGAGTTCCTCGAAGTGCGCCTGGAGGGTGTTGCCATCATCATCATCATCTACGCCGCTTGTGCCTGGAGGCACAAGCGGCGTTCGCCGTGAATGATGGTCTCGGCGGTCACTCTGCTTATAAAGTTTGTTTTTGATACCCGTCGCGTGCTGTTCGCGCATCCAGCAATATTTACCCTGGGAGGCTTGAGCTCACGCTATACCTGACTTTTTTGCTTTATTGAATCTCTGTAGCTTTCTTGAAGTAGTACTAAGTTCGAGCTTGTTACCGAAACACGAGAAGAACGTGAGCGAGATCGAGGTCAAATGTGGAGAAGTATTTGCGAATGTGAAAAGCTGTTGATCTTCCCGTCTTGATGTGCAGAATCGGGTTTGAAGTGCAAATTGGTACTGCGACAACAAACGAAGAATGACCATATGACACTTGGTGCAAATAAGTGACGACTTTTGTTTGTGCGATGCTGACGTAAAAAGCAGGAGGTACAACTACAAGGAGTCCGCCGGTTTTGCGTCGGACTGTCGCAGCAGACGTGGAAGGACTACCTACATTTCCGGTTCTGATGGAGGAACGGTTAGCGTGCCTGGAGTTGTACGGGCGGCTTCGGGCCGCCGTTCCGGGGAGCAGCGAGCGGGCACGGGCTCTGTTTTCGGTCGAAGAGGACCAGCGCAAGCGGGTGTTTCTTCGCCTCGTGCCGGACCCGTACGCGACGGAACTGAAACCGAAGCAGTGGCGCTGCACGCACGCGGTGCCCGTGCAGGCGAAGACCAACGCACTTGTGGACACGGTCGGCGCTTGCCTGTTGGACTGGGTATAAATATGGTGAAGGATATTATGCCCTTACTGCGAAACAAGCGATTTCGGAAAGCCTATACTTGGTAAATGTGAGAGATCGCGCCGCACAGAGGTTATGTCACTACAGTCGTTTCTTGGAATTTGATAAAAGCGCGTGTTTCTTGTGGAACATCAAACCGATATAATCATTAAACAGGTCCTGGACGGGTACAATGCGGTCCTTTTATCGATGGGCGCCGAGGGGAGCGGCAAAACCTACACTCTGTTTGGCCCCCCATCGGGGACGAGCGGTGCAGCCACCGGGGCGTCGGCGGCGCGGAGCGTCGACGCCGACGGCCTGGTCACGGCGTTTCTGCGCGAAGTGTTCCGCGTGCGGCGCAAGGAGAAATTCCGGGTGGGTTTGTCGTGGTGGGACGTCCGCGGTAGCGAGGTTCGGGACCAGAACGAACGGCCGGTGTTCCGGAACCTGACCAAGTTTGACGTGCTGGAACTGCAGTCCTACGGGGAGGCACTGGAGGTTTTAACCGCGCTGCGCGAACGCGACACCGTGCGCAAGCACTGCCTGAAGAACTCCACCGCGAAGCTCGCCAAGCCGCGGCACCTGTTTTTGCGCGTGGCTCTGTTCCACGACCAGGAAGATCACCTGTTAAGCACGGTGCACTTCGTTGATCTTGCCTCGGAGAGTGACGCCGAGTGCAAGCGCGACCTGGGGTCGCTGCACGTCTTGCTCCGGGAGGTGGGGGGCGCCTTCGCGGAGACCGAGAACCACAACCCCAGCTCCGCCGCGGAGGACGCCGACGGCGGCGGCGGACCGAACGCCTTGCTGCGGTCCCCCGTCTCGCCCCAGTTCAAGTCGGAAAGACAGCTGGGCGCGTTGCTGATGCCGCTCATCACCGGCAACTGCAAGACCTTCGTGCTCGCCACCGTGCCGGAAACGCAGCTGACGGAACCGCAGATGGAAGAGACTGTACGGATTTGTTGCTGTGTTTGAGGCAGGTGGCTTTTACATGGTAAGTTTACAACTAAATGTAGAGGAAGTGGAGGTCGTCGGTACTAAAGGTATACTTTTACAAACCTTCTTGGTAGATACCTTTTCATCGTGGGACCCTTTGTGTAGAGATTCCCACTTCGCTGTGCTGCACGCTCATTGTTCTATGCACCTACCGCAGATTCGCTGCCTGGACACAGCCGAACGGGCATCGCTTATGGCGACGACGTGCCGGCGGCTGTATTTACGCGGCGGGGTCGACCTCATTCCGCTGCGCGTCGGATGGACCCCGCCCACGGGCGCGGACGAGAAAATTCGGCGACCTTCGGTGGATCTTTCTACGGTGGGCGACCACGTGGGGCCGGAGGATCTGCATCGAGTCCGGCGCTTCACTGGCGATAGCTCCATCCTCGCCGGAGACCAGTGGGACCACGAAAATGTGCTTCCAACCGAAAGGCTTTTCGCAGACGAGATCGACCCGGCGATTGACAGGAGAAACGCTTTCGACACCATAACCGCGCCGAAGGAACAATCGGATAAAAATTCCTTCCGATCGACGACTCGCAAGGCCGACCAGGAGCCGCCGCCAGCACCACCGCCCAACCTTCTGGCTTCGAACGACCCCTCCGAAGATACAAGCGCATCGCCCCGAGGGGCGGGGGAACATCAATCGTCGATGAACAGTACGACCTCTAAGTCACCGGCCGCCGCAGCCAGCACAAAAAGTATCATCGCCGGCACTACAGTGCGCGCGTCTTCGTCCACGGCTCGACTCGGATCGCCGGAAGCTGCGCGTGGCAATAAGGGCGGCACGACATCTGCAACCGGAGCACCAGCAGGACTGCTGCAGCAGTACTACGGCAACACCTCCAACTACCTGGAGGTTTCGCGGCCACCGGATTCGCCCAAGAAACAGCCGGGGGCCGACAAGAAGCTGGCGCAGGACTACGAGGCGCTGCTGCTGGCGCACCGGCGCGTGCTGAAGCAGGTGGAGGTGCTCCAGGCGTCTAAAGTTTCCGCCGTGGACCACGACTTACTCACCGACAAGTACCGCCGCGCGTTGCGCCAGATCGAAACGTTGGAAGAGCGCGAGATCGGGGCGGAGGAGCTGGCGGAGCGGGACCTGCAGATTCAGGACCTGAAGCTCGCCGTGCTGGATGTGAAGAAGAAGCTCCGCGCGGCAGTGGGGGAGAAGTTGGTGGACCTCGACCTGGACGTTTCGCGAAACCCCTACGCCCTGTTTGACGAGCTGGAAACCGAAATCACCCGTCTGCGTCGCGAGGTGCAGGCGCAACAGGAACGGAATGTGCGCCTAGCACTGGAGCTGGAAAGGTTTTGGAGGAAGTTTCTGTAGTTCTCGTTGATTGGTCGTTTCGTGCGGGCTTAATATTTTCAAGTGAGTATAGTCTCGAAGCGCCGTTCTTGAGTGGATGGCGTTTCTTGGATCTCGCGAAATGTTTGTACTGCTTTTTTGCATTTATTATGCTATGCAAGAATGTTTTCGACAGGTACCAAAATCCGCTGGGGGTTGCGAACCTGGACAGTGCGAAGTTGCCCAAGTTTGTGAAGGACTTGCAACGCGATCTGCAGAGCCTTCGGCAGCGCGAAGACGAGTTCGCGCGGTCCGAGCGCAGCAACAAACTTGTATCGAAGTGCGTGCAGGACCTCACGACCAAGCTTGGCAGGACGGAGCAGCAGCTAAAAGAGTCGCAAAAAAGGGCCGACCTTGCCGAGAAGAAAGCTGATGCGAGTGAGGAGTTTCTCGAAAAGGTTCTGAAGAAGGCACGTGAAACGGAGTCCGACCTGGAAATGTACATAAGGGCCTTTTTCTGTCATTTTTTTTTCCGTGCGCAGCATCATACACTTGCTGCTGTAAGTACATCAAGGAGGAGCTGTACTATGTTCATCTTGATTGTCGTACTTCCTTCATAGGTTGGCGTTGTACCGGAAGCATCGATAAGCATTCAGATAAAAACGCATCATGCGGAATAAGAATATCGAAATAATGTATCTACTTTACACCAGCATGCGCAAGACAAACGAGGGGTTGGAGATCGAAGTTGCGGGGCTCAAGGAGGCGTGTTTTCACCACATGCAGTACAAACGGCAAGACGATTTGCTGACGAAGTTTTTGCCGCTGTCGCGAGAGCTGAAGACCGGGAGCACGAGGGGATCGGTGCTGCGTGCGGGCGGGGGGGCGACCACGTCCTGGACCGGGACGAATCCGAGCAAGGTGCTCACAGATAACTTTGAAAAACTGCACAAGGAGATCACCGGGAACCCGGACTTGCGTTTCATTGTGCCGCTCTCCGCGCGGGTCAAGAGCGGTCTGGACGCGCTGCTGCGGCAGCACTCCACGCTCGAGGAAAAAGCGGCCACCGCGTTGCAAGTCATGCAGCGGTCGGTCGCAGACGAGATTCGGGATGTGTCCCCTGCACCCTCTGCCCGCAGTCAAGTCTCGTTCCTCTCCACGGGCCGACGTGGCAACCGCTCGACTTTGAGAACATAAAGATTGATGGACGGTAGAATCACGCTGCATGAAGAACAAGCACCGAAGCGGCCTTATGTGGTGTCTTGCGCAGCCTCGGGCTTTGCATGTCGTGATTCCCAACACTACTTCCACATAGATACATGCACATGCATTTGAGCATTGAAGCGCACAATTCAATGATGCAGCACCAACATGCGCCGTCCGTGCTGGTCCCAAAAAGTGAGCAGTACTCAGCTCGACGTGTGCAGCGCGTTCTCATGTTTTTTGTGAAGCGAGAGAAAAATAAAAATCTCCGTGTCGGAACTGAAAAGTTCTTTTCATGGACCCGTCGTTCGTTTACGTTCTTCCAAGTCAGATGTGTGCGTTCTCACTAGCCAGCAGTCGTTTGTCGTAGGTGTGACACTTTCACTTCGTCGTCCGTTCCCGTTGTCGTGTCGTCTTTCAAGGGGCGTCAGCGAAATTGCAGGCCAAGTAAAGGCTCGTTCAGTTTAGAATCTTTTCGTTCAAGTTGAATTCGTGCGATATCAGTGTCGATATCGTTGACTGAGTATGTAGACAGCAGACTTTCCCATTGGATATTTGCGGAGTTACATCAGGTTGTTGTTGCTTAGGAAACCGATAGCGATAAGTTTTATTTCCCTTACCTGTCTGTAGTGCCCCAGCAGAACAACTTTCCCATGATGGACCTACCCACCTGTATCAAGAACGACCCTCCACCATCAAATATGTATCTGCGAAAAGAGAAGAATCACTGTAGTTTTACCGGCCGATAGGTATGGTTCTTCCCAGCACAATTTTATCTTTCAACATCCTTGGACCCCTCCCAGTTTGCTACTTACCTTCACCCCAATAATTTTGCGTGATCGTGACTAGACATGGATTTATTTGCTACTCCCCGCCTCTCTCATTCCGTCGCATGGCGGGGTTGTTAGTCTGGAGCAAACCGGCGAGCAACTCAGCGTACCACGGAAGTGCTACGGTCGTTCCCAGCAGGATGCGTTGCGGTCGATCGCTCCTCGTTGCGGTTTGCTTGGGTGTCTTCGTGCCAGCCGTCGTCGTACGGACAGCTGAAGTTCTTGCACAGGCATCCTCGTCGACTCAGCGTAGCACCGCGACAACGCGTGCGCGCAGGCGACTGACGAGACGGGATCATCATGCGCCAGTGTTTCAATCGCTGCGCGGCACGTTCCTCGATAAGAGAAGGCGTAAAGTAAATCGGTTTCTGCGAAGAGCGGCCGTGGTAGACGATAAGTATAACAGGATCGAGCTACTAGGCGCATCGAATGATGATGATCGAATAAAGAGCACAAGTGAGGCGGAGCTCGCGGCCGCTGCGGCGCCAGGAGCACCGGCGGGGCAGGGCTCTTCCAAGACGTCCGCAGTGTTAACCACCCTGCCGCCCTTCTCCATGGAGACCAAGTTGGCGAGGGAGGCAATGATCCAGGACTTTCTGCGCAAGGAATTCGCCCCCGAGGCGACCTTCAAGCCGGAAGTGGTCACGCGGGCCGAGCCTGGTTCGTACCCCATCAACTATTGCAGCGCGCTGCCGCTGCTCGCAGAGAACACCGCGGCTTCATCCGCTGTGGACAACGCGAAGAACGGTTCCGCCGTGGCGACGCCGTCGGCTTTCGGACAACAACTGTGCAGCTGCGGGGGCTACGTTGTGAGTACCACCACTAGTTCCCTCGGAAACAAGGAGAACAACGGCACAGCCGCGTCTCACACGATGATCACTTTGAACCTAGCGCAGGAGTGGGGCGGGGCGACGGAAGATCATGATGTTGACCTGTATTCTCCGTCGGAAGAAAAGACTCATTCGCTGGTGCGACTGAAAAACAGTATCCGGCCACGGAACTTGGGGAATCCCTTGACCGACAGTGTGCAACTGCAGTACTGCTGCGCGAGCCGCTACATTGTGTTCGCGGTCAAAAGCAGTCAGGGCGTCCCTGGTGTCTCCCCGGCAACCCGCTGGTCCTACATTGATGTCGAGGACTATCGGCGCCGCGAAATCGACGGGGAGCCTCGAGCCTGCACGGTATGCGACAAATTGCAAATGCGGACGGCTTCCTTTTCCCACACGGGGTATTTCCGCCGGGAGCCGTATTTGGCAATCCCGGAGGCGGCGAAGGCAAACTCCAATGGGCGCAATGATGTCGCTTTAACGGCGTTTCGCTACGCCCTGCGAGCGGACCGAGCCTTGTTGGAGGAGATGTCGAAACGCTTCTCCGAAACGGGAAATGGGAACGCAACTACCCCCACGACACCGGCAGCGGCAAGTCAGACGGTCACCAACGCCTGTTTGCGTCAAGTGAGACGTGGCCAGTGGCGCCTGCGTGCCTACAAGGTGGCCACGGAGGACGGGTTGAAGGATTTTGTGTGGGATAGTCCAAACGTCGAAAGCGGTCGAGACCCGCTACGGGAAGGTGACAACGTCGTTGAGCCCAGAAGACATCTTCCGCTCGGCTGGAGCGCCTGGAAGCGGACGGTGGTAGAATCCGGGGAGCAGGAAGATCCGCTTTGTGAACTCGGTCCGCTTCCGCAGGAGGTAATAACCAGCATCAATAGCACTAACCAGAGTCAACAGTTCTTCTCGCAAGAATCGTCTGGTGCTTTTTTGCAGGAGCGCGACGAGAGTAACATAACTGCAGGGGGCGTGCCGCCGGGGGCAGAGAAAAATTCGTCGAATGCTACCAATGAGACGTCGGCCACGACCTTTGCTCCGGGACTAGTCAAAGATACTATCGGCGGGTCGGGCGAAAATAAAACTCCCACCATGCATCCGGGACTGGCTTTCGACATGACTGGTACAACAACTGCCCCTCCAGGAGCGAGCGAAGGTACAACAACTGCCCCTCCAGAGGTCACGCCCGCTGCCCTTCCAGTGGAGGAGCAGGTTATTCCAGACGAAAAGCTAGAAGGGCTGGCCCTCACTTGCTTGAGCTCGCAGCACGTGGAATTGTCTCCAGGACGGAGTGACAGCTGTTTTCAGACAGCCATGGGCTATGCTTTCCCCCCGGCAGTGTTGGCAGAAGTGCCGCACGTGATGCTGCAGCGTGTTCCGCCCGTTCAGTGCGAAAGCTGGTGTTACAGGCTTGGCAGAGAGAATTGCGCCGCTTTTCAAGCCATGCGGATCGAGCCGCTCCGAGGAACACCAGTTTGGGCGTGCACACTCCTGAAGCAGAAGCCAGAGGTCCAGCCGACCACACTGGCGGTTGGTCCGCAAGTTTTTGAAGTGCTGGACAGTGAGGCGTCCGACCAGGATAAAGTACAGCAAGCCGACCTGTTGCAGCGGAATCCGACCGCTCTCATCGGGGTGCGGTGTCGCGATCCGTCCATACAGAAACTCGATCCGCAAACCGGCGAGAAGTTGGGGACGATTACGGGGCTGATGCCTCGCGGTTACGCGGTCTCTGCGGCAGCAGACGCCTACTCTCTGAAACCCGTAGACGGGCCCGTTTGTAGCCTGAAAAGTGTAAAAGAGTTCCGGGGACCAACACGCGAGAGCTGCCTGGAGTTGTGCACCGCGAATCATGCCTGCCGGGGCATCGCGTTTCGCCAAGGAGTCAAGAGCGTGGCGTCCGAAGCGGCACCAGAACGGCTGGCCGATTCTCTTTGTGTCCTGTTACATTCCGACACGGAAGTGCTGTTGGACGTGGAAGCGGCGGCACAGATTCAGGCGGACGGGAGCTTCTGTCTGACGATCGGGCCTGAGATGGCCGCGCTTGGCGGCGGGGTTTGGCTAAAGGGTCATCGCGAGGCCTGTGGGGTAAAGGAAAACAGTGAGGTTCCTATGGACATATCTTCTGCGCAGGCTGGCATCGGCGGAATCGCTCGCACCTCTTCGGCGTTGTCCGGTTACCTGCCCACCGTGGGCTTGCCCATCGGGCCCATGGAACTGACCGACGCGAATGCCCCCGTTTTAAACCGGCAGTGGTTACACAATGAGTTTGCAATCCGCGTGCGGGCCTCGCGCGTTGTTGTCGACGCGGTTCGCGGGGAGCCCGTCAACGAGGACTCGGACGAACTCGTACAGGTCGACCCTGGCGCGGCCTGCGCGAACGAGTGCAGGGCCAGGAGCTGCTCCTTCTACATGCTTCGCGCGCTTCCCGGGGAGCTGCGGACGGACCGCAGTTCCTTCCGCTTCCAAGAAAGCGGCAGGCTGCGGCGGCAGTCCAGTGACGAGAAAACGGGGTCCTCGTCCACCGCCGACGGGACGACCGGGGCGAGTGGCTCTTCGTTTCTGGACGTACAGCGTGGACGAGAGCCACAGTCCCCGCAACTGGCCGAGCTAATGGAACAACTCAAGAGCAGCACGGCCGCATCGCTAGGCCTAGGACCCGAAGCCGCGGGCGAGAGTGAAGCGGTCTTGTCGACGCGCGAGATGCAAAAGTGGCGCGAAGACTACGTCTACTGCAGCCTTTGGACGGACGAAGCGGACGTCAAGAAGTACGACGTAGAGCGGGTTCTCGGGGCTATCTCTTTGCGCATCTGGGCACCTTGGTTGCCAGACACCTCTCTATGCTTGAACCCCGCTGTCACTCCCATCGAACGGCGACCGCCACTGCTCGTGGAGTCCGCGTTGGCCAGAGCGCCGATTCGCTTTGGGCAGCGTGGCCAGGTGCTGGAGGAAGGTGTAGAGGAGGCGTCCATGGATCCTTTATTGTCGCTGCCGGTGCGACGTTTGTCTCCGCTTCAGAGGACGGGTGCGCGACCGTCCCCTCCGCCCCCGAGTGTGGGCGGCCGCGGTATTTTAGGGAAAAACGCCACAACTGTATTATCGGGCCAAGCTGGAGGCGCTAGTCAGAAGTTGTCACGCCAGGACGAGGACAATATGAGGCTCAACATGCAAGAAGAACCTAAGATGCTGGCCGACCTTCGGAGGGAACAACAAGAAACACCCTTCCAGCCTGGCGCCTCGGCTTTGGAAGTGGCGGCGCGGCGGCGCAGCTCTCCGAGCTCCCAGGATCTTCCCCGCGCGGTGCCACCCGGACAGCAAAAGTCGCTCGATATGCTGGCGGACTTTCGCGAGTATCGGTGGTATGCGGACTCCGTGTTGAAAAACATCTGCTCTGCGGAGGCAGATGCAACATCGCCCTTGGCCAACGACTGGCGATCGAAACTCGGAATCCAGGTCGCTCTTCCTGGACCTGCGGTGCCGGAGTGGGAGCGATCTCTTCGGGTTTTAGACCCCAAGTGCAACAGCTGGCTCGAGAAGGACGGGGCTAGTTCCGACGGGCGTTACGCGCCCTCCCAGTGCGTGGTGGGCCTTCCGGTGCCGAAGCCGGGCGACGCCGCACAACGGCCGGACTTCCCGCCCCTCATTCCCGAGACGGATTCTCGTGGGCGCGCGAAGGAACCGGGTTACGTTTCCTGCACCCCAGCCAAGGGGTACGACGCGGAGGACTACCGGCTCTGGTATCCAACCGTGTTCCCCGCGGAGCATGTTCCCCGGGAGAAGCAATCCACGTACAACCACGACGAGGGCTTTGTGACGAAAGCGGTTTTTCCCCTAATCGAACAAGCCATCGAATACCGGCCGGACGACTTTCCCGCCTTTTGGCATTATCACCGAGTAGCGGAGGGTTTCGCGGGAACGAAGCGTCCAATCACTTGGCTCTTCGCACAGGAAAACGACGTTAACCCCGCCCGCAGACTCCTGGTCATGCACAAGCGCTGGCAGCGGCCGTCCGGCGACGGCGGCCTTCCTTGGACGCCCGACCCTGCGTTGGGAGATCCGCTGGAAGCCTCGCTGGGAAAGACGCGGGCTGAGTTGGTGCAGGACCTGGGAGCGAAACTGCAGACTCGGGAGCTGCAAGAGCCCGTTGAGGTCACGGACGCAATGTTGCCGCGCCAGGTCCAGGACGGGGCCCTGTGGGATTTGATGGTCTTCGCGTACCCACTGGGTTTATCGGAGGATGACTTCTCTCCGGCCGCGGCCGAGATGAGTCAGAGCAAATACGTCGATCACATGGTCCATGTGTACAGCATGGAGGGACCCGTCATTCTCAACCTGACGCAAGAACTCCTGGTCGACCCACTTCCTTATGACGGCGGACCTGCTGTCGGCGGTTGGGGCAGCGCGTATTATGCTTTTTCGGACGACGACTGGGTCCGAAAGGAGGCGTACCGCAGTCTTGTCTTGGAGGTCCTTCCGCTGGTGTACGAATTACCTTCGCTGCTGAGGTCGGTTGAGGATATTAGTTCTGGCGTTAGTACCTTTCGGACAACGCTGATGATGCAAGCATCACGGAGGCCTCCACTTGGAGCAGGCCGCGGGGGGTCTTCACCATCCGCGTCGGCGACCGAGGACGCTGCCGCCGCTGTTGCTGCTCCTGCTGCTGCAACCTCGGAGCAGTCAGTTCCAGTAACCAGGGACGATGCATTTCAGACCGCCGACGAGGAAGATCCGGAAGGAGCTTTAGATTTATCTCTTTCAGTTTCTCGTGAGGACGCTGTTCTTGCCGGAGAAGCTCGTGTCCCCAAGAACATTACCAGCAAGACGACAACCACTTCGAGTGTGGTCGTTCCAGAAAAAATTATTGTAGGCGGAGAGACTCTCGACGCAGGTGAGGTTTATTTTGCTGAAAGCACGGCAGAAGACCTCCACTCGTCAACAGCAACACCAGTCTTCGATTCGCAGGACGTTCAAGACCAGCACCCTCCATCGGGCCCGAGCGCGGCGGACGCCGGGTCGCCGCGTTTTTCCGCTTCGATTCAACATGTGGTGACTACCACTAGTGCAACTACTGCTGCTCCACCCGTTGACTCCAGGTGGTTCGATGAGACGACAGAGGCGTACGCGGTGGAATACGAAAAGCTGCAACTGTACTACCTCCGGCTGTTGGAGGCGCGCAACGAGAATATCCGGCGGTTCGCGGCGGCGGAAGGCTTCCGGGGCGGGCAGCTAACGCCAATCCGGGCCCAGCTCGTCCAGGTGATCGACGCGGACCGGGCCATGGTGCAGGTGCCGCTGGCAAAAAACGCGCAGTTCGACGTGATGCCGGCGATCAAGGTGATTGTTCCGCTTTCGTGGCTCGAGGACGCGCGCAAGGAGAGCTCGGCCACGCTCAACGTCTGGATGTGGCTGCTCGTGGTGCCCGCGATCACCATGATCTCGGTGTCCCTGGGCTTCATCTTCCTGTGTCCCTCCGTACTGCAGGATTCCGACCTGCAACACCGGCACCTGCAAATGGCGCAACAGCTGGAAATGCGGGATCGGGGCGGGACGACCGCGGCGGGCGTCGGGGGCCCCGTAAGTGTCAATCGGAGCATAATTGTGCTGCGGGAAAGCAGTCGTGAGGGAGCGGGTCTGGATAATTCCAGGGCGCACGAGAGCACCCGCGGTGGCGCGGGCTCACGAGTACAGAAGGGGAGCAAGACAAGCGCGGAGAGGGATTCTGACGCGCGCAGAACGTCCTTGGTCAGGGGTCCAACCGGCGTAGAAGACCTGACTGCAAGAAGCGCAGCCGTTAGAACAACTACTGTGCAAGGGCGTCCTTCTTTACGGACGGAAGAAAATAACGCGGGGATCGTTGCGACGTCAAGTGGTGATCTGGGGAAACAACTTGTCAATACAGAGACCACGGCGGAGCCACGTGCAGCAAAGGCTAGGGCGTCCGTATTTTCGGACATATTGAATGGAAGGCACGACGAGCAAATATCCGATGAGGAAAAAGCTAGGCGAAGAGACAAGGCAAAGTTAGACAAATATTCCGCTGCAAAACAGCGGGAAAGCGATTTGTAGAATCAGTTTTTCTCATTGGATATTCTTTCTTGAATAATTTTTTTCTTCTTTCTTTGGCGGAGAACTTTCGCCTATACCATGTTTTTTTACCATTATTTCAATCGTGTATGATTTTGAACCAGAAAATTAACATTGGAACTACAGTTACCCCTTCTTGTAGCTTCATCGGCATGATGGGGACCGTGTTGCAGGAGAAGTCAGATTAACTGCTACGACTTATGAATGCAGCTATCCACGGTTTTTGTTGGTTGTGCAGGGCCATCGTGCTTTGCCTTATTTTGGCCGTGATGTTCATGAGAGAGAAAGAGAGACTTCTTTTTTGCGACTTCACACGAGAGTTCTTCCCCACGCAGTTGAGCAGCGTTTTCTGTTTCATACGTCCATGACTATGTATGGCTTGGAGACTGTTTTTCCTTACGGTACTAACTGTTTCGTACTACAATCTAAACTGAATCGATCACAGCTTCAGCATTTTGTTTGAAACCAGATTGGTTTTCAGATAAACACCATCGTCTCGGTGCCTTTTGTTCGTTCTCAAGAATACAGATTTATTTCAAAGAACTCGTTACGTCAAAGATGATGCACGAGTCACCGGTCGCAGGGCACCAGCATGCCCCGGTTTTGGGGAAAGCCGCCAATGCCAACTCCATTGTTGACAGAAGTGACCCGCACACTGTTTCCACTCGTTCCGCGGCCAATGTGAAAGAAAATTACGTAGACCAGGATCGTCCGCGGCGCTCGCGGGACCAGTTGTGTTTCGGATGCGTGCCATTGCCACTAGCGTGCTTTCTGCACACGGTGTTGCTCCTCCTGGTGGACATCGTGTTTTTTTTGCTCGGGTTTCACGGGACGATGGGCTTCGGTACAACAAGTCGCGGAGGTGTCGCGGGCGCGACTGCAACAGCCTCCGGAACGACGACCGCAGGCGTCGCACACCAAACGTCGGTGTATCTGCAGCTGCTGGTTTCATGCAGTTTCTCTGCGACCGGAAGTTGGGGCATCTACGCCGGAAAAAAGCAGCCGTACCTGGCCTTCGTGTTGTCTCTCGTGTTTTACCACTGGCCCGCGAAAGTTTTGCGCTTATGCGCCGCCTGCGAACTTCTTTCTGTCGCAGAAGGGGCGTCGTCTTTGTTTAACGTGGTGCCGGCGTCAACCCGAGCAGGTAGTATTTTTGCACGAGCAGTCGAAATAGTAGTCGATCCGAAATGTTGAAGGGATAGAGTTTTTCGCTGCTGTTGCACCTCAGACAAACATACGTTTTTCATCTCACCACTGAATGCTGGGAACATCTTCAGGAGCCGTGGGATTTCTGCTGGACGTTGGTGCCGCGGTTTCTGAGTTTTGTCTCGCCACTTACTTGCTCCTGGTTCATCACCGTTACATTTCGTACACAGCATCAGCATCAGGCGCGTCGTGCAAGAACAGGTCCAAGCCGGAAGAAGATGATCAAGCCGACGAGGATGGCAACGGCTCGGAGGAGCAGAGTCTACTCGATGAAGAGGTGGACACGACTACTTCTAGCGCAAGAAGCGGCCGCCCGTCGACGGATGTGGACGAGGAGCAGGAAGTGCGGCTGCTGATGATACCCCCCTCTACTGCTCCGGATGATCTTCCGGAGGGGCAACTGCAGAGCGAGTATGGTGTGAGACCGGTACAACTAGCAGGTAATAATCGGCGTCTGGATCTGCGCGCGTTTCTCGATGAGCGCCGGTTCTTCGGGTTCGATCAGGACCTGGTCCCGTACGCAACTTTGACGGGCGAGGAATCCTTTTCCTTCTACGATCTATCCCGACTAAACCTCTCTGTCGAGTACATTCCGGAGGAGGAAGACCCCCACGATTTACGCAGTCGAAGATCTTAATCACACTAGGTACTTGATGTGCAGCCTGCTAAGTGGTTTTTCAAGGCGGTAGGCCAAGTTTCATCTTCGCTCTCATGAGGAATGAAACAGACATGATTTTTTGCAGTCTGGTTACAATGACTTGAGAAGTGTGAGATGAAACTGCGGGCACTGGCCCGCTAGAAATAAAAACAACTGCTTGTCCAAAGTGCATGGCAGGAAGTGTGTGATTCTTGTTTTTCATCTTCATACACATTGAGCGACTTTCTTGCCGCTACGTTTCTCGGTGGATTAGAAGAGACGCCTATGCCGTCCCGCGCGTCGCCAACCTCTTCACCAAGAGGAGGGAGTACAATCGCGGTGGTGGAGCGCTGACATGTCCAGGCGGAGTCGCAGCGTTCTTCCGGCGCGATAGACAGAGCATTGCGACTTCCGGCTGTGGTTTTCAGTTGTCCGTGCGGCAAGTGATAATGACATGCGTCATCTTTGAATTTCGAGTTCGATTTTGCTACAGTACAATAGAACCACGCGAAAAATTATAGAGCCACGCAGTCGTCTAGCGACAGAATGTCATATCGAGCCTATATTTCTTTCACATGCGCATAACTGGGACTCGAAGCAGCCCGGAGCGCCATAATTCATACGAAATACTTCTTCCAAAACAGAACGGAAGCGACATGAAAAATAGACCACCATGAAAGAACACACAGAAAGAACCCCAGCAGAAAGAGGCTTCCTCGTCAGGACGATTCAAGAGGCAGGCGAGTCTCTCAAATCGACTCTACGGCACGTCGTCGGCGCACGGTCGCAACGAGGAGCCGTGGCGCAAACGTGTTGAAGACGATGCGCACAAGAATTTCGTTTTGGCGTTGCTGGACAACGCGAAGAGACGAGATTTTATTGCGGGATTCTCTAGAGGAAGAGTTTTTGTTTTTTGACTGTGGACGAGAGAAGCACGGTGCGTAATTCCAATTACGACAGCATGTCGTGTAAAAAGCACCCCACGAGGCCGGAAAGCGGAGCATGTGGTGTATAGAAGATACAACTAGAAAATAGAATCGTTTCACATCACCCGAGAATACAGATTTTTTCGACGTTTTAAAACGTCCGTGGTCCGCCACCCGTTCTAGGGAAGTAGCCGCTAGTTTCCGCGGCACGTCGCCATGTTGCTCGACGACGAGAACCCCCCGGTGCACGATTTTTTTGACCACAACTACCAACGGCACGGATTTGATCCCGAGAAGCCCTTCGCTTTCTTCGGGGACACTTTTCCGCGCCCGTTCGAGGACTACTTGTGCTTCCACTGTCTTCCGGTACCGCTGGCCTGCTTTCTGCACTGCTTGTTGCTGCTGTTTCTGGGGGCGGTGGAACTGGAATACCCGGGTTGGGTCCTGGGTGGCTACACCGCCTACGCACGGAGCCTCAGCAACATCGGGGGCGTCCTCCTCGGCTTCGTGCTGGCGGTCGTCGCCGGCGTCTCCATCTACGCCGGCCACGGCACCCCGAAAGAGATCTGCTACGCGTTTCTGTTCCGACTGGCCGTCCCGGTACTGGTTTTGGTCTTCGGTGATTTCTGACAAGATGGCAGATAAGTTTTGAAGTCTACCTGGTCCTCGTTTCCTCATGCTTTGAAGTATTTTTGCAGACGCATTGGCATTAGGATTCGCTGTGTCTAAACAGGTCGTGCTGGCGAAGATAATCCTTTTCGTAGTGACTGTTTTTTCATCTTCACATAAAAGTCTTGACAGTCGAAGAAGGGGAAAAAAAATTTGATTCTATTTCACAATAGTTCACTGTGGTCGCGCTGGATCTGCACTCGTTGTGGTATTGCGAGGAGTGGTTCACGGACATCCAGAAGGCGGCGGACCGCAACGGGGGGTTTTTCAACGAGGAGATGTACAATATCGCACACGACCAGTTTTGCATTGGGGAGACCGTGAAATTTGCGGTGTTTGCCCCGGCCATTTTACTGCTCCAGTGCTACATGGTGAGTGTGCACTTCCGGTGCCAGGTTCTGTTCGACCGCGACGAGGAAACCGTGCACAAGTACGAGCGACACGCCGCGGAAGTGTTCGAGGCCCACGACTTGGTGTTGAAGGACGAGAAGGACCGTCAGCCGTTCCTCTCGCATAAGGGCCAGCCGGCGCGGGAAATGCTAAACTATAAAATCAACTCGCTGTTGCCTTCGAGTAGGCTCCGGAAGTTGTACGACCTGCCCGAGCCTGTTATCACGGAGGATGGGGAAAGGGTATCCAGTACAGTAAGGGACGAAAAGACCAGAAAGCTAGTCAAGTACGGGGTCGGCATGCAAGTCAACAGTAAAGACTACCTAGTTAAGTTCGGAAATCGGGACTGGGCGGCAATACCAGAGGAGCACCTCGTAGAGTTTACCACGCTGCGAGAAGGAGAAGAGGACGCTAGACCAATAAGTTCCGGCGATGCGGGAGCGGTGCGGTGATTTCTATGATAAACTTTTATATACCATAAATGCTTGCGTCTGGTGCTGATGCTCTACTTCGCACCTGCAGAAATGATACATGGTAACCATGCTCCTGCGCGGATCATTTTTTAGCATCTATGTAGCTAGTCGTTTCATGATTGCTCAGCAATTTACCCGTGACTCCGTTCCTCTCACATGATGAAACCAGGGCGAGCGTGAAGATCTTGAATATGATCGCTCACACAAAACACTTCAACCAAGTTGAACATAGTTCCGATAACGAACGAGAAATGGACATGGTACATGATGCTCAGAAACAACACACATGGAGCTGAGTCAATCTTTCACGACCGCGCTTACGCGCAGCCACGTATGGCACTGTAAACGACCAAAATATATTTTGCGCATTGATTGGTCACGCCTGCGGAGTTGCGCTCTCATGACATTAGCTCCGAAAATTATATACGAGACCTCCTTATCCATGCCGTGGCTCCGGAACGATCGCACCCGCTCGCTCAGAACCCGCTAGATGCATAGATCCACCGGCGGCGGGAGTTTTTTTTAGAGCTCTGACCATTTTCTTTTTAAAAATTTTTCTTGCACAAGACTACTCGAATGCGCAATGCCATATGCATTGACGCCTTGGATTTCTTTACAACAGCAAGAACGGTCTCGGCTAAGCACGCTCGTGATTTAGTTTTGTGCGAGTTTTCGTTGTGATTTTCTATAATTAAATTGCCCGCCGTGCTCGTTTTGTACATTTTTGTGACCTAACGACCCTTTTTTTTTCACAACAAATTATGGGGAGAATAAGAATGAGTTACCCGCAGCTTCTGTGCAGCTCAATGCACTGCTTCGCGCTGATATTCACGGCAATACTCGCTCGCGCAGTGGGGGGCGTAGATGTCAGCGGCATGCCAGTGCTATCGGCGACGGACCTCTGGAGCTGGCGACTAGGTTGCCTGGCCACCCACGTCCTGGAAGAGCACCCGGCTCACGGGCCTCGGTACGTCACTGCGGATTACCTGCTGCACCTGATCCAAAGCAGCTCGGACGCCGCCATTCAGGCCATCGTGCACCAGGTGCCGATGAGCATCGGCCAATCGGTTCTGCAGCGGCCAGGCTTCCTGCACGGCCCCTTCCTTACGCAGCCGGACGAAGACCAACAGGCGCGTATTGGTGCTTTCCGTACGATCGTGTTTTTTTTTGTTTTTTCCAAAAGCAAAAATAAACGCAAGAACGCACAAAAAGTAGATGCGCGTGAATTATAAGCGGTGCAAAAACTTTAACTTCCTATCCAGATATCGAAATCGAATGCACAGGTCCGCAGATGTCTACCGGTGCAGCGAGTTCTTCTTCTTCCGCGCGCTCATGGGCACAGCAGCAGCGTCATAGCGTTCACACGTCCTTGTACGGGATTCGCACCAGTGTAGACGACCACCGGAAGCTGTCGTTATGGGAGCACCGATTGGTGTGCGCCGCTTGGGTAATACTGCTCCGCAACGGGCCCATCGGGGTCCAGGAAGTGTTCGAGCAGCTGACTGCTTTGAAGACCAGCAAATTGCGACGGCAAGCGGAACTCGCGGCCATCCAGCGTTTGCACCAACAGGAGAGGGAGTTTGATCACCGCACGCTGCTGTTGCCGACGCACGCAGACCTCCTGCAGTTGTTCACCGCGGGGCACCGCCGTATCCTCGAGCGCAAGCACGCGTCGCAGCAGCACACTATGCAAGGCCCCGCTACTAGTTCGAACGGCGCAAGAACAGCCGAGATGACCACGGGGGAAAGACCTATCGAAACGTCAGATGCAGAAGGGACGGGCGGTAATCGGAAGGTCTCCTTCGCTGGGGACGAGGAACTGGTGACAACAGTGTCAATTTCCCCGCGAAAGGGCGTGGTCTCCGCCTGCACGGCTTCCGAAGGAGGTGCTTCGAGTAGTACTAGTGCCAGCAGTTTTCTGTGTAGTGCAGGCGCGGCGACCAGGCGACAGAAGAAGAAAGAAGGAAACCTGTTGAAGAAGCTGTCTACCGATCCGGAGGGCAACAAGGAGTTTGAGCTTCGACTGGCCGCAGCCTTCCTGGGCGCGGATCCCCGGTATGCCACGTTTAGCAACCCGGCAAAAGTAGACGACCCACAGCAACAGAACGAGGAGAGAAACCTGACGCTGAACAGCACCGAGGAATTCCGAGCGGTGAGGATGAATCTGATGTACCTCGCAGCAAACGAAGTGGAGTTCGGCTCGGTTGCGGCGGACTTTTTTCGGAACGACGCTGCCACGTTCGGGCGGTGGCTGCTGTCAGGGTTGTCGACCTCGGGTCTGCGGCTTCCTGAGTTGATCCACGTAAGGCACTACGAGGACGAGACTACGCGTCCGGGCTGCGTTTACTACCTGGAAGCGCACATTCCATTTCCCGACCAAGTCGCCGGACCAGCAGAACCTTTGTCGTGTTACCAGTCCGAAGAACCTGAGGGTGTTCACCGGCACCCGCAGTCGCGAGGAAGCGATACTCGGCGCACTTGGGCGTCCTGCCCATCCGCAGGAGGTACATATGTCAATGGCGTTTTTTTTTCTGCTGATTTCAACCGCACTGACTTCATGCTGGCTTGAAATTTGCGATATTTTATGTTCGTCTACTTCTATGTAAGATGATGTTTACGATCAAAATACAACAGTGATCGGGTCGTCTCGTTATCACCCAGCGTTTGATGGGTACGAATACCATCTGCCGTCTAACTTGCTCGCAGATGAAATGGAGACTGGAGCTCGGAGCCAGCAGCAACAGGAACGACCCGTGTCAGAACCTTCTGGCGAAGAACCGCACGAGCTTTTTTCAGAGGAGGCACGGAAACGAGCGATTGAGTGTTTGTACATCCGGCCGGCACTGAAAGAAGCGGAGCGCCTAAGCATTCCTCGGAGAAGTGCGTATGCACCGTCCGCACCATGCGGCTCCTATCACAGTGCATCTTCAGGTCCTGGCAGTCAGTACCACCCCGGGAGCTACGAGCAAGGACCGCGTGTGAGCGACGCTAGTGGACGAGGTGGTGTTACTTCTGGGCACTATGTCACCAATTCCGTTCCAAGACACGGCCGGGTTCCGCAAGCGACGTACGCCTGGTCCGACGTGCATACACCGGGTCCGAGGTGGGCGCCGCCAAACAGTGCGTCCGTTTGGAATGGCGCCTACCCGATGGCACCGGGCCCGATTTCGGGTCCAGGTTTTTTTCCGCCTGATGCTGCGTACTGCCATCCACCGGGGCCGGTGCCTCCTTACGTGTCTGCCACGGCGTCTCAGAGCGGTCCTACCGCTGTTCCGCATTATTCTCCTCCGCCACCGCCACCCCGGGCTGAGGCACCATCGACAGCGCAAATTGAGCGGCCGTCGGCTTCTTGCGCACCAGCGGGTGAAGAACTGCCGCTTACCCGGGAAGGCCTCCGCAGACGGGGAAATATGATTTTGTTTGGGGACGAGAGGAATCCGCGAGGAGGTGCAAGAACCACAGTCAGGAGTAACAGAAAGCAGGGAAAGAACAAAAACCCGCAGCCCGGCCCGGCCAGCGCAATGCAACGAGGAGCGACTGCTTCTTGGCTGGGCGATGATAGTGCTCGCGGCAACCCACCGGCTCTCTCGCCAGCAGAGTACAACTCCGTGCAGTACACGCACCACGGACCGCCTTACCCGCCGCGAGCGGCCTTCGTCGACCGGCAGCATCCGGATCCACGCACCAGCAGTGTTCCTTTTTTCTCGGCCTCTGGTTCTGCAAGTTCGGTTTTCGGTTCAGAGCCGCTGCCCTCGCAGACGCAGCTCGCAGAGGTTGAACGGCCCCGAGCGGGCACCGATCATCCGCTAGAACAACGAGCAGTAGTAGAAACAACGGGTTCCCATTGTACTACCAACCCTGCTCTGGGATTCTCGTCGGAGCAACTGCTTCAGCGGCTTTTGGTGGACAGCGGCCATAGAATGAGCAGCCGGGGTGATGCCGCAGCCGCAGCGAAGGAGCGACGGGGCGCCTTCGAGATCATGGGGGATCGCGTCCGGGAGATGCTACAAGAGAACGCGAGGAGTACGAGCGAAACCGCCGAAGCGGTTCACAAGGAACGCGAGCGCGCGCTCGCGGCCGCGAAGGCGATGCTGCAAAAATTCGTGCCGACCATAGCCCCGCGCACACACCTGCGCGACGTGGTGATGGCACGAAAAAACAGCGGGGACGTCGTGTTTAGTAGTCCTCGCGAAGGAAGCAGGTCGGCCTCGGCGGGCTCGTCTCCGCCATCGTCCAACCATTCTTCGCCGATCGTTGGCTCCGCGGCCTCGCCCTGCGCCTCTACTTCGCCGACTGCAAAAAGGCATGTGGTTCGCGTGGTGCAGTCCTTCGGGAGTCACGTGAACGGACTCGACACCGTGTCTTCCGATTTGGACGTGACTGCAGCCATCGACGTGGTGAATCCGTGCTCCCCAAACAGCCTGCCGCGGCCGCTGGACTCCGACCAAGCACGGCACCTGCTGTTCTCGATGGTGAGCGAACATAATTTGTTGCCCGGGCACTGGGAAGTGTTGGACGGAATTCACGGAGAGTGGAGCCTGCAGGTGGATTGGCATGCCGCGCTGTGGAAAAGTCGCATCCCGGTATTGCAGCTGATTTGGCGTCCTCTGCTGAAGTGGAGGCGGAAGGGCAATGCAACTTCGACGTCCTCGGTAGTTGCGTCACATGCGCTGTCCTCGTCATCTCAGAACAATAGCACGGCAGATGAGCAGAGCCGCGCCACGAGGAGAGATGGGGAGATCGAGCCCTATCCTGCAGGCCTCCTTCCGAAGAACTTTTCCAATTCCACCTCTGCAGCCGGTTACCAGAATACAACGAATCCCGTCGTGGAGAAAGTATCTAGCCCGCCTGCGGCAAACGAAATTCTGCTTGATTTGACTATTGGGAACGAGAACGCCGTAGGAAACACTGAGCTGATCCGGGCGCAAACGGAAAAAAGCGTTTTAGTCCGCGATTGGCTGTTGGTGGTCAAGCTTGTGCTGAAAAAGGCGAATGTCGTCGGCGCGAAGACGGGCTGGCTTTCGTCCCACGGGTGGGCGCTGGTGGGTCTGCATTTCTTGCAAATGCTGCACATCGTTCCCATGCTGCCTCCCGAATTGGCACCAGAGCCAATCGTCGTAGTACCAGCAGCAGCACCAGAGGGGGGAAGAACAAGAACACGAACAGCGACTACTCTGACCGACGAGAGTTCTGTCGCGGATGAGCCATTCCTGCATTCCGCGGGCAGCGGCGGCGCGAGCTCGGGAGCGAGCGAATTGGGCTGGGAAATAATCTCTTCGGCGGAAAGCGTGCTTGCTGCGTCGACCGCGGCTAGTACCCCCGCAGACTCGCCCTTTCTGGCGCCGAGCGCGCCGCCCTCCGAGGCCGGCCACCTCTCGGGGCTCGACGAACACGACGACCGGCCGTGGAGCGTATCGGATGTGAAGCTCTTTTCCAGGTCTGCCTGGCGCCCGTCCGACGTTCTCAACGACCCCGGGCTCGACCGCATTGCGCCGGCAGCGTTGGCCTCCACGACCGGCTCCGCGCCGGAGTACTACACTTTCCTCGGGCGGCTGTTCCCGCACTTCATCGACTACCTGCTGCAAAACTGGGATGAGTTCAGCAGTGAAGAAGGGGAGTTCGTGATTGCCGTCCGGGCACCGCCACAGCATCAAGGCCATGGGCATGAGACGGCAGAAGAAATTATTGCCAGAGGACGTAGAGCAGGAGGGGACCACAGCTCGGCAGTGGGATCGTATGCATCACAGATGGCGCTGCAACCGCTTCGCAGGCAGTTTCCACTGTTTCCCCGCTCTTTGCACAGCTTCACCACCGGTTCGAAAAAACGAGACGGGCATCTTATACTACGGGATCCAACCGCACAGCACCGTCAGTGGTTGTCGATCCGCTCTGAAAAGACTAAGGACGAGTTTCGAAACTCGGTTGCGCGGGCAATCAGCTCGCTTTCAAATTAAGCTTACTTACTACATTCATTATTTCTTCGGTATTAATAGTGCATCACTGCCTCTACTATGTTGACGGACTTTTACAGGATCTGCTTTCAGAGGATCTTTTCATCGAATGTATTTATTGGCAACAAATAGTGAATGCGTGTGTAGAAAAAAAATAAAGAAAAATTGCAAAAACCTGCTAGAAAAAATCTAAATCTAAATACGCAGTGAAGAAATGCGTCCAGAGTGGTAGCCATCACTCGCTCTCTTGACCTTTTGCAAATACGAGAATACAGATTTGATTAATATGAAATTCAGGAGTTGTGGCTGTTGTCGCCACTGACTTTTGATAGAAAGTTACTGATTCAAGAGAAAAAACAGATAGTCAAAATATCAGCTGCGGTTGTGCCGCCGTAAAGAATGTGAATACTTTGTGTACCACCAGTGGACTGAAAAATAAACAAGAACAGCATCGAAAAATACGAAGTTCGGAAAGAAGCTATTCGGGATTATAGATTGAGGAAATCAATGCAAGAGATTTTGGCTACAAGCCCGCCAATCCACCGGGTTGAACCGCCTGCCTTTCCCGAGAGCGTGGTAGATTCAGGGTGGAAGCAAGAACTGAGGGATCGCACAGGCGCGTGGTTGTACTGGAGGGGTTGAGGTTGTGAAAGGAAGTAATCTGTGGGTATCAGTTTTTCGAGCGAAAATTTTCAAAAGACCTGACCACAAAGAATCACGATTCGGATTCCAAGAGGGCAAATAAAATCACACATCAAGAATATATCTGACCCGCACCTGAGTAAGCTAAGTGCCTGCATTGACGCGTCTCGGCACTACGCCGACAATAATGCCAGATGGTGGCTAGCGCGGCCTCGACACGCGAGCCGCACTGGAGCGAGGTCGCGTTTTTTGTCTTGCCCATCAGGCTCACGGTGTTTGCAAACGCGCTGCTCACCCTGGTTTTCGGCGTCATATTGCTTTCCGCCCGACATTCGTGGCACCTCTATTTCCTCGGTGGCGGGTACACCTACCAAGCCTCGACCGCCTTGGGCATCGAAAATTTCGTCGCCATCCTGGTTGGCCTACTGGGCATCAACGCAGCATGGCGAAACCGTTCGGACTTCCACTTTACCTTCCTGCTCTTCGGTCTGTACCGTTTCGTCAACCTCTGCACGTGTGCCGTTCTGGACTTCTCGCTCATAGCAACCTGTGAAGAATGGATTACGGACATACAAGGACAGATTGATCAGCACGGCTTTTCGCAGACCATGTACTGATAGATATGCACCACTGATGTCGCTGTTAGTTTTTAACATCTTTACTGTCGTAGTCCGATTTTTCAATGATAAAAATGATTTTTACAACTCTCGGCAAAGAACTGTTGCCCGACAGACACCAGATTTCTCGAGACTCCGAAAAACTTCCAGGTTTCGCATTTCTTTCGAGGGTCGGTGCGGAGAGGAGCGTCGGAACTACATGCTGGCGACCTATTCCATGATCGTGTTGTACGCTTACCTGTTCTGGGTCTCTATCAAATACCACCGCGAGCTGCAAAGACGCCCGGATTACCTGTTCGAGAAAAGACCCGACGAGCTGGCATATTACACCCTGGGAAAAAACTTCCCGGTTGCTGCGCGAAGCTAGCAATAGTAGGGACGACGGCGCAGGATCAGGAGTGCACTAGAGAAGAGCTGTTGTTTAGCTCTACTCTCAAGGAGGATGTGCTGACGGATTCATTGTGTAGTAGCAAGCTCCTTGCTCGACAAAAGAAAGCAAATTGGAACCATTTTTCAAACCGTAGGTGCGCTTGTTTTCTTTTCCAATTTCTGTTGTGGGTGACGCAGGAAGTTACGAAACCACTGAAAGACTTTGGAACCCCGGGCGGAACAAGTTGTGCACCGTCTGTTTTCGCGTGATTAGAGACAGCAAAAACCACTCAGGATCACGATTCTTTCTTCTCGTAGGTCAGAAGTTGAACAAATTTTAGGGTCCGCAGCTATGCCTAGTCGGTGATTCTCGAGAAAAATCTGCGGCGTGCGCAAGTATGTCCCCACCTCGATTTGTGTTTTCCAGTTTTGAGCAGAGGTTGAGGTTGTAATACACGAGGATGTCGTCGTCTGGTGCGAACAGTGCAAATCTGCTTATGGAGCAGGTGGTCGCGGAATTGAAGGCTCAGCGGCGGGACGCAGCTGTGGCGGTGACGAGTTTGCGGCAACTGTTCCAGTCCTCCATCCTTTCGCTGAATAAAAACCATGATGTCGCTGCGACGCTGTTCTCTTCAAAGAATAGCACTTCCTCCAGCAGCACGCAGCCTCACCAGCAGTCTTTCACGCTGGCGCAGCGCCGCCTGCTTACGGAGCTCTTTGCGCTTCTGTTGCAGCCGGACACCAGCATCGTTCCGCCAAGGGTGAGAATACTCGTTGCCGCACTGATTCGGGAATTTGCTGTGTCCGTGCGGCCGCAGTGCGTCACGGAAGCGTTGTGTTCCCCGCTATCCTATGCACAGCACTTGTTTCAGCCACCCCGTGTGGCGGGTGCCGGTTCAACTGCAGGTGGAGCCTCATCTCGTGGGAGCGGAGGCAAAGACCCTAATTCGGCGGAGTCAGCGTTGGACCAGAGCGTGGATTCAACACGGACGCCGCGCAGTGAGCAGCCGATTCCGTCCTCCCCCAGCAGCACCGCGGCGGGCGCAGCGCAGTATTTTTCCGATTCATTTCCCAATCCTGTGGATGTGCTCGCAGCGGCCGCGCGGCGGGTGAAGCTGGAGAGGAGTACTAGCGAAGGTGGCGGTTGCGACGAACAGGACCACAGCGTCGGTGACAGCAACGCAGCGGCAACGCCCTCCTCGACGCGATCGCGAAATCCGGAATTCGCCCGCGGTTGGAACACGATCCCCGGTGACACTGGGTACTACTGTCCCCCGATCGTGTCGTCAACGACGGTACTGAGCACTTGTTTGCCGGAGTTCTTCCTCAAACTGGCACTGGTTGAGCTGCGAGACCCGAAGGCCCGATACCCGCCAAACGCGGGTTTCGGTTTTGTGCGCCTGGAAAATGGTACGAAACATTCACATGGTTCCCGCGGTGGAAGGCGTACTAGCGGCCACTACCCAGGCGAGAAGGAAAAATCACCGGCCGATTCTCTAGCTTCCTCGAACGGGAGCAGCGGCAGTTCCGATACTGACTTATTCGGGCATGACATGACAAACGACAATGCAGCTCTGGCCCCGTCAGCGGACATCGGAAGTCCTCGCCGCGCTGCAGACGACGCTGCCCGAGATTCCTCTGGTGTTGTCAAAACCGCAGAAACAGACTCTCGCAGGAATTACAGTAAGCGGGCTCACTCTCCGAATGAGAATGACAGCACCCGGTTTGATGTGCTACAACCACTTGTGGAACAAGATGATCAACAACCGTACGAGGCTGTCGACGTGTTGAATCTGTATGTGCTGCGACCGTCCGGGGATGAGTGCGCCGACGTGAACATGGAAAATTTGCTTGCGTGGTTTCTCGGTTTCCACCTGCTCGAGCGGCGCATGGAGCGCGCACCCCTGAGTCGGCGAGCGCAGTGGACGCGACTGCTGCTACGCGTGGCCGTGGCGGTGTTCGAAAAACTACGCAAGGATCGGGAGGAAACGCACCGCAAGTTCGAAGATCATCTAGAGAAGCTTCCGAGCAACTGGGTGGAGCAGCCGCAAACCTCGGCGCCGATCCTGCTGGCGTCAGGGCCTGCAAAAACAGGTAGGAACAAAGCCGACCCGGGCGGCGCAATATCCGGCGGTCCTCGAGGGACCACATCGGAAAGAGCGCACAGGAGCGGCGCCTCTGCAGCGACGGCGTCCAGCGATGCGTCGTCGCGCAGCACGACGCCACGAAGTAGCACGACGGCGCGGTCGCGACACGGGAATACTAGGGGACGCGGTTTGTATGATCCGCACATGGCCGCGGTCGCGGCGACGCCCAATAACAGGCACAGTCAATCGATTGCCAACACACCTGGCAAAACTACGTCGATTGGAAGCACGACGCCGCCTGGTGCAACGCCCTCGAACAAACGAGTTACCGAAGCTTTGGGTCACCAGAGTAGTAGATCACTACCAGAGCAGCAGTCCCCAGCCGACCCGGTAGAACAACAGCAGCTGGCAAACAAACTCTTTGAAAGCATGCTGTGCGAAGACAGTCCTCTGGCTACGGTTTCCGAACTAGTGCAGGCAAGGGAGGCTGTGTCGGTTGCGTTGCGCTGCCACTCGTTGGTAGCACTGGTGCATCACCTGATATTATGCAGGGGGCGCTTGGCGTTTGCGCGAAAGTTGCTGAGTGTCGTATTTGGTATCTGACAGCGAGCTCGATTTTGTATATTAGCTTATCGCTCTCTGCTTTTAGTGTTAGCTTCTCTCTTTTCGGTCACTTTTGTGGATACAAAATCAAGTACTTAGACTGCTGCAGCTGCTTCAAACGCCGAAGTGGACCACTTGTATGTATCCGCCTATCTGCGGCGGCGGAGCCTGCGTTCCCGCCGATGCAGACCGTGCCTTGCGGGGACGGAGAAGACGAGGAACAGAACTTGCAAGATGCTGCGGAAGCTTTACAGCTAGTGAAATTCTGCAACTACGCAGGGGATGCGGCCGGGGTAAGTCAGAAGAACACTGCGGCGCAATCGGACCACGACGCCAGGCACAACAACTATTCTTCCACCGGAAAATCGGCGGAGCCCGGTACTAGGTTGGAACAGAACTACTGCGGTCCTCGAGAGCCATACAGCACAACGTACCTGATTCCCAATCCATTGCAGCACACGTGCAACAGCCTCTACCACATTGTTCTCTTTCCCATGGAGCAGTTTTTCTGTTACCTTCTGACCAGCACCAGTGTGAAGACGTCGTCAAAGGGGAAGAAAAAGCTCTGGAAGCGGCTGTTCGGCACTAACAGCGAGCACCGGCAAGTCACCGAGGTGGACGGGCAGTTTTCGTCGCCGGGAGATAACTTCACGATTTTAAACCTGTCGCTCGAATATACGGATGACCAGGTGCTGCACGTCGCGGTTTTTTCCACGCTCTACCACTACCTGTACCACGTATACTTTCTCGGCGTCTGTGCCAGACTGGGCGGCGCGACGTCGGAGGTTATTGCGAAGAACGGAGCAACAAGATCAGCGAGTACGAGCAAGGAAAGGTTTTCGGGGCGTCGTGGGGAGAACCACGACGATGTCGCAAGAACGTTCGACGCGTCTTCGTCTGTCAACCAAGGCACTAGCGTCTCAGCTGACGAACCGCCACTCTTCTACCGAACAAGCCAGCGCGCCACTGCCTCCGCGGCCTCGAGCTCTAGCGGCTCCTCCGGGCCGCGCTTGCGAGGCGGACAACAGGTTCCGAGCTTTCAGACTCCACGAAGAGTTCTCGAGCCGTTTTCCACGGAGGAGGGGGATGGTAACGACAAAGATAGTACCCTCTTCCCAATGCACCCGTACTTTCGAAACGTGATTATAGCCTACTGCCACCGTGTGTTAGCTCAGAGTGAACGCGAAGCCTGCGTGAGTAGCAGCAACAATGGCAGCGGGCGCGGGGTCGATGAAAGTGCAAAGGATGCGTGGCCAAAGAGTGTCGCGTACGCGTGGCAAAGCCAGATGATAGAAGCCAGCGCGGTGGAGGCCGTGCGGATTCTCGATTTGCTTTGCATCATGGATTCGTCGCTCGTGTCTGCGATTTTCCCGGCGGTGAAGCGTGTCTACGAGCGGCAGTGTTGCGCTTCGACAAGCTCCTCCACGAGCAGCGCCTCCTCGACCCGCTCTGCCTTCATGGGTGTTGCGAGTGCGAGTGTCGATCACCCAGCCGGACCGCCGGGGCATCACGCAGATCTTGGCGCGTACGACGCGTCGGTCGCTTCGGGGAAGCAGCGCGGGTGTCACGGCGCCGCGCTGGGCGATCCCGCCGGAGTAGGGGCGACGGCCCGCGGCCGCGGCAGCGGGATTTTGTTCTGCACGGTGCTGCAGTTTCTGCTCAACCACGGACACCACGTGATCTTTGACATGGATCCGGTTTTGTCGCACTTTTTTCTGTCGCAGACCAGGAAATCGGCTTTGCTGGCCATGAACACGGTTTTGTTTCTGATTCAAAACCGCGACACGTTGCTGAAGCACTACCCCTCCGTGTTCCAGAAATACTACCCGGTTTTGCTGCAATTGGTCGTTCTGCATCCGCGAATCGTGTCGCAAGAGATCCTGAGTCTTTTGCCGGCGATGGTCGGGCCACTCTCCCTGCAAGGATTGTTTCACCAAATTCTGGACCTACCTCTGACGGCCGCATTCGTGGAGGACCCCTTTCTATCTACGTGCAACGTGAGTACCTACTTCGGGCGGGCCAGCAGCGCAGCGTACCACCCGGGTCTGCTGTCCTCTTCGGGAAGTGGGGCTGGATCCGCGGGCCCGCACAACTCCGCGTTTGCGTACAACCTAGGTGCGGGGAGTGGTGGCGCCAGTGGCGGAATAGCATCGCACAAGCACGGTGGCGGCGCCGGAGCGAAGGCATCCGGACTGCATCCGGGAGGGCTTGGGGCCAACGGCGCCGGAGGCGCGGCACGACGAAATCGGGGGCCTGGGACGCGTGACGACTTTGGAAAGGATCAACATCATGGGGGGAGGCCTCGATCACCACCCGGGCGCGGCGGTCTCGAACACGAGGGCGGCAGCGCTCGGTCGCGCAGTCCCCCGCACAAGCGCGCCGCGCGGGACCAGGCCGCGAATCTGTACTGGGTGGCGCAGATGCAGAAGTATTGCCTCCGGAGTCAAGCTACGGACGACACATTTTTGTGGCACCAAGCCGCGACGAGGAGCGACCAAGACATTGGGCGGACCCCGCGGGACCAGCACGAGGAACGGATTGCGGAGGAACGCGACGCCTACGTGGATTTTCTGTGGCAGCGACTCCCGATCACGCCGCGCGTTAGCAGCATTTGTAAGCTGGTGCCGCGGTTTTTGAGTCTGTTCTTCGAAGTGGTGTTGAACCATACCACGACTGAGACCGTGCGCGCACTGATTCCGTTGCTTGTGCACCGGTTCAGCCGGGGTCTGTGTCCCGTAGATTTCTTCCAGGAGAAAGTGCACTCCATTCTCATCGAGAACCTGCACAAAGTTTTCTTCTCCTCCGCATCGGCTGAAGATGTGGTGGACGCGCATGTCGTGCGCGCGATCCAGACCGGGGTCAACGCCTTTCAACTCTACGTGCCTGGCGCACCGACGCAACCGCTGCTGCTTCCACCTGTGCGGCCGCTCGCAACAAGCTCGAGAATCGGAATAAGGTCAGACTCGGTGGGACTGGCTTCCGGTATTAAGCCGATACAATCCGCGCGATCAGACCGGTCCTTTGCAAGCAGCGCCTCTAGGGGGATGCACAACTATTCAGGGTCTAGTGACTCTACTTCTCGAGCCGCGGCTTACGCGGCTTCCTTTTTGCACTTAGACGGGCACACGCAGGCCGAACTGCTGCATTGGTTTCCGAACATCTCACCCCAGACCGTGCCGTGGCCACTGCTGACGGGGAATCCGGAAGGCCCGAGAAAGGCCGACACTTGCCATCTGAAATTGGTCGTTCACCTGTGCCACTTGGTGGGCGAGCTCGCTACGGACGATTGCAGCGGCAGCGACGCGGATGAGCCTTCTTCGCCATTGAATTCGGTTTCTGAAGGATTCTTTCAGACCGGCATTTTTGAAGCGCTAGTGCATTTGTTCCTCGCGGCGTGCATGCGGCTGGAGCTTTCGTGCTTCGCGGTGGTGGAAAATCTCGCAGAGTACCAAAGCCTGGATGTAGGCGGTGCACTGTTTTTCAACAGTACTACGGCAAATAATCATCTTCACGCGGGGGCTGACAACTTCAACATGCCACACCACATGAGCGGCAGCGCCGACCAATACCACCACCAGCATGGGTCCTCAGCTTTCGGGGCCGAGCATCAGGCCTCGGTCGGTCATTACGATGACGGATCCTACACTGCTGGCGCTGGAGGTGGGCGGAACGCTTCTAGTCACCATCTTCCTTCAGGCGGTTACAATCATCAGCACGATCACCACGCTAATCGGGAACAAGGCGATCCGAGTTTGAAACTGCGGATTCCGTCCGAGGACGAAGTGATACGCCACGATCCGCATCTGGCAATCCGGCACGACCACTTCTCCCCGCCGCAGCGCGTCAACGACGCGTTTTCTCCACGGCATCACGCCCGCGGGCAGGGCAGCGGGAACTTCTACAATTCGCAGCACCCTTCGCGCAGTCGGTCGCACGTGCGGTCCGCGGAATTTCAGGTCATGGAGGAAAACGAATTACTGCAGGCCTGCTTCACGTGCAGCCGAACGCTGGCAGTGCTGATCACGGCCTTGCTGAAAATTTGTCTGGTGAAAACAAATGAACGGAGTCCCGTGGTGCTGGCTTGCTTCTCGAAACTGTTGCGCGTTTTGTCGTGTCGCAAGCGTCACCATCTGCTGGCTGCAGGGTATGGATCTATGATGGAATTTTTTTCTTTCGTATGGAATGCGTCTCTCTGGATGTTAACGCCAATCACTTATGTGTTGATCATGGAAACAGTGGAGTTGACAAGCGATGTCTTCTACTCTGAACGAAAACAGGAGCGACAGTGGGTCCTTGCTGTCTCACTTGGAGAGTCGGTTACTTGATGCTTTGGAGCTGCTCCGGAACCAGCCAACTCTTGGACACGTGATCTTCAATAAGCGGGTGCGGAACTCTTTGGCGCATACGGCGCACGGCCACAACCACGTGCCAAGCAATTACGCGCTCCACCCTTTCTGTTTGTAAATGCACTAGCTCGACGCAGGACGACGAGAGAGATTTTTACATGCACATGCACATGAAGAATTTTGCAAACCAGATCGGCGATCAATTTCATGATTGCGATTTTCGAAGAAATGCGAATGACTGCACCATCAAGTAAGCCTACCGAGCAGCCCACTAGTGCTAGTTGTGGGTTCGCCTAATATGCAGTGGAATTGTCTTCAATGGATTTTGCGTTACTTTCGTTTGAATTGTCTTCGATGGATTTTGCGTCCAAACGGATGACTGTGTGCTTCTTTTCGGTGGAACGAGGAGCGGATACTACATCATCCACGAGTCGTGTTTTGAGATCGTAAATGTGTTTGCAATTTTTTCGCCGTAGCTCGCAGAGAGAGAAACAGAAACACGTCAAACGAGTGGCTGTCGGAGGAGCGAGTTTGAACAGTCGAGAAAAAGAACATGACGACGCCGCATTTGAAGGTCCTGTTCGTGGGACCGGAGGGCGCGGGAAAGACGTGGCTCGCCAACCATTTGTGCGACATGCAGAGTGCGGGTTCGAGTTTGCCACCGACTTTGGGCGTACGCGTACTGGAATACGACGACTCACACGTGCTGGCTCAGGCCGGCGGAGGTGGGGCGCAAAATTACGACGACAGCGCGCAGCTCTGGGACGTCAGCTCCAAGTTGCCAGATAAGTGCTTCACGGCCCTGAAGCGCGACATCAGCGGGGTTGTGTACGTCTACAATCCGGAGATAGCGACGCACACAGAACAGCTGGAATACTGGTACGACTCCTTCGGGCCAAGAGCACTAGGTTTGCCGCCACAGTGCTTCCTGATTTGCCAGGTAAAAGAGTCTGTGGTTTCTGTTTCGTTTTCGTTGATGGTGAGCAAGGAGTTCATGATATTCTTTCGCAGCAACTTTTCCTAGGTAGATCTACATGTGACGACACTGCAACTTCTACACTCAGATGCTAAAGAGCAACAACATGCGAGACTACGTCGTTCCGCAGAAGATATCATTCGCGAGCATACAGCAGCCACTTACCATGACCTGGGAGAACGCAGCAGCGAAGGTACTTGCTTGTTTTTTGTGTTTTTTTTTCGCATGAGAGTTTACTTCCCCTTCAGAGCCAGTGCATTTGCAAAAAGACATCGGGTTGCATTTTTCACAACACTACAGATGAAGCCGACTTTCGACAAGTACCTTGCAAAGGTGTACAGGACAGTGCAGGAGAGGCAAAGACAAGAAGAAGAGGACGTGATGAAGATGGGATAACTTTCGGCGCCTGTATGTGGTTACACACTGGCCTTTTTCTCTCGCTCGCTTCAACGATTACGTGGGACTGCCTCGTCTGCGGTTTGTTGGCGACTACACTTCCGATCCAAATGACATCCGTGTTCTGCAGCAGGAGCACGGTAGGAAGTCGATCAGTTTTTCATGCAATTCAAGTTCAGAAGGTCAAGGTTGTCCACGACAGAAAAATCTGAGAATGTGTACGAGGACCCTAGGAAAGTGTTTTTCCTGATCTGGTGCTGAAGCCTCTTCATTTGGATGGGACAGTTTCGAACCTTATAAGTACTTAACTTTAATATGCCGATTACGATTTTAAACCATGACGATTTTCCTTCTGATTTTGAAAATTTTCAAATCCAACCCGTATTTCGATTTTTCCTGTTTTAAATACCTCTTCGCTTCTATAGCGTTCAACAAAAATGACGCTTACACCATCCTCTCCTGAGACTGTGGTAAAGAAGGCCGACTGGGCCAGCCGGCTGGCGTCGCCTACCGGAATTGCCACGTCTTTGGGTCTTTTGCTGTGCGTGACTACGACGCAATACTTCTTCGACCCACCGCAGCTCAACACCGAAGCGGCACAGGCGCGGTTCATTGCGATCCAGGGCGATCAGCAGGAGGAGAAGAAATTTCTGAATTACTGGGGCACGCCCGACGCGGAATTCGACTGGTGCGAGGCGAATTACGTCTCCACGCTTTCAGTACCGAGACTGTGGTCCTCCTCCGACGAAACCACCTCTGATAGCGCATGGATCGAGGTTCCGGTGGCTGAATCGTGGAACACGGTCACGTCGGTTCTGTACCTCTTCCCAGTGGTTGTGCCGTTTTGGAATTATTTCCGCCTTCTGCAGATGAAGTCCGCAAGCGGGGACGCGAATTCATCCAGCAGCTATTCTTACTCGCCGGCAGCGGTGCGCGCATTGGTGTTTCTGTTTTGCATCATGATTGGCACCACGCTGTTCCACATGACCTTGCGGTACTGGGCGCAATTGGTCGACGAGCTGCCGATTTACTACATCATGCTCAACGGCAATTTCGCAGTGTGGAACTGCAGACGAAAACTTTCACGAAGCGGGAACAAGGCAAAACTGCCTTCAAAAAATCCAGATCGTGTGAGTTGGGCCCTGGCACGGTTCACGGTTTGCTGGGGCTTGGGCCTGAGCATGGGCATACTGACCACCTTGAGCCCGGAGCGGAAACAACTGCATCAGGTGCTGCGGGGCCTCATGTCGACCAGCTTCAGCATTCTGTTCGTTCACGAGTTCTACGCCTTCGCCCGTGTTTTCCAGGCGCTTGACCAAGCGACGGGGGAAAAAATGGCAGCGAGGAAATTTCGAAAATCCTTTGTGGACGCAAGGAGCATGTTTCACCTGGCGTTTTTGGAACTCCTTCTCGCGATTCTCTGCTGGGTCGTGGACAACGGCTTCTGCTCGGCGCTGCGCACGCGGCTGCCTTTTTACCCGCAGACGCACGCGTGGTGGCACTTCTGGACGGTGGTAGGCTTGTATCACATGTTTCTCGTCACGGAAATCGTCGAGCAGCTGGCGGTCGCGGTGCCGGAGGTGGAGGCGCGAGTGGGAGGAGAGCGAGATGAAGTGTGCACGCAAGCAGATTCGTCTGAGGGGGAAAAGAAGGGCGCTGGTCGCACCGGACCTTTTCCGGAATTGCCGCACGTGGGGACCGTGTGTGGCGGCTGGGTACATATTCTGGTTTTCGACGAGCCGTGTGAAGATTCCGAGAATTCACCAGCGGAAAAAAAGCAAAATTGAACTACAAAAATTGCTAGTTCAGTTAGTCATTGTTCTGGCCTTGATGGAGGTAGCTACTTATCGCAAAAACTACTACGAGCGGACTATGGAATCGGCAACTGTAGCAGTATCTGCTGCGATTTGGTCTGCGCCTGTGTTCCGAAGGAACTGGTATTTCTGTATTTGCTACAAACTTCGAAAGACAATTTCGTCGATCGTAGACTCGTCAGACCTTGCAATGTGATCGTAGAAGTTGCAGTGCCATTGGAAATAATGCACTCAGGATTGATTCTTTTTCTTGATCATATTCGTCAATTGACGCTCGAACTCGGTAATCCAGCTGGGGCTCGTGGCAGCAGATTCGTCGTGGCTGAATCGTTTGGGACGTCGTGGCCATTATTCGCTGTAAAACAACTTGCGTTCTTTGTTTCAGAAGTGAAGATACCAGTATAGAGTCGTATCTAGTAGATTTCGTTGGCAGCGCGTGGGCATTTTCCGCCGGCGAGTACATCAAGGTAGAGTAAGTACCTTCGACGACTGGAACCCACTTCACATCCACGTAGCCTTTTTGTTCATTCGAGCAAAAATAACTCCACAAGTGAACGAAAAAAGCAACAGGTTGCGAACATCATGTTTCGCCTAACCAATTTTGTTGTCTTTCTTGCCGTCTTGGCGGTCAATACGGTGGACACTTTTGCGCGGAAACTGACGCAGACCCCGCAAACGCGGACCTACAGCAGGTCGTGGTCGTCGTCGTCGTCCTCTGTGTCCAGTTCTACCTCTACCTTCAACTACGCGAACGGCCGCTCGACAGAACACAAGCACGAGGACAAGCAGAAACGAACCAGCGACCAGGTCAACGATCAACCGCCGCAGACGACGCGCAAGGAAAGCGAGAAATCGACGGACAAAGTGGACGGTGTGAAGACCAAGGAAATCGCGGACTACGAGAACGCCGCGGGCGGATTCACGTTGCCGGAAGCCTGCGCCAAAGCGGTCGACAAAGCGCACGAAGAGGATCGCGCCGACCACTGTGACGCTACCTACATCGGTGACATCGCTCCGGACCGGGTCAATTGTGCCCAGGAGGACCTGGCGAACTTGCCCCATGCGACCGACAAAAATTGGATGTATTTTGTTTTTCGATAGAGCGAGGTAACAAACCCAAACGAGAACTTCGCGGTTGAGTTCTCATCCGGCCGGCCGGCCGGATGAGAACTCAACCACATCAGCGGCGGAAATCGACCGGCTGGTCGTCCTGGTCAATTGGCCCGCCATTCGCTCGGGCGAAAGGGGGGGGGGCGGCCTGCTGGAGACCGACGCTTCCCTCACTCCACTTTCGCCGGGGGCCGTGTGCAACACAAAAACGCTACGCGCGCCTGCTGTGAATACAGAGAAGCTACGCTATGCAGCGGGGCAGAAGTTGGAAAATTTTAAAGGTGGCGCATTGTGCGCGCCCGCCGCGGGCGCGCTTTCATAGTTGGACTGCGCTATGCCTTTTGGCTTCTGGGTGGAATTCGAAAGAATTGAATGCAAAAACATTCGCGGGGCTCGCAAACGCAATAGGCAAAATTTCGCGGGGCGCGCAACGCGCGCCCGCTATACGTTGCAATCGCCGGCCCAGAAAGCGCGTCCGCGCGCCTCTCCGCTGGCTCATGCTTGCTTCGGCGCAACAGTTGGCAGATGCGCCGGATCCGGGTCGGACGCGCTTCGCGCGTCCACCGACTTGCGTGATGGGAGGCGGGGCCTCGCTCGGCGCGCCGGGCAACCAATCTCCGACGCGCCGCGCGCGCTGCCCTTTGTTTCTGCCGGCGCCCGAATCCTGCGGCGCGTCGGGCTCCAAAGCTGCCCCCACCCGATAGCAGGGACAATGCAAATGGCCTGGGCCGCGCTTATGTGTGCCTCCGCCGGGCTACTGGCGCCCTAGCAATCTTTATCGTTTCCCACACGCGAAGGCGGCGCAGCAGGATGGCCCGCGCGCGCAAGTTGTACGCTGTTGCTTTGCTTCCTGGTGGGGTTCGTCGGCGCCCGGCCGCAGCCGGCATGGTCACTCAGCCAGCGCTGCGCGCCCGCGTTGGGCTGTGCCCCCATCCTCTGGGCCCCCAGGCTTATCGTCTTTTCCGGCGACTCGCAGTAGAAGTAGCAAACAACGCAGCTTCTGCTTCTTGGCTTTAGGCACTTGCCGCAGCTTTTGCATGACAAAGCTCGGGCTTTTTGCGTAGAAGTGAAACTGCGCAGCTGGGGGGTGACAATCAAGAAGAAGAGTGAGGCCGTCGACCAGGAGGGAAGAAGGGGACCCGGACGACCGGCCGGCCGATTTCAATCCGCCACAGATGTGGTTGAGTTCTCATCCGGCCGGCCGGCCGGATGAGAACTCAACCGCGAAGTTCTCGTTTGGGTTTGTTACCTCGCTCATATACTTCTTCGAGATTTGTTTTTGTTTGTCGAAATCTACAACTCTGAGACTCACGTAGTCGGGTTCGACATTCATTTTACACCGATAAATAGAAGACGGCTTCGACATTCGCAAGATAATACTACAACAGGGCCACCTGCGACAGCGAGGTCCGGTTTCAGGCTCCGCCGCCGGCTTCGGCAGTCTCCGCGACCGTGGATGTGCCGGACGCCCCCGCGGAAGCAACTGCTGCGGATTCTACCCCCGGCAGCTTTGTGCAGCAGAAATCCCGGTTGGTGGACATGACGCTGGAGGAAATGGCGGAAACCGACGGCGAGCTCGAGGAGGAGATGATCGCCAGACTGCAGAACGAGCTGCAGTTGTGAGGTGGAACCGGGATGGGAAAAAATGACAAGATAAATTGTCAGGAAGAGATACACGGAATACAACAAGTGAAGCTTCGAGAAGGAGATTTTCACGGCTAAGTTTATGACTAGGAGAAAGTATAACTGCCGCCTTTAATGTAACGACAAATACGTACAAAGCCAGTTACTTCGTTACTTTATGATTTTGTAGTATGAAGAAACAAAGACAAACGACATATATCGATTGATTGTGTCCTAGAAAAAATTAAATCTTTTGACGGATTTATCTTTTTCAGGAGTTTCATCTGTTTCTCTACTATGCATTGCAGAGGTGATCGCAGTAAGACATTGCAAAATTAAATTGTTAGATAGAAAATTGTATGGATTGATCGCGTTATTGTGCGGCCGCGCCGATAGCTAAATGTAAATATAAATACGATGGAATGAGAAGGAAGATTGTTGATTACTCATCAAACAAATCCATTTTAGACGATGACTGGAGACGAGATATACAGGAAAAATTTTCTTCATAAGTCTGAGAAGAGGAGCAACAACGCTAGCGCTTGTTTGCCTTGATTTCCCCGGAATTTTTGGTCACATCGATGCACGTGTGTTTAAGCTCGGTCATTTCGTACGATTGGAAGTCGTTCATTGTCGGTGAAGGCCTCCAAAAGTTGGAATTTTTTCGGTCATCGTCCAAGCGGCGGCTGTTTACGCAATTTCGCCTATCGGTATCGCTGGCAAGATCGTTCAACTCCTTCAGGCTTCAGAAATCGTGCGCAGCGTACATTGCCTTCACGTTACGTTCAATTATGTAAGTAAAGAAATTAAGTCTTTGAGCGTGTTTGGTAATTACTTATAATTTTTGGCCGGGAAATCGGTTTAGCAGGTCCAGGTTCATCTGAAAAGCCCAAGGAGGTGATTAGGTTCATCGCCAACCCGCTTTCAACCCTCTTAGCCCTTTTTAGGAACTGTTGGATTTTCCAAGGTAGGGTTGACTCAGCAAGTTTCGCACATCAGGGAAACGCCTTCGAAACTGCTACAGCCTAAATTGTCCAGGTTCGCAATTAGAAGACCGACCACCGAAGCACTTTCGCCTTAAGAGCATGTTCGGTCGGAGCATCCGGATTTTGGGTGGTTGTGCCGTCGTGCAAGACGGCGCAGTTGGGCGGAAGACTGCCCAGAAACGACAGCACATGGATACCATCGACGATCAAAAAGGACCGCACACCACCGTGCATTTCGAAGAACACTCGGAAGCGTCTACGATGCGTGATGGTCACGTCGACACTTCCGAATCTCACATGACGCACGACCGGCAGGACGAGAAGTCTCGGACCGATCAGGATGCTGCACAGGCCAGTGCTTCGGGAGCCGATGGCGAGCCGGCAGAAGTTGCATGTGCCAAACAAGTCCAGGCTCTGCAGTCGCAAATTCAGGGTGCGGTAGTGGAGTGCACTGTCAACTTTGTCGCAGGTGGACAAGAAACTTTTGTTGGCGTGGATGTGCATGGAAAAATGTGCACTGCTTCTCTCGCAACCTTCGTGAAATGTGAGGAACACAAACACGTCACGAACAAGTAGGACGCTCGAAAGAAGCAGTCAGGCTTGCATGGCGATCCGAGAGTGCCGCAGATTTTTATCTCAGTTTGCACTCACAAATTTTTTTTACATCAGTCTAATTTTGGGCGAATGACACAGTAACTCAAAGTGTCGCTATTCAAGGTTGCCAAGATTGAAATTTCAGCGGAGGAAGCATTATTTATCAATACTTTACGGAACTTATCGAAAAAAATAAATACACCAGAAGCCGTTTATTTATTTTGGCGGACAATCCTGTTTCTATTGATTCTCTTTGTCTTTCTCAGTCTCATTGTCAATCTCTTTTCCTTCGCACTCCAGGTTTGCTTCTGATTACGAGTTGTCAGTATAATCCCCGGAGTTGAGTACATCGCCATCATCTCTTCTACATCTCGTTGTATCTGAATCTAGTTTAACACTTTCCTTTGCTAAATCTTGTTATGATGATTTTCTCTGTATCGGACGTCATCTGTCAGGTGTTTGGAAGGTCACTGAGTCTCGTCGTACGAGCAACGATTCCTAAGGGAGGCACGGGCGCAAACCATGGCAGTGATGAAGTAACACGAAACCTGATTATGTTTGTGTGTCGTACCAGTATCGCCGCTCTGGATGCACTAGCAGATGATTTCGAGGTTCTAGTGTGTTGCGTTCCGCTTTTCGCCGGAAGACCCATTTACATTTCTGTTCCTGCGCCGAGTGGAAAAAGTTCATTCGCAGCCCGAAGTCAGATTCTTCAATCGGGTCCTATCGTGCAAGGGGCGGGGTCTCTTTTTGAATAGTGTTTATATTGCTTTTGTGAACATTCGACTCGTTCTTTATTGGTGGTTCGTTCTCGTCTTTAGCTATGGAATTGTCGTTCACTGTAGAAGTCGTCGAGTTAACCGAATCGGGGTGAGTTTTTTGGATAGTCAGAGGTGATTGTTGCTGCATGCCGCTACTTCGCTTTAATGTGAAAATATGCAGGTTCCAAACGCAAACCCTATGAAGCATCGCCCAACAGAAAGGCCTGACGTCCCTGACTTGCACGACCACGATCTACTACGTTCTCTTTTGCCCTGTACCTTTTTCCTGACACTCATAAAATGATTAAACCGAGCAACATATCGTCAAAGTACGATTTACTGTCGCCCCTCAGATAGGACACGTTGCAGAGCACGAATGTCAGCATGCATCTAAGTATATGAAAAAGCGAAAGTTTGTTATATCGATAACGTTTGGAAGTAACACGATAATGGTATTGGTAATATTCAGAAGATGTTAGAAGTTCTGAAGCTGTTGTTTGGTGAAGAGAAGCAGACGAGCAGCCTGGAAAAACTCATTCCAGCTTTCTTTCGCACGGATGCCGAAGCAAACGCGGAGTCAGCGCACAATCGAGCGGTAGTCGCGACTGCTGGAGCTATCGCAACGGCGACTATACTTCTCGCTGCATTGCATAGGTACAATTTTATCAAGGCGAAAAAAACCACCAGAAACAGATTAGAAGACGACAATCATCAAAACAGCGACTCACCAGAAAGAAAACCGCGCAAAACCGCATGGTTTCTCACGGAGCAGCTGACGCGCGTGTCAGTGCGCGACCTTGGCGCGAAACTTTTTTTCCGCCAGAGAGACTCGCGTCAGAGGCAAAGCCGCTTTTCAACCGCGGAAACAAATGAGTCCCCGATCGTGTTCGACTTCAAGCCGGGTACTGCGCTTCTCGCGGGTCCAGCCTACGCCGACCCGGACGCGAATAACCCGGTCGCTTACGTACCACCCGCAGGTTTTCGGGTCTACGATTTCCTCTCCAAAGTGGCGTTTCCGAATCCCTCGTCGGATAGAAGAAACCACCGCCTGATGAACGACAAACAAGCTCCCTTTTTCATCTGCGTCGACAAAGCTCTCGCGGGGGTGGAATTGGAAGACGAGGTTGAAGCCGCGGCACTATACGACCGGTTCCAGTTCCGTTTGTCCTGGATTACTGCAGTGAGAACTCTCGCGGACGCTCTGGACGAGAAGCAGATTCTAGCGTTTCTCGCTACGGGACTAGGCTTCGCGTACGACAAGACCAAGCCAGCACGGGTGAACGTCTGGGAGTATGTGAAAGCGATGCAGCTGGCGCACAACTACTTAGTACTGTTCCCATCAGCGGTTGAAGGAGTTGCTGATGCAGGTGATACTGCCGCTACACCAACAGCGACGCGTACACAGACTCTGCCTTTGGTGCGAGTGGACTTGACGTACGACACCTGGGGAAACATCAAACAAAGTCTGCGCGCCGGGCGGCCTCATTTGGTGCTGCATCCGGACGTCGAGGCGCGAAGGGATATGAGCGAAGTGGAAAAACAGGCCCTGCAGCTAGAGGCGATCATTCACGAATACGCAGACAGGTATCCTACGCTACAGCCGACAAAAGAGGGTGGACTGGGCGACAACGCGAATATCTGTCTTGCGAACTTCGTGAAGCAGAATGTTGATAATGAAACAAACGCTTCTCTTGGTACAACAGCACCTGCTTCCCCGACGAGAACTTCGCTCACAAGAGAGAGGATCCCAGCCGTAGCCGCCACCCCACCGCGACGGCCGTCGCTGATGCGGGAAGAGTTCGACGTGCCAGAAAGTGCTACCTCGGTCTACGGTTCCTTCGTGGACGCTGCGAAGTCAACCGACGCGCTGACGAAATTCCGAAATCTTTCCGGCAACAAACCGCTGAAGAAGCTGGGGAGAGTGTTGACCCTGCGGGAGATCATCTACGACGTCGTGGGTAATTTCCACGACATCCAAGACTACGAGGACAAGGCACATTACCTGGCCGCGGCCTCGACCGACGGCGAGCGGCAGGCGGTGATTAACGTACTGCGGGGCGTCGAGTGGGGCGAGTTTTTCGGCGTGCTGAAAACCATCGCGAAAAACAAGACCACGGGTGTATGGGAGCGTCAGGATTGAAATCGACAAAGTTGAAATAACTTGTAATGCATAAAATCGATACCAGTTAGAAGCCCAATTACCAAGCGGCGCATGACAAATTTTGGCACCGTCTAAGTCCAGTTTGTCATGTTGTTTAGGGACAGAAGGCGTCCTTTGTCATGCTACTTTAGCAGCTGCATCGCAGACCCCAAACAGGCTGACAGTCGGCCTTACTTGCCATCCCTGCAAGAGAGGCACTTCATGCCTTGCAGTTTATGCATGAGAAATCATTTCAACTTTGACGATTTCAATCCTGACGCTTCCACAGGGCCGTGCAGAGCCGATCGAACGGGTGAAAATGATACGAGAACTGTTTGCGAAGCACGTCACGGATGACAGAGACGAGAAAAGAAGAAGGCTGGAAAGAATGTCCAAACATGGAGCCACCCATAGCTGTATCAGTTTCATCTGTAAGCTAGTCCATGCTTTGGAGCCTCCCATGGCCACATCTTCAGACAAGTGATTTCGTTTATTCGTGTATCTTGGGCGCACGAGGATCAGGTTCAGCAATCTCTTTCGCAAAATGAATTTTCCTGATTTCGATCTTTTTTCCGAAAGGGGGTCGCTATCCATCGTCCTTTTTCTTCACACAAGTGTGGGGTCGTTTTGGGCATAGTAGTACTCAAAAGAGTTCACTACGAACTGTTGTGAGCAACACCAGCGCCGTGAATTGGTAGTTTTGTTTCGTGGTGAACCAATGCTGCGTTTTCAGCGAGGGGCCACTTCGAGCATCGTCCGAGAGATTTATCGTTGAGACGTCCAGGTCGTACTGTCTTCAAGTGAGGCACCGGCAGTATAAATGTAAGTGCCTTTATTTGTTGTTTTCGTCCACCGCATGTCGTTCACCGTCACTGAGTCTGTAAGTCCGTAGATTTATGCTAGTTGGTGTTTCTGTGCACTTTATTCGATCAGCTACATTCACGGAATCACTCTCAGGATAAAGCTCACATTGAGAAGGAACAGCGTTGCATTTTTACAACCAGCTTAGAAACCGACGGTTTTTTTTGGCTGCGTCCCTGCACTGAAAAGTGAGTCTCTAGCACTACGCCCCCGAGGACCGTAGTGCAGAGACTCCGCGCAGCAGGTTTGTGCTCGAAAAGGGGTTAGTACCCATTGTAAAATTAATTATACGCTTCTAGTTCTACCCCATAGAAAACCTTTCAAGATGCCGTTCAACATGGAAGCGTTGGAGAGCAAGCGGGCGGAGATCCTCGCGAACTCACTAGCGTCTGCAAACGAACCAAAGTTCGGGTACTTCGGTTTTACCGCACCGCTCGCCATTGGTGAAAACTCCAAAGCACCAAGGACAAAGAAGGTACAAGATCAATCTGTTGATCTCGTCGTGAAAAGTTTTCTAAGTAAAAATCCATAGTCGAATGAAGATACGAATATTGTTGAATTTATCGTGTTGAAAACGAACCAAAACTTCAGATGACAGAAGAGGAGCTTGCGGAAAGAACAAGGCCAAACATAGTGACGAACCCAGGGAAGAAGGGCATGACACTGGTACTTGAACTTGTTTTTGGGCTCGTCGCGGCTCTTCCCTTTTTTTTTTGAGATCGAAGAATGTGAATGCTTTTTTTTCTCTCGGCAAAAAAGATGGCAAAGAGATACCATGGCGGGTAAAATGAACCAATTTTCACCTTGACATCACAGGACACCATGTTCGAGTTTATCCAGCCAATATGTATCGGCGACCCCTTCAAGGAAGCATCCGGCGCCGTGAAGCGAGACAAGGTAAAAATGTACGCCGAAGAGCCCTTTAGACCGCCAGGCGCGATCAAGGTAGGGACATCCGGTGGTTTGGTGTGGATCCCCAGCGGGGAGCCAAAAGTCACGAGACGAGAAAAGGTAGATTTGATTCTTGTTGTTTTTTTTTCTGCCGCAATGCGCTCATGCTTTCGTTTCTTGAAAAATAAAAGATCAATACGGAATATATCAATCGAGACAAAGCGACCTCCCAACTCGCCCCACCAAAACAGGTAGAGCCGTTGATTCAGCCGAACATAATGACAAATCCGGCCAAGAAGGGTGGCGGTGGTATCATCACGCCGGGTGTCTTGTTCGGTTTTGGCGATGACGGGGAGAGGAGATTTCCCGCGCACGTTCCAGACGATTACGACATAGCGTAATAACCTTTTGGCATTTTAGTTTGATATGGATTTCTGAATACGCTGCTGTTGTTGTGCATCACTATCTTCCACGCAGTGCGGATTCCATTCAGATCTTTGAGCTTCCGTTTGCTTTGAGGATTAGAAACTACTAAACGTACCATGTGAAACGAAAAACAGATCCAAGTTGAGACGAGAGGAGCTGAAGAAGGAAGCCGAAAGGACAACACACGAGCAGGCCTTCAAGGGACCGGGCTACGGCAACAAGACTTTCGACGGGAACGAAGTCTTCCATTGCGACGTGCCCTACGGCATTCCGAGACCAGATGTAGAGAGCACTGCGAAGAAGGTATCGAGTCAATCTATCATTTGGAAATGCAATTGAACTTTAGAAATATGCCCCTGATGCTTTTTTTTGTGAAGATGTATAAATATGTAGAGGAGGTCACTGCAGAGAGCCCTCGTCCATGCTTTTTTCCACTCGCATGCACAGGCTGTCCATGAAGCGCCTTTCCGACCCATCGGTGGTATGAAGGAAGGACACGACGCCTACATGGGCTACATAAATAGCGACGGCGACACAAGAAGCTTTCCCCACTGGATGCCTGATCCCATTCCTGCGCCGAGAAAACGAAAGATCGTTGCCGACGACGGCAAGGTTGTGGAGCCGTGGAAGGTAGTTAGAGTTGATTCTAGAAACTTTGAAAATTCTATCAATCCTCTGAAGCAGCTGCGTCCGTGTCATGGATCAATTTTCATCACACAAACAATGTGCGGTGTGGTCATTCTTTTCGCAAATACAAATAACAGGTTGGCGCCCCAGTGATGGTGGATACTCCGCAGCCACCCGTGCAGATGATCATGCGCAACCTGAAGCAGGAGTTTCCCAAGAGCTTCATACGGCCCAAGGTGTAAAGGCGAAAGGGGAGTTGGGGAAAAGTAAAAGTTGTTCCTCTTCGAGAATACAGTACCAGTGTCTTAGTTTCTTACAGTTTTCTTACAGTCAGTGGCAATAAAACCCGCGGCTACTTGACAATTCTTACAGTTGGTATAGCGTGAAAAACACAAATCAAAACGTGAAAGGTATAGCGTGAATCTAGCAATAAAGTAGCCCTATCAATAGCATGGTAGCGGATATTAGCGTGAATTCCCTTAACTGGCGTTTCTAGGAGAGCGTAGACAGTAGCTTTTAGCAGAACAAATGCACCCGAAATGACAAGGAGTGGTGGTGCGCATGGGAAATATAAATGTTTCTGTCCTGGATTGCGCAAAATGAACCCGGATCAATAGTTTTCTTTTTGCTCCACGACACTGCAGGGACCATTTTGACGAATGAACTAAGTGCAAGTGTTGTAAAGCAAAAGCGAAAGAAACAATGGATCGAGCGCACGAAAAAATCGGTGACTTTCGTTCACAGGGAATGATTCGGAAATTTTTTGTTCCAAGCGAGAGTAGATTCGTACAACCTCGTACAACATGTGGATCAAAATCAGACATATTTTCAGAACAAAACACTTCGTAAATGACAGAAAATGTTCGAATGTCGAGGCTCGTTTACCATTCGATTTGACTTTTTTCACTTTCATCTTTCACAGGAACAGTTGCCTCCCCACGAAATAACGCTACGTACCCTCTTGAAGATGACAACATATCCAGAATGACTTTTTTCGAGTGCTGTCCACTACATTCTTTCAGATATTTTACACCAGAGTTCAGGTAGGCACGTTTGCGGTCATCTCCTGCTCCTGGAGATGACGCAATTTTCCTATCCAGTTCATTTCCCGTGAGTATTACAGCTCAGACTTGGAGAATTTACCGCAATATTGAGTAAAAAGCTCCTCTGCCAACCATGTCGACGGCGGGCATCACGTTGAAGGCCACCCAGGCGGATGGGTTTTACTTTCCGCCGGAGTTCGACCCGCAAAAACACGGCTCGATCGACAAGTTTCGCCGGGCCCAGGGGTTCGAGCACGCGCTCGGGAAAAACCGAACGAAAAACCTGCACAAGGGTATTCTGCAGATCCGGTTCGAGATCCCCTTCAAAGTGAAATGCTGCAACTGCGGCAACTTCATCGGCCAGGGTACGCGGTTCGACGCGGACAAGAAGAACGTGGGCCACTACTTCACCACCCCCATCTACGAGTTCCGGATGTACTGCGGGGAGATCGTGGACATCAGCCAATCTGTGAACGGCAAAACCCACTGCAACCAGGAATGGGTGATCCGGACCGACCCGAAGAACTGCGACTACGAACTCGTGTCCGGGTGCGAGCGACCCAAGGGACAGAGCGGGTTTCGCAGCGCGCACGAGATGAAGGGCGTGGCGGACGTCGAGAAGGTGACAGAACTCGACCCTCTTTACATGGATTTAGACGCGCGACGCGAAATGAAGAACGACCCCATGTTCCGCCTAGAGAAGCTCGCGGAGCTGCAACAGCAGAAGTTCGCGAAAGCGCACCCAGAGCTGAACTATCTTCCAGCCGCGAGGCCGCAGGTGCAGGACGCGGCGTCTGTCACAGGAGGTGCAGGAGCTCCTTCAGTAACCACGATGCCCTCCTCGTCTTCCTCAACGACAACAAGGAGAGCGATGAGCAGGCAAGAAGACGAGGACGATTTAGACGAGGCCGGGACCATGTTCGACCCGAATAACCGTGGCGTGGACGATTTAGACGAGGCCGGGACCATGTTTGACCCGAATAACCGAGGCAGGATGGCGGGAGCCGGCGCGCCACATCCAGATGACGACGAGCACATTCTGCTCACGAACAAAGATCGGCGCGAGAAGAACGCGCACCTGCAGGAGAGCATGCTGAATTGCCCGGTGGAGGCGATGCGGAACAAGCGGGCAGCTCCGAAGATGACGACCGAGGAGGCGGATCAGCTGCGGGCACAGGAAGCGTCGTTGCTGGGTCCGCAGGAGAAGAGGCGGCGGGCAGACGCGCACTTGCAGGACTTGTACAAGTTGCGACACAAGACGAATCGCAGCGACTTTTCCGTGAACTCGCAGATGCGCAAGATGTTGCGCACGGACAAGAAGAACGACAAGGCCGAGAAGGATCTCATCGCCCAGACGGGCGGGATCGCGGGACGCAGCAAGATTCTGGCGCTCGCGAACGCGCAGCTGTCCGGCAACGCCTCGCTGATTGGCCAGCTGAAGCAATCGCGAAATGCACCCGAGCCCGCGTCGGGCTCCGCGCGGCCAAAGGTGTTCAACGAGCGGCTGCAGTTCGAAAAAGACGTCGAGCGAAGGAAGGTCCTGAACAAGGACACGGTTTTGCCGCGGGCGCAACAGCGGTCCGGGAACTTCGGAAAGATGGAAGATAAATTTGCGCTCTTCAAGGCGTGTCAGTCCCAGATCGGACGCGATCGACGGAAATGATATATAGATGTTTTTTTCCAGCACAAGCGACAGTATTTCTTGACCGATTCCTGCCTGCTGCGCCCTGGTGGTGTGCGACAGGAGAGGCGGTGTTACCAAACTGGTCTTTTTTGTTACCCTGTGTTGACAAGAATAGAAACGAGTTACAACAGACTACCCCGGCGGTTCAGTTATGTACAAAGTGCAGGTCACCAGGACTTGTTTCAATTTTGATGCTGTCACAGCGTTTTCTAGACCAAGGGCTGTTCATTGGTTGTTTTTGTCGGTGAAAGGAGCGATCAGTCGTGGCTGGCTGACCCAACCTGGATCTTCATGATATGCATCGGTAGCGTATCTGGAAGAAGATACGAGGGGAAGAAAAGCGATCACGATTTAATGATGAGCAAAGCTAGATCGAGGTCTCTTGTTTGTTGCCGAGGTGCTGCAAGTTCCGTGACGAGTGCGTGTGTATCGTGCACATCAGTATTTCATGTTGCTCCTCAATTCCGCGATGCATTTCCTGACCCTCGAGCCTTTTTCGTGCTTGCAGTAGGTCAAGTAGCCATCGCAATACTATTTCGTGAGTTTTTTCTGCAGATTTTCTATGACCAGAGGTTTCATCTGATACTTCCACGTCTGCACTGCAGATCTCACTACAACTGTGGAATTTGTTTTTTATGCGCCTCAATTTGAATTTATTTCGCGATGCATTTCCTGACCCTCGAGCGGATTGTTTGCTTGCAGTAGGTCAAGTAGCCATCGCAATACTGTTTCGTGAGTTCTTTCTGCAGATTTTCTATGACCAGAGGTTTCATCTGATACTTCCGCGTCTGCACTGCAGATCTCACTACAACTGTCGAATTTGTTTTTTATGCGCCTCAATTTGAATTAATTTTGCGATGCATTTCCTGACCCTCGAGCGTATTGTCTGCTTGCAGTAGGTCAAGTAGCCATCGCAATACTGTTTCGTGAGTTTTTTCTGCAGATCTTCTATGACCAGAAGTTTCATCTCATACTTCCACGTCTGCACTGTAGATCTCACTACAATTTCGGAATGAACAAGATGAGGAATCAAGAATAAGATCAACAAATGGATCTTTTACACAGAAACGAGCGATCAAGGCACACTGACAGACAGCATTTTGGATCCAAATTTTACTGCAGCTCCGCCATGAAGCGATCATGAGAGCTCCGGTTTGATGACCTTGGTCTAGTCACTGCAAAGCGATTTTTTTGTACGTGTCCCAAAGGACAAATTAATTTGCTTCTGTTCTTCAGGAATCGACATCGATTAAGGAAATAGCATTCCTTGTTTTCAACTTGGATTTTGGCACGTAGGTGTCTCGCGACAAGACTCTCAAGAATTTATTAGTTCGTTTTTTTCATTGCATCGAGTTACCAGGAAATAAGAGAATGCCGGGTGAACGCCGAGCGTTGGCGACTGCGACACCAGAGAAGTCGCATTTTGTTTGCGCGGGTGTGATATCCGAGGATACCTTGTTTTACGCCGTGGAAGAACGCCTTTTCTGCTACGACCTGTCCGCCAATTCCTTTCTCAGCGACCTGCCGCAGCCGCATACGCAAGCCGTGCGAGTAGTTTGCGAAAATAGTGTTGGTTCGGCCCAAAGCCAGGACTTTTCAGCAGACCCCCGGGACGAGGATGCACGGGCAAAGAAGCGACGTATTGAGACCACAGCTGACAGCGGGCGCACCACCAGCGTCCGGTACGCGACCGCCGGGGATGACAAAACGATTGTCCTTTGGTCGCACGATAGGAAAGAATTAGGCCGTTACCAGCACCAAAAGAAGATCACGTGCGCGACGTTCGACCCCTCTGGGCGCAAGTTGCTTTTTGCAGACAAGTTCGGTGATGTATACGAGTTGGCAGTGGAGGGAGTACTAGAGCACGGCAAGAAGCTGGAGGCGAAACTTCTGTTCGGACACCTGGCGATCGTTACGAGCATGTGCTTCCTCGAGAAGAAGCAAGTGCAAAAGACGGGGGTTGGAATTGCGGCCGGCACTGCTGCTGCGATTAGTCCAGCGTCCACTGCGACGTCCGCTTCCGGAGCAGGGGATCCTCAGGCGAAGAGCGTGGAGATGTTGCCCAGGAAAGCGTACTACTTGGTAACCGGAGACAACCACGAGAAGATTCGCGTGAGCAATTACCCGCAGCACTGGGACATCGAGACGTTCTGTCTGGGGCACACGGGGCACATCACGAAACTGTTGGCCATCCCCGCTGTCACGTTGCAGAGCAAGCCGCGGTCGGAGGTGCTTGTCAGTTTGGGTGCGGACGGGAAGCTGTGTCTGTGGGACGTGGACCAGCCAGAAGGCCGGCAGCTGGTGCACTGCTCGCGCGTTCTCGATGAGCGAGGGCTGCCGGACGCGGTGCCGACCGAAGTTTGTTTCCTCCCGGACGGATATGTCAAGCCAAAGTTGCTGGTGCACGTCAACTCACAGTTTGTTGCTGCAGCCGCAAGTGGTAGCGCAGAGCCGGCGGAGCAGTCTACGGTGGTCCCTTCGGAGACAAAATCGACACTGGGTGCGGTCGCGGAGGGGAAGAGGAGTACGGATCTTGCGCTTTCGGGAGACCAGGTTTCCGTGCCGCATGCGTTGCTGCATCGCAGCAAGGTGCCCGTGGATCACTGCCTACTCGGCTGCCGTTCGGGAAGGGTGTTCTACGTCAATCAGAAGACGGGACATCTATTTGCCTCATCCGGGACGCAAGTGAAACTACAAGACCTCGGACCCGAGAACTTGGAGATTTGTGCAAAGAAGGAACGGCTTTACAAATACTTCAAAGATGATGAGAACGCGGAAGACTGAGCTGCGTGCTATGATGACCATAGTCGAGGTGGTCGGCGCGTGACACTTTTTCTAGACCTCGCTCGTACAGATGTAAAAATCAGCGAAGAAGGCTTCTCGTTGTAGTTTTTATTGCCACTGTGTTTTACGAATTGCGATACTCGACGGCACTAAAATGCACGATAAATGCCTTTGTGGCAGTGCAATATCGATCCTGAGTAGTGTTCTGTGTTTGACGGTGCTATGTGCTTTTTCTACAGTCAGAGGCATTCGTGTGTGTGATCGTGACTCCGCCAGTCTAGCACCTTGGGACTCTCCTGTTAGACCAAAGCCCGCCGCCGCGCCTAGCGTTCGCAGAACAGAAGGCGCCGCGAGTGCCTCCGTGGGGTGCTTGTGCGGCGCTGCCGCGCTTCGCTGCCTCCTGCCCAGTGTGGCGGCCGAAGGCGGCAGGAATCTCCGCCCGGATCTCATCGGCCGACCCGGCCAGACGGCGCGCCCGCTACATTGGGGGGCGACGACGGTGGGCGGTGGCGCCGCCCTTTCGGCCTCGATGGATCGCTTTTGACGCGCGGAAGTTCTGCGCCTGGTTCTCTTCGCGGTTTTCTTCCGGTTCCTGCCCGGCTCCTGGTTCGCCGGGATTTCCGCAGCCGCAGCGCAGTGCGCGCTCATGCAGAACGCCGAAGCGTTGTCGATTGATTGCGGGACTCGCTCCGTGGCTTGGCTATTTTGGAACAGGGGCCCAGGCGGGGCTGTGTGTGCTCGCAAAATATGCAAAAGGGGCGGCGGGCGGCGCGACTACTTTTGCTGGCGCGCGGGGGCGAAGCCCGGGCCCGCGTGTCGTTTTTGGCCCGCCGGCTCCCCGGCCTCGGGCGGCGCGGAGCGGATCTCCGCTACTTTGCCGCCTACGCGGGCAGCGGAGACAAACAGGGTGGCGAGGGGGCCGCAGACCTCTTGAGGCGCCTCGCCGGTTCGTTGGTTGGGCCCCCAGCAAGCACGCAGGCCCGCGCGCCATCGGCGCATCATCACCGCCGGGGGGCCGACGCCGGGAAGGGCGGGGCCGACTCGTATCCGGCCTTTTCCCCGGATGGGGGGCGCTCTGCCGCGGATTCCGCGAAGCTGCGGGGCCGTTCTGGAGGGGGAGGGCCGCCGAAGCGGGGGGATGCGCCCTGTGTGCGATGGAGAAAACTTCGGCGCGGCACGGGGCGGCCGGGCCGCTGTGAGTTGGGGCCGCGACTGTCGAATGGCCTTTGGCGGGCCGCGCCGGCCCGACTTGGTTCAGCCGCGCGGCCGGGCCGGGGGCTGCACGCCGTGAAGCGCAGCACGCCGCCGGCCGCTGCCGTGGGTGGTCCGGGTGGCGCGCAGTTTTGCCCGCGGCGAAACTGCGGGCCCCACCGAGACGCCAAGTGCCGCAGTCGCCCGGCCCGCCGGCAACGAGAACGACGCGGACAATGGGGGAGGCAAAAACAACCCCGGGGCCGAAGTTCCCGCTGCCAACCAGAGGGGGGGCCTGTTGCTCCGAAAATAAGGAGCCGCCCCCCGCGCTCGCACGCAATTCGCCACGCAGGCGCGCGGCGCCGCCGCCCGCGCCCGCAGTGTGTCGCGCTGGGCTGTTGGGCCCAGGCCGCCGGCCTTTTGGCTTCGGCGGAGCTAAGGCCCGAACGCAGGCTGGCCCCTTTCGGTGCCCGCGCTGAAGGGGCGCGGCGCGAGCCCATCGGCGCGTAGAGGGGCGGGCGCGGGCGAGTGCGTGGGGCGCCGCGAATTGTTCAGCTCGCGCGCCGCAGCGGTTGCTCAGGGTACTGGCGCGGGAAAGGTGCCGGCCGGCCCGGCCGGCGGGAAGTGCGGCTCGGGCGCCGCTCTCTGCGTCGGCGGCTCTTCTATTAATTTGGTCCACGGACGCCTCGTCTCCTCGCAACGCCGCTCGTGCTTGGAACATGATCGGAACTCGGAACAGTAATGGAAATGGCCCAGCGCCGATAGCGTTTGTGCGTCGCCAGCGCGCACCGACTTTTTGTGCATGTGGTGTTCGTGATTCATGCGTATTTATCGTGCCGACGTCGGCACTTTTTGAAAGCAGTATAATTCAACGCGCCTCGTGTTAATGGCAGCTTTTTTCCCAGCGGATCCCCAAGCCTCAGCATTGCAAACGAGAGTGCGCTGGTTCGAGAGCTCCAAAAAGCCTGCTTCGGTTCGAAGGCCCTGCGTGGGTACGCGTGTTATTGACGATGAACATCATGCCACTATGGAAGCCACAGCTTGGGTATCTGACGCCGCAGTACCCAGCGACCAAGCAAGAAGGGGCGACGAGCGTGCTGAATTTGAACTTTGTTCCAAAGTACTCACCACGGACTCCGCGCGCGATAGGCACAGGGAAGGGTGCACGCGAACAGGACCAGCAAGGCACCCCCGCGTAAAGTGCTGGCTTGTCTCCTCAAAAGCATTGCTGATGCACACTTTTTTTGTCGTGCAATTCCTCAGCGCAAAGGCCATTTCCGACCGAGCTATTGAGGACGATCTGTGTAATATGTCGGATTTCGATTCCTTCAAATAACAGGTTGGCGGCAAGTGTGACGCATTCGGTAGCAGATCTGGAGCAGGCGCTGGCTCGGCTGCAGAAGGGACGCAACTTCGTGCAGAGCAACAAAAGAGTGACGCTTACGCCTCACGAAATATCGTTGTCCAGAGCGGTGCTCGCGATTTGGCGCGCAAATTGCTACAATCACGATGAAGCGCTTGTGTCCCGCGGCCACGCAATAGAGGAAGCCAGTATTCTTTTTCATCGGTAGTTTGCGGTCTGTCAAAAAGAAAAAACAAAACACTTCATCATGCTGCACATCAATCATGCTACGGTAATATTCTGTTAATGCGAAAACTAAAAGGAACCGAGTGTCAGAGCGGGTTTCGCTCGCGAGCTGACAAACTAGCGCGCGAATTCGTCGGGGCGAAGCGTCGCGAAAAAGATCTGGAAATGAGAAAAACGGCTGAGCGCGAAACCGCCGCGGGGCATGCTCGAGACATCGCCGCCCTGAACGCGGACATAGAATTTTTGGAAGAAAAGCTGCGACTCGCCGAGTGCACGGCTGTGCGGAACCTGCAGCATCACGTTTCGGTGTACGCCTCACGGGTGGAAAATTTTGCCGCAGCAGGAGGAGGACACCATGCGTCTTCCTCGGGTCCTCCCGGAGGGCCGGTCGAACGCGAAACGACCGCCACGGCGAGCCCCCGGGACCTGCTCCTGCAGAGAAAAAGCACGTCCCGCAGCTTCGGCATCGAGGTTAGTACCGGCGGCGTCGCGGAAATGGAAGTTGAGCAGGGCGACGAGTCGCCTCCTCCGGGTAACGTGCAGGGGGCTCACAACAGATTTCAACAGCGGCAGCTAGGGAGGTTTTCTTCCCCGGAGGCGTGGCGACTGGGTCATTCGCAGCCGAGGCCGAGGGCCGAGGTGGCTGGTCAACCACTGAACATGGAAGCCCTGCGCGGCATCAAGTCTGATCTGCAAACACTCAGTTTTCAGTTTCTTAGCGATCCTAAGATTCACCGCATAGTGCAAGCAACCCCCACGTTGGGAACGCGGGACCAGACAAGTAAACTCTGGGTGTATCCCCGATGCGCTTCTCCAACGTGATTTTTGAGATGGGCAAACAGGAGATTCAGATTGATTGTTGCTGGACAACATTCCACGAGCTGAAAACCAGCATTTGGCTTTGTCGGCGTTCGTTGCATTGCAGACGATTCTGCGGTAGTTTCGATGAGTTGCCACTTATGTCGATACAAATCGTGAAGTGTGTTGTAAGGAAAACGAGAACCGCAACCGCAACTCGATATCATAGAGTGACACACCAGTCGGCCAGTCGTAACGAGAGTTGTGTCGCACAGAGAGGAATTTCGCTTTTCATATCGAGAGACCTTCGGATATTCGAAAGAGCGTCTAATTATAATGAGCGTCATCTCGATGATTCAGGTCCTCCTACATTTCTTTGTCTTTATCCCTACGTTTTCGAAAGCCTTACCCAAATGAAAATCATTTAGCTGACGGTGGTTCCCACGCCGCCTCGGCTTTTTGGGACACCCGTTCTACCGGCCCACTACTGTCCACGACCTGTATCGTATTTTTTATTCGAAAGAAGTCTTTTTTTCAAGCAATAACAAACGATGGCGGTGCGCTTTTCTCTTTCGTCACGCCGAAGTCTACAAATTGCAGGCAAGGTTGTACATGTTTTACCGTTCTTTGGATCGTAGGTCGATGAAGGTCTGCCTTCGCGGCTGCGGCGGGGGGAGCTACGCCGGATTCTCGGAATTTTCGTCGCGTGGAGGAACTTCGTATTGGCAAAGAGGATATTTATAAGTACCTTTCCGGGCGTAAGATGAAGCTTCGCCTCGTAGCGGTACTTGCCGTCGGGCGCGTGCTGGAAGATCACTTGCGGACACGGTTCAGACCCGATGACGATACTGTGCACTCCTGCGCAGTGGAGGACATCTTCGCTCAGCTGGAAGACAACGCGACGACCCGGAATAAACTTGATCATGGCCGCCGTTTCCACCAACCTATCGAGCCAAAGCGCCGCGATGGCGGTGCAGGCCCCTTCTCTCCTAGAGAACGACGGTCGCAGCTATTCGCGAACGCGGCCGCGCACGATGGCACCAGCAACGCGATGAACACCACTACGACAGAAGCTCCGACGGTGTTTGTCGCCACCGGCGGGTACCTGATCACGCAAGCGCCGCCCCCTCCGGAAGGGGTGTACAACCCCTGTAAGGGCGAAAAGCCGCCAGAAACGTACGAGGAAATATTGGCGGCGGAGGAGGAGGAGCGACAGGCGGAGCGGGACCGGGCCGCGATCTTGAACTTTGTTCTGATGGTGCTGATCGTGATTGTGCTTCTCCCGACTGTGATTTTTCCCATGCTGGGCATGACATTCCTGTCCGGCCCGTTTGCGTTTCTGTACAAGGCACTCGCGGTGAACGCCATCCCGGAGTCGCGGTACCACGCGCCGCTGCAGCAAAACCCGGACGTTATGGACTTGGAGTACCCCTGGTACAGTTTCACCGAGGACATGCAGTTGTGCGTGCACGTGTGCTGCTGCTACGCGGCCCGGGTGGTATGAAATGCAAAAGCATCGTACTAGTATAAATCGCATGACAAATCTCCTCAGCGTGAGAAATAAAATTTGTAATGCGGATTGAGCCTGAGAAATAAATTTGTAATGCGTGAATGCGATTAGTGCGAGTACTTTTGCACAGGATAGGTGGCCCACACGTACGACGCAGCGGAGATCATGCCCTTCTTATCAAATGTAAAAATGTCTGGGTCTGGAAACTTGTGATGCTGGGTGGCGTCTCATGATGAGGCCACAAATGCTGGCTCAGCATGAGAAGTTTCTGAGCTTCTAGGTGTTGCCTATTCTGCATGACAAACTGCGTTTCTGCATCACAGAAAAATGGAGCGCTTGGGTAACGTGCGTGACAGCTTTAAGAGTCATGCCAGACAAGCATGACAAACATGCATTCTTCCAGACCCAGACATTTTTGCATTTCATACTTCTGGGACGCGTACAAGCGGGCGATCATCTTCAACATCTTTGCGGCCCCGGCGTTCTGCGAGCAGCGGTACCAACTGCGCAAAACCAAAGGACTCAATCACGACTGGTTTGACATGACCATGCAGGAACAGCGCCGCGCCATGGTGGAAAGCTTCGTGTGCTGCTTCTGCTACGCGTATCAGGAAGCCAAGGAGTTGGACGATGCGGCACATGTCCAGATCGTTTGCTGTTGCCAAGTCGCGGATACCGAGGACAAATACGCCGAATTTCCTATTGTCGGCGCTGCGGTCGCCGCGAAAAAGGCCGAGGATACTTCTAGTACGGTAGCGGACAAGGCTGGCGCCCTCTCGAGACAGCCGTCGGGCGCGGAGTTGGGCAAGGAGGGAGGTACTTGCTACTATCCTGAAGTTCTGTATGTGAAGATGATGAAAATTAAGTTTTGAATTTTAGAAAATCCACTTTCTACAACTAATAGGTCTTTCATCATGATCAAAAATATCTGATTTCCTCCTTTCTTTCTGCAGTTCCGTTGACCCAGAAGACGCTGCAGCAGCTGGAGCAGGCAACCGGGGGTGAGCGTGGTCAGGCCATTCCTGCGGATCAGCAGTCCTTTGCGTCCAAAGTGATCCAGGATTTGGAATCACACGCCGGTGGCACAAGCCGCGCCTCTCCCGCAAAGAAGAAGGCTCTGGACGATCGTTCGGACGTGATGTCCGTTGCCTCGCACAAAGTTCTCCAAAAGTCTGTCAGCAAGGGAAACGAGCCCGAGGCTGTCATGCAGCGCATCGGGGAGGATTCCCCGATTGGCGGCATGCAGCAACTGGAGGACGCCGCGGAGGGCGCTGGCGACGACGACGCACGAGAGCTCACCGAGGAGCAACTGGCGGCGCAGGAAGAGCGGCGAGAAAAGAGGGCGCGAAGGTTAAGAGAAAGACGGGCACTGGAAGCGACAATCACGGAAGACGAGCGGCTGCGCAAGCGCACACGCATCCAGAGCATACACGCGCGCGAAAAGGGGAAAGCGCCCGGGATTCCGTTCGAGGTGCATTCGTCAAAAAAGCGAGCCCAGATGGAGCGCGACCGCGCCGCGAAAGAGGAGCGCAAGCTCGCGGCAGAACGGGAGCGGCTGCGGGCAGAAGGTCTGCTGCCGCCGGAAAGCACCGCGTATTCCAGCACCGAGGACGCCATGACAGAGGTCGCGCGCACGGAGCGGTCCCTGCGCGGGGCCGTGAACGACTTGAACCGAGCCGACGGCGAGGCATCCGAGACGGATGTGTACTCCATGCACACGAAACAGCGGTCCTTGAAAGAAAGCACCTACGCAACCTCGGAGACAACCGACGACTCGGAGTACTCCAGCACGTACATGGCGAAAAGGCAGGCGAAACAGATGCGGCGAAAGCAGCGCGCGGCAGAGAAGTCGTACATCGACAACGCGGACGACATCAGCGACGCCAGCACAACCGCAAAAGCACTCGCCCGGGTGAAGCTGCCCGGCGGGGTGTTCACGAAAAAGCAGTTCAAACGCCTGGATGAAATGAAAATCGTATAATTGCTTTGTCAAGTTTTTCTGCAATTTGATAATGTGCGATTCCTGGGACGAGTAGCTCTAGACACAGATCATCGGGTTGTTTTTACCTCAGTTTTATTGCATCGGGATGTTCACTCGCATAAAAACTGCAGCGCAAGCTTTTTCGAGAAGCAGATGCAGATCAGTCCGGCAGCATCAACATCGAAGAGTTCGGGTTGTTTTTGGACCGCAGGTTTGGCGTGCGGCCTAACATGTCGACGCTGGATATGCTGTTGAAGATGATCGATGACAACAACGACGGGGAAATTGACGAGGAGGAGTTTGTGGCCTTTTTCATGCTCATCCTGAAATACGCCAACGACGCGAAGAAACTCAACGACTTGCGTTCGAAGAAGTTCTTCATTGCCGTCTGCAGTAACGGAGCGCTGCTTCTCAGTTTCGGGTTTCTCACCCTGTTCGCGTACCAGTCTGCGAAAAAGTGCGAGGAGGTGTGCGTCGACGAGAACATCGCTTGCCCGGGGGAAACGCGCGCGCACTGCACCCTGAGGTGCTTTGAACCGAAAGAACCCAATACGTATGTCGAGTACGGCCTGGTGGCTAGCATGATGTTCTGGATGCTCGCGAGCGGTATGCTGATTTTCCTATTCTTCTTGTTCTGCTGCCCAGCCATTGTCACCTGCCTTGGAATGCTGTGCGGTGGCAGGAAGGCAGACAAGACGCCCGTCATCCATTACGACGACGACGGCGGGGTCGACCCCGAGACCCAAAGCCCCTCGCGCATCAGGCAACAAGTCAGCAGCATGTACCAGATGGCGCTCAGCAAAGGGGTACAAGATCGTGTTTTTCTGCAGCTTTAATGATGTTCTCCATGAATGATTGCGCGGCGGCGCGGACCTCGACTTCCGTCGTTGATTTGTTGACAAGCGTAATATCCTCGTCCGAAAGCGAAAGTAATTCAGAGAGAAAAAAGAAACCAGGCTCCTGTTACTTATGAATGTGGTTGACACTACTAACTTATATTTTTTTTTTCGAGCATGGGCAGTACGTATTTCTGTAAACTCTAAATCCTAATTCTACATTTTTTTAAAACAGCATCGCGTGACGACTCGAGAAGACTACCTGGCAGCTGAAAGAGAGCAGACTTTGAATCAACTCGCGAAGGGAAATCAGATCTATTTTCAGCCGATCACTGCAGGAGGCGGCCGAAACAAGAAGCGGCACGACCCACGAGTTCCGGATCCGTTGAAAATCATGGAGGGCGAGTTCGAGACCGAAGACGCTTTCCTACAGGCTTTGGCCAACAATCCGCTGGAGCCAATTGCGTGGGTGCCGCCGGGGTTGGCCGACGACTTTGTCGTGGAGGTGGTCGCGAAAGAAGAGGACGAGGAAGAAGTCAATCGCAAGAAGCGCCGAAAGGACAAGCTGAAGCGCATGCAGAAAAAGCAGAAAAAACAAGACATGCTTGCGCTGAGGGACTCAAGTCCGCCGGCTTTGGAGGATGAGAAAGAAGAGGACTATAGCTACCTGCTGCGAGCGAAGGGGAACAAACGCCAACCAATCGAGGACCGGTTTCAGCACGCGAACACGAGAGAGATCAAGTCCATGGGTCGTCAGGCGATGAAGCAAATGCAGGGTCTTGCGGACGGCATGGCTTCCAAGGTGATGGAGTTTGATCCGGAGAAAGCGCAAGAAAGGCAGGATGCGGTCGACGACGCTTTGCTGGACGAGGCTCTGGAGGAAGCCGCGGGTGGGGCTGGTGTTGCGGGCGGTTCGCTGTCCCGGGAGAGAACCATCGGGCAGCTGGCCACAGCGGAGACCATTGCCGATCTGGGTTCCTTGGAGGAGGAGCAGGATGGCCTCGGTGAAGACGGAGAAATTGTCGATCAAAACGCGGCCCTGTTCGCTAGCAGACAGCAGCTGATGATTCCAAAAACAGAGGACGAGGTGCGGCGGGATGCGTACTACGCTACGCCAATCTATAATCACACCGTAGACACGCAGCGAGACCAGGAGCAGTGGGGCAATTGGGAGCAGGATTTTCGAGCGCAGCAACGGTACAAATTGCGCATAACAATTCCGATCGCGGATCGATGTCAGTGAGTGTTTACTTCAAAATGCAATACTGTCTGATGTTTTTCGATCAGTCACCGGGCACAAAGTTGTTAAGTAAGTACCTGTATAGATGTAAATGGTTTCTCTTTCTAGAGCTTATGAAACACCATAAAACACCAGGTCGAACATCAGGAAGCAGGTGAACCAGTTGATAAAGATCGCCGGCGACGACCCTGACAAATACAAGTCGGCCTTGACGGTTGCCAAACAAAACTTCGGTATTGGGTACGATGAGGATGACATTCGGCGCATGACTCGCAAGCACAAAGAGCTGTCCGAGGAGAAGGCTGCCAAAGCAGCTGAGAAGCAAGAGCAAATGGAAGTCTACGTGAAGCAAGTGGAGCAGTGCATGCTCTCTCGCGATCCCTACGGGTTGGAGGAAGCCCTGAAGGGGCTAAAAGAGATGACGCTCGGAACGCGCCAGCACGCACGTCTGCTCTCCATTGCGCGCGCCGAGTTGCCCGTCGTGCAGAAGGAGGCAGAAGCCGCGCGGGTGGGGCGCGGGGAGCAAAGTCTGGCACCCCACTGGTCCAAATACGTCGCGCCAGATGTGTCCGAGGAACTGGCGCCCGGGATGGGGGACCCGCAGGCATTCCAGGTCCCTAGCCGAAAAAAACATGACGAATCCACCGAGGAGCCTGTGCCCGAGAAAAAGAAAAAAACTGGCGGTAAATTCAAGATAAAGTAGTCGTGTCGCGTTGGCTTGGCCATCATGGCATTTTGACACCTAGTGACCTCCTAATAAGTACTTTGACCACTACCTCTACCACACGGCTGCTGAGCTTTTTTTTTGCACAACCCTGCACAAGAACTCTGCCTGCCTTCCTCTGTAAAATCAGCGTTGCGCTTTGTACATTCACTTGCTATAATTCTTGAGAATCAGAAAGACGTACACGAAGCGAGCGGGCCCCGTGATAACAAGCGCCTGGGCACGCGCGTGTTCGTCTCCTACTCAGCGTGAGCTACTTATTTCATCGTTGCGTTCTTCATCTCATTTATCGTCCATGGCGCAAGCCACTGCGTTTTGTCGTGCGAGTCGAAAAAGAATCGCGTTTCCATCATGTATTCCGTCTATCGTCATAAGCGTTCTACACATTGCCGCGGCCACTTGTCGTGATTCGTTCTTGCCACGTGCGACTTACTGTACTTCGTCTGTTGTTAGACCGTACGTTTTGACTTCGTTTTTTTCACATTACACCAGACAGTGAAGCAACTTTTTCCCATACCGTGCCTCCTTTGATTAAACACTTTCACCTAACATATAGTAGACCCACTCGCAGCCGCAGGTGTCTACCTCTACGTTCCGCGAAAGCATGAGTGGCAACAAAGCGCGACCGGAGATATCGGAGCTCAGGGGAAGGCCGCCCGGTATAAAAGCCGAAGACACATCAGCGTCTTCCGAGCGGCCACTGTTACGCTCGGTACAGAGTGGTATGGGCCCTCGTCTTGTTAACAGCTCGCATCCGCGCGCCGAAGGCGGTTCAGCTTCCACGCCGGCGAACGGTCAGCAAGCCGATGCTGTCAATCGCGCAGTGCAATCCGTCGGTCCACTCCCCGGGATGAGCGCGTCGGCCAGGCCGCCACTGCGATCTGCGAGTGATAAAAATACCGCAAGCGTCCCTACGATTGATCTTGGCGCCACAGCAGTACACGACGGCAGTGCTCCCGTCGCCGTCACCAGTGACCGCCGCGCGGTCGACCGCGCGCTTTTATCAGATTCGTCGGATGCGGGGGACAGCTCTTTTCTTGCAGACAATTCTGCTGCGGAACGAGGAGACGATTTACCGTCGGACTCGCAGGAGGACGCCGACGAAGACGATGCTGCAAATATTAAGCCCGAACCCGAGCAGGACGAGGGACTGCTCGACTTCGACGCGGACCACTTTGCAGAGGAGATGCTCGCAGAAGCGGATCAGGGACGGTTTGACCGCCCCGACGAACCGGTGGACGGGCAGAAGCACCGCCACCGGCCGAAGGTCGAGCCGAACTTTGTCGACGAGATTTCGTTGCACGACGCCGACCCCTCCGGCGAAGAGGAGCTTGTCGCCGCCGCGCCTTTGTACGGTCCCGGCCGCCCCGCGCCCACGGAGGGGGAGCTGGCGGAAATCGTCTCGTCCATCAGCAGCGGCGAGGAGGCGGAGACGAATTTTCACCAGTCTGCACTGCTGCACTTGCCGGAGGACGACCTTTCCACACTGAAGCTGGCGGCGCTGACCGAAGACCGCATGAACATGTCGAAGTCGGAACAGGACGCGATGTACGACGCGCAAGAGACGTGGTCGCTCTCCTCGCTGCATTCCGACGACCGCCCGCAGACGCCCCCGGTTGGGCAGGTGCGGGAGCACTGGGAGCGGGTGCGCGATCTGAACGCCGGCGCGCAGATGCAGCACGTCCGAAACTTACTCATGCTCCGGGCGCAGCTGCGTCGTCAGCTGCGGGAGCTTGAGAAGAAGGAAGCGGCGGAAGCCATGAGTGCGTACGACAAGAAGAGCGCGTCGTGGCTCCGCCAGTTCGAGAGGCAGCCCTCGGTTTCACGGTGGAAGAGCGTGGTCTGCCAAAGCGGGCTGCGCGTGCCCGCCGTACACGCGCACTGGTCGTCCGGGTCCGAAAGTGAACGGGACCTCGTGGCGGAGTCGGCGGACCGGCTGTTGCCCCGCGGCGGACTACGGCCGCGCGAACTCTTCCCGACGGTGCACGAAGTGCGCCACCGCGACATTGCGCTGCGCCGGCTCGTGTCGGCGGCGAGGGAAGAAATTGCCCTGCGGGGACACGAGCTTGCGCAAGAGGACCGCGAGAAGCTTTTGTTCGAAATCGCCCAGCAACTGCACGCGAAGCACCAAGCAGCCACCGGGCAGAGCGGACTGGGGGCAGCGGGTCTTAGTGGAGTTGGAAGCGCAGCAGGTGGGAACACCAACTACATGGCCGCAGCTGGTGCATCCGGGGGCTTCGCTATGCGGCACCCGGTCGACGAGCCTGCGATGCACCAGGACGTGCTCTTGACGCACCACGCGCCCCCGTCGTGGAAAACAGCAGCTCCCGATGCTGGCAAGGCGATTGGGACAGACGGCCTGGAGCAGGCTTTACGCAAACTGGAGGCGGAACAACGCGACGCGCCCGTGCCGGTGCCGCAGACCAGTGAGGTGGGCTCGCAGCCGCTGAGTTTTCGATCGCAGGACTCCGCCCCGCGGGCGGGTCGGCACAAAATCAAGATCAAGTATTTGCCGGAGCCTCCCGGACCGCCCCCTGACCTGAGCAGTATCTTTCACCAGTTTGATTTGGTGCAGAAAGTCCCGAAAACCTATCCCGAGGACGAAGCCGCCGACCTGCTGGATTTGTCCGACGACGGGCCCAGCACATCGGATGAAGAGGCGGATCCGGGCACTATCCATGACCACCCGGGAAAGTACAAAGCGTGGAACGCCGCGACCGCGGAGGACGTGCGCGGCAACGCCGCCCTGGCAGTCAAGGGGGCGATGAATCCGGTGGCGAAGAAGGATATGCATCTGCGCGGCATGTTTGGATTCCAAACGGGCGCTCGCGGGGACGAGAAGCTCGTGCTCGATCAACAGAAGCAGGCACACGCCAATGCCTGGGACTGGCACGCCCAAGCGGAAGAGCCGAAGATAAAAAAGGGGCAACTTCTGTCGCAACAGTCTCCTGCAGCGAGGCAGACGGGAAGAACACGACCGGGATTGCAGTCCTCGAACTTTGGTGGCCCTCCTTCGAAACACGGAGACAATTTTGCAGGAGAAGTGCTGTCTGACTCTGTGGAGCTTCCGGACGATCTTCATCCCGACGTGACGGTGCGCACAGTGGCGAGTTATACGACCACGCGCACCACGCAGACACGTATACTGGGGGAGGGAGAAACTGCTCCTGCAGGACCACGTGAGATACCGCCGGGACACGCGAGGCCGAGCGGTGCGGGTGGTTCGCTGGAAAAATACCACTCCGCGGCGGGAGCGAAAGTGCCTCGGTTGCTCGAGGCGCTGGCCGAGATGGAGAACGCGCGACGGACCCGGCCGCACCAGGATTCCGTGTACGTTGATGCCTGCCGGCATCGCGTCTTCGCGCATTCAAGCTCGGAGATCGGCCACGCCGCCTGGGAAAAGGTGCGTCGGTACGTGGGCCGAAATCCCCGGGGGGTGTTGAAAAATCTGAAACGAGCGGCAGAAAGGAGCGCGGTTGAGAGGGAGCAGGAAAGGCAGATAGAGCAGGCGCGGACGATTCTTCACGTGGGACAGTGATTGAAGTTGCGTATTTTGTACGCAGCGTCTTATTTTTTAGCGTTTCAAAGTCTGATTTCTTCCGAAAAGGAAGTTTCTCAGGGTTCTACGCCTTCTTTATTCGATGATAAAAGGAGATGAGCTACATCGTTCTACTTCCGTTTGACGCAGAGTTGCGAACTCACTACAGAACGTAAATCTCTGCTCAGGTATTTTGATTTTTTGCTACACTGGTGGTAGCAGGCAACGATGGAAAACAAACGCATCCAACCGAACAAACAACGAAGCTGTGACCTTTGTCGCCTCTTTTTGTTCGTCCGATCCATGAGCAAGATTGCGCTGTGGCTAAATGTGGCTTCTGAGTTCCCCCGAAACTGTACTGCAGATCTATCATTCCTCTATCCGATCTTGTCTTCAGATGAAAATGCACTTGCCAAAATCGGTCTGTTTGGTTCAACAAGAGATCAAAGAATTAGCTCCAGGATTAGATAAAAAGGTTCTCAATCTACTCTGGTTTGTTCGGTTGCAAATGAGCGTCAATTCGTGTGGAACAGACGATCAAGATCTTCATCAGCGTGGAATGGCACAGGCGCTCGCACTTCGAAATATTCACCTGCAGATCAACATAGCGATTAAGATTGTTACAGCTTAACAAGTATTCATTGTGCCGTTTATGCACGCTGCCCTTTCAAGTGAGCCTATCTTTTTCAATTATTCTTATTCCATCACATTGATTCATAAGTAAAAGTATTGACTTCTATACTTACACGCACCTAATTGTGGACGTAAGCGAACGGCGCGTATCGTCAACTATCGGGAAGATTTGCACTGCAGATTATTCATAAGAACCTAAATCTATTGAACTATCTAGAAATTTTCCATCATGGTGGGAGTAAAATCGCCTTTGCTAACGCTTTTTCTCTCTTCCAGCACGGTCCACGGGAGTGCCGCCGTCCGCCGGCCGAGATCCAGAAGTTGTAGTGCCGCAAGCGATTCGCATTCGGATTCTGAGGAATCGATGCACTTTTCCGACGCTCCGAGTCAAGGGGCCGCGTCTACCAACACAGGGCCAGAAGCCGAAACAGACGAAGCTTGGGTGGAGAGGGTGCTCCGGGAACTTGGCGAGGAGGAAGGATGGTTCCTCGCAGAAAGTGAAACGGTTGACGAGCAGAACCTCGCTGGTGCCAGGAGCCCGCGGAGTCGCCACAATATTTCTTTTTGTCCTGCGACACCGCCGGAAGTAGGAACAGACTTCACTGGAGATTATGCGACGGAGACCTCAGAAAGCCCGGATGTATCGTCCTTACCGAGTGACCATCCGCGGGTATTTGGCAGCTTTTTGTTCGATCTTTTGCTCCGCGTTAGTGACTGTGCCTACGATGACGCAGACAGGGGGCGCAGGCAACGCAATTCGGCGCCTCCCGGGCGGGACCCGCGGAGAATCCCTCTGGCGCATGACTTTCGTCCGCCGCTCGGTCCGGAGGATCTTCCCCTTCCGGCTGGGAGCGACTACTTGGAGGTGGATGAAAATAAGGACTTTTTCGAAATCGGCCCCACCCTGAGGCCGCTGGAAAGTACTACAGACTGGTATACGAATGCGGCACACAGCTGTCGCCTGGCTTCCGTTCCCCCGCTGCTCGACAAGGGGTCGCCCTACACTGAGATTATTGCGCATCTCGCCTCGTACACCACACTGGACGCCGTGTGGAAACCGCTCGGTCCGGAGCGGTTCCGCATCGAAGCCGAGAGACTGCGAGCGTCTGTGGCGAGGAACACAACTCTAGCGGACGGCCACCAAATGCCCGGCGCAGGAGCCTCGTATCCTGACGATGTACGACCGGTCACTTTCCACGGCGTTCCGCCGTCCCACTTGCACGAGGACGGAACTTTTCTCTACCAAAGATCTCGGAACGTTTCAGCTCACGGGCGCCTCTGGTTTCGGGGGCGAGACGATGAGGTCGATGGGCGCGGCGCGGGTTTGTCTCCTCCGGCGCAAGAGAGGCTTTTGCCTCCTCCGGACGGCGGGAGCAAGTATGAGGTCGCCCAGCTGTCCAAGGACGGCGTCTACTCCCTGCTGGTACAGGTGCTCAATCGGGTCAACAGGATGCAGCGCCTTCTGTGGAGGAGCGGTACTTGTTTCTCAAGACCATTTTCGACGATGAGCACCGGTGCGAATCGTGCGAACTTAATCGCTCGAGACGCCCGCGAAGAGGAGCGCACCGTGGTGGGCCTGGGCGATTCGGCCGTCCTCCGTAAAGAACTTTGGCAGGGAATTTGCGGTCGGGAAAATGCGCGGAAGAACTTGCAGCGGCTCACGAGGGTAGCAGGCAGCGACAGGCGGCTTTCCGCAAAGGAAAAGCGACAGCTGCGCCGGAGCGGCCTGAGGCCGACGCGGAGTAGGACAGATCCCACGGAACTTGCCTGGCGCATGGATCCAACCGTACGAGTCGAGCAGGAAGAGGCCGATCGTGTTGCGTTCCCTCCCGACAACCCAAGGAATGCGCTGTCAAAGGAAGCAATCGATCGTTTGCTGCCTCCAGACCAAGTCCAGATGCAAGAAGGGGTGGGCAACGCAATCGTCTACGAGCAGACCTTGCAGCCCGCCTTCAGCCGAGATCGGTTGCAGCAACTTCAGGAAACGCAAAAAAAACATTTGCTGAGGATCCGCCCGCTTCTGTACGCGAAAGGGAGTCAGTACCTCGAGCGCGGTGGAGCGCCGCACTTGCGGCCGTGGTTCCAGCCGCGGCGTCGCTCTCGGGCGCGTAAAGTGTTTGACGCGGTGTCGTCGTGCTTGGGAGAAAGTATGGCAGAGCCGGACTACGACGTAATAAATGGCGGTGTGTATTACAGGTCCGGACTCAACAGAGAAATCGACTTTGAGCCCGGGGAGGAGCACTTCCTGACGCAGGAGGAGCTCACGGATCGCGTCCAGCCCGTACTGTATGCGTTTCTCGAGGAAGTGAAGGCGTACTTGCTGTACGAGCTTGCGTCCCGGTCGCTGCCCTACCGGCTGGGCGGGCGGGAGCCGTGTAGCGGGTGCTGCGGTGAGTCAGATCCTAGCGTTTCCGAACGGGTGCGCAAGGGTCACGAGTCGACACGCAGCTGTAGCAATTCTGCAGGACTTCTTGCGCGCGCGGCGTGTCCGGGGCTTTGCTGCCCGAGTGTTGCGAGCTGCCCTGGCTTGATGCCGGGCATGGCTTGTGCTGCCTGTCCGACTGCAATTAGTAACTGCATCCTCGGCGATGCCCTCATTCCCAACTTGCAAAGGGCGTCACGACGTCGGATCGAAGCGGTCGCGAGGCTGCGACTACCGCTAGAGTATCAAATGCAAAAATGTCTGGGTCTGGAAGATTGCCAGGTTTGTCATGCATATTTCGAATTACCGGTGATGTCTGTGATGCATGCCCTAGCATCACAGATTTTTAGAAGACTTTGTGATGCCTCTACCGCATGAAAAATGCCCTCTCCACGTAGCACAAAATGGAGTCCTTTTGCTGGTCATGCAATACAAATTTTTTTAGAATCCAGAGACAGCATTACAAGTTTAGAATCTTCCAGACCCAGACATTTTTACATTTGATATAGAGTTCTAGACGACGACTGTACAGGCACCCGAGTGGAATGGACTTTTCTCTATTTCTTGAAGTAAATGAGTTCGTTTTGACTTTCTGATGAACTTGAAGTCGCTTTTTTGTCTTTCTATTTTACAGTACTACCTGGGCTGCGGCTTGACGATAATTTTATAGCACTGATAACGGCACTCACTTTGTAGAATTGATCCTGGAAAGCTCGCTTGGTAGAAAAAGAAGGAACCTATGCTGCAAGGAGTATTTGAGCCGCTCCTGCATTTGTTTGAGTTGTATTCTATTCTCGTCAGCGAACTGATACGAGCCTCGACCTCCAAGAAGAACATAATCTGTAAGTGTAGTATGCTGTCAAGCATTGGAGGCCGAGAAGAGCGTATCTACTATGCAAGTCCGATAATGTTGTTGCCATAATGTTGTGGGTTTCTCAGCACCTTCATATTCATGGGAATATGCTCGCATTAATACCGCCGGTAGCTGTTGGACCAATTCCAATACCAGCTGAATGGAGAAGCGTTTCCGCGAACTAAGTTTGTGGAGTTCGACAGGTTGTTCAACCGACGCAATTCTAGAACTTTTTCATTCACCCTTGCTTGAGGTACTTCTCTTGCGGGCTGTGAAAGACATTAGAAATAACGGTGGAAACGGCGCTGTGATTTTTCTGTCAGGTGGTGCCGTTCTGCTCTTCCGCTTGGAAATCCCGATAAACTGATGTGATGTGTTTTGACCCCCGACACAGATCCGATCTGTCATTGATCTAGATGGTTAGGAGACTATACACAGATCTTGCTGCTAGTGGTCTTCGATTTAACCCTAAGACAGATCGATTTTATCGTGATACATATAACAACTACAAATCTTCCACGCCCTATCGCTTCAGGTCTTAACAAATCAATGTAGTTACGCTTGCGTATTTTAATGTTGCGGGTCGTTCAGAAAGAAGCTCAAAAACTACAAATATATCTGGTAAAGAAGAGTTACCGTGGAAAAGTGAACGATTGCTGCAGCGAAGAATTACCGTGAGACTGCAGTGGATCTTTTAGGGCCTTGAATTTTTGACGTCATGCCCGGGCATGGAAAGAAAGAAAGAAAGCGAGCGACTTTTCACCTTCTCGCCCTTCCCCCACATACATAAAAATATTTCTTAAACGCATGATAATTTTTGGCGCAACAACTACAGAAGAAAAAATGAGGACTCGGCTCCGAGGAATCTTTCTCGCCGCGCGGGCTATACTAGTACCCACGTCGATCTACAACATTGATGGAGCGCATGTTGTATCACCACCTACCACAGACGGCTGTGGAGACAGCGACGCAAGCTCTTGCTCGTCTGTCGAGTACTGCGACGAAGTTGATTACCAGGACCGAGAACTTTTTGAAATTCAGCGACCGTCACCGGAGTCCAATTCGAATTTTTGCGAACATGGGGCTTCTGACTGGCTTGCGCGCGTGCTCCACGAACTTGAAGAAGAGTGGGCGCTCGATGCCGCAACAAGCGAAGCGGGGGCGGAAGTGTCCGACCGGACTGATCATTTTAGACCCCAGCAGTCACCTGTCTCTGGTGCCGGTGAGGCGGACGCGCAGCAACATGGGCCAATAGACGCTGGCGTGCTGGAAAATAGTACCCATCTACCGAGTGACGACCCGCGGGTATTCGGAAGTTTTTTGTTTGATTTGGTCCTGCAGCTGGACGCAGAGAGGTTGCGGTGCGCGTATTTCGCTCCCGACGGCGTTGGCGATGCGGACGTTATGACTCTCTCAAATCGGGACTTTAACGAGATAGGTCCCGTTTTGGGAAAGAGCAGCATAAACTGGCCGGCGTGTCCTGAGACGGCGAACCACTGTTGTGCGTGTTGCACCACGTCTGCTTCTATCAAATGTAAAAATGTCTGGGTCTGGAAGAATGCGAGGTCTGTCATGCGTGTCTGGCATGACTGAAAAGTTTGTGATGCGTGTCCAAGATGAGACCCGTATACTTGTCATGCACAAACCCACTTTGTCATGCGGAAAGCGCTATACTAAGCAGCGCGGATATTTCTCATGCTTGGCTGTGCATTACAGAGCATTCACTCTTCCCAACCTTGCATTACAAGCTTCCAGACCCAGACATTTTTACAGTTGATAGCTTCGCTCGAGGACCGCGGGTCTCCGTACACGGAGATCGTGGGTTTGCTTGCGTCCTACGCTACGCCTGACGGAATCTGGAAGGCGCTCGGACCAGAGAGGTTTCGGGTAGAGGCGGAGAAGGAAGCCGCGTCAGGACTTCGTCCGGGCGGTAGAAGGGCGTGGTCCGCGTCGGGGGAGGAGAGGAAGCTGAAACAAGGAAAAGACGACGGCAGTAGACCAGAACACTTTCGTGGGGTGCCGGCACCACACCTTCACGAAGGTGGGGCGTTTCTCTTCCGGCAGGTCAATCCGGAATCTGACGACTTGCAAGAAATCCGGTATGGTTATCGCAGCATTTTTAGCTGGACGCGCGGCCGCGACGACATCGAGGACGAGGACCCTGAAAGCGGTTTTTTACAACGCGATCGTCCGCCCCCTGGACAGGAGGCGATGTTGCGGGATGGAGATACGAGTCAATACAGATTTGCCGGACTGTCTGACGATGGCGTCTATTCAATCCTGGTCCAGGTTCTGGGTCGCGTTCGGAGAATGCAGCGGCTTTTGCTTTCCGGGTCCGGGGGTCCGAGCTCGCAGACTACAAGCAGTATTGGCGAAAGCGGGAGAGCAGGCAGCTTTGATGAAGATGAAAACGACGAGAAGCGGTCTGTTTTCGGCTTGGGTGAATCAGCCATGGTTTGCCACGAACTTGCAACGGGGATTTGCAGTGGGGAAAATGTTAGCTACGGGCTCAAGAAATTGTTGACGGGGAAGGGTGCCTTTTCGGGGCCGACGCCTAGCGACGTTTACCGCCTGCGCCGGTTGGGTTGGGTGCGACGGCGGAGCCGCACGGACCCGACGGAGGTTGTTTGGACGAAGGATTCGAATGCGCCGGACCCGCGCAGCCTCCCGCGTGAGGATGTGGAAGTCTTGCAGGTCTTGCCGCCTGCGCAAGTGGAAATGCAGCAGCCTCAGAATGATCTCGCGCCAGGCAGCGAAGCGACGCGGCCGGCTCTTAGCGATCGACGACTCGCACAGATCCAGCGTGTGCAGCAGTGGTATACAGTTGCGCAGCGGCCTCTGTTGTACTCGAAGTATGATATGTGGATTCATAAAAAGCCGTGGTATCGGCCACAACGGCGTGGCTGGAAGGCGGCGGTTCGTGACAGGGTGGCGGACTGCTGTTGGGGCCCTGTAACGGAAGGTCTGCGCGATTGCTGCCTCGGCAGAGATAGTGCCAATGCGCAGGACCCGCAGACCAGACTCTATTTCCGTTCCGGTATGAACGCAGGCCCCGTAGCGGACGTGATCACGGACGACTTGGACCTTCCGCTTTCCGAGGAGGAAGGTTTTTTGACCACGCAAGAGTTGCAGGATTACGTGAGCCCCGTTCTCCATGCGTTTTTAGAGGAGGTGAAGTCATTTTTGCTCTATCGCCTCACGGAGCTGTCGTTTCCGTATCGGCTTTGCGGCAAGAATCCCTGTGGCGGTCTACTTTTCGGAGAAGCGCCAGAGGTGGTCCAGACCGCGCCTCCGGGGGAGCAGCATCCATGCTGTTGTTGTGTTCCCCCCGCGGAAGACTGCAGCAGCAACGCCGCGGCCGCCTGCGTCGCAGCGTGGCTACCAGTCTGCTGTGGCTTCTGGTGTTGCCCGCTTCCGAAGGTGGAAGTAGGTCTCTTCACTGCAACTATTGGCAAAGGTCTCCTTCCTGCACCGGCCGACTGTGCGAAAACCTGCGTCCTGCAGGATGTCCTGCTTCCGAAATTGCAGCGAGCTGCCCGTCTCCGTATAGAGGCCGTTGCAGCTGTTCTCCTGATTGGCCTTCTTCTGCGCCGTCCTCCCGCAAGCGTTCTCCATACACCAAGGGCACCAGCGGCTGCACCCACTGCAACACATTCTGGTTCCCCTCCGCCAGTGCGACGAGAATACGGTAGGCGTTCAGGGTTTCGGTCGCGCCGAGCTGCTTCTCGACCAGTGGCAGCGAGTTCACCAAAATCGTGGCAATCAGGAATTTATCCTGTGCAAAAGTATCGTACTGTACTCGTATAAATGCTAACGCATTACAAATTTCCTCAGCATGAGAAATAAAATTTAAATTTCTACCTTAAGGAAAAGATTTGTATATGCATGATTGCAATATATACCAGTACGATACTTTTGCACAGGATAGAATTGGTACCAGGATTTTGAAAACTTCGGAAAATCAGCGGCAGTAGAGGAGGTCGATGTTCCGGGAGGAGGTTTGGTACCGCTGCCTTCTTTGTGGTCTGCTACTTGTGCCCCAACAGCACTAGCTTTCGACGAGTCCTGCTCCCTCCACGTGCTGTCCGTAGCACCACCTCCATTCCCGACGTGACCACTGAAGTAGTCCGGCGGTGCGGACAAGATGCACAGTCCGTCCTGCACCAATCGGGAGTAGAGTTCGAAGCAAAACTTTCGGTGGTCGGTGGGTAGGACCGTGGAATCCAGAAAACCCGCGTAATATTCCACGTGCTCCCATTCCTCTGGATGCAATACCTTTTCGTACAGGCAGGCGAGAGCAAATTCATTTCCACCGCACAGAAAGAGGTAAAAACATGCTACCGCGGTGCGGAACAAAAGAGCGCAGAGGGCCCCCGCGTTGTAGGGGTCGTGACTGGACCTCGAATGGTGCGTGACGGAGCAACATCTTCCGCTCTTGAGTTTACCCCACGCGGACGGAGGCAAATAATGTTGGAAGAAAGACCGCAGGCGAACTCTTCGCTTTCTTTCTCGCGTTCTAGTCCTGCGGCGCCATCTGCAGCTTCCGGAACATCTGCCTCGTCCTGGACGATGTAACATCGTCCATGTTGCAGCATCACCTCGTGGCTCTTGTGCACTTCGTGCCGGGGCCGCATCTGCACGGCCGCGAGACACTGCCTTATTGCCCTCCGTTCCTCCACGGCACATCGCATGGCGCTTCTGAGAGGATTGGAACGGAACGGCCCAGCCTCACACCTTCCTTGTATTTCTGGTTTTGCAGTTCTTCCTGGCTCGGCCTAAAATACTTAAAGTTTAAGTATTTTAGGCCGACCGCGATATACTACTAAAATACTCTGGTTTAAACCAGAGTCAACGATGTTAGCACTCCTCACGACGGACCAACCGCGATCATGTGCTCTTAGAAGTCGTCGAACCCTCCAATGGGTTGCCGTTTTCTGGCGTACTGGCTGTCGCGACCGAAGAAGCCAATGCAGGCCAACACGACACTGACCAGCAAGGCAAGTAACACGTAGTAGGCAAACATGATTTTTCCGAAATTGCAGCGAGCTGCCCGTCTCCGTATAGAGGCTTCGCTGCTTCGAGGCTTGTCGCGCGGCCTTGGCCTCGGCTTTGGGGCTTAGCGGCGGCTCTGGGGCTTGGCCGCGCGGTCTCGACTTTGGTTTGGGGCTTTGCCGCGGGCGCGACCTCGGCCCTAGGGCTTTGGCGCGCGGTCTCGGCTTTGCTTGGCGGCTGCCCGCGCGGCCCCGGCTTTGGGTTGGGCTTAGGGTTTCGGCTTAGATAATAAGCATAGCGAATAACAATAGCGAATAATAATAGCGAATAACAATAGCGAATAACAATAACTAATAGCAATAACTAATAGCAATTAGTCACTGTAATTAGTCATTGTAATTAGTCAGTGTAATTAGTCATTGCAATTAGTCATTGTAATTAGTCATTGTAATCAGTCATTGTAATTAGTCATTGTAATTAGTCATTGTAATTAGTCATTGTAATTAGTCATTGTAATAGCGGATACTTGTCTTTTATATGTCTTCGCACTAGCTATTTACATGTCTTCGCACTTATTTACATGTCTTCGCACTTATAGATTGCAGCGAGCTGCCCGTCTCCGTATAGAGGCCGTTGCGCGGTTGCGACTATATGACCAATTACAACACCATGACGATTACCCTTGGACAGAAGGACGGGCTTCGGCGTCTTTCCGCTGGACCCCCGATGCGTCCGCCGCGCGAGCAGAAGAGCGGCCCCAGCTGGTTCGTCGCGTTGGCGATCGCCGCGGTGTCCCTGGCTGTTGGAATTTGTTTTTCTCCGACGTTTCTTCCCACCGAGTTATCAAATGCAAAAATGTCTGGGTCTGGAAGAATGCAACTTGTGATGCTGCATTTGGATGCCTGAAAAATTTGTGTTGCATGATGAGCAGCAAAAGGATTCTAGTTTTTGCTACGCGGGGAGCGCATTTGTCATCCGGAATAGGCATCAAGAATCCCTCAGAAAGCCCTTGATGCTAGGGCATGCATCACAGACATCATGGCTCATGCAACACGTGCGTGACAAGTCTCAGAATCATCCAGACCCAGACAGTTTTACAGTTGATACGAGTGCCCGAAGTGCAACTGCCCGCCTTGCGATCGCCGGGAATTGAGGCCGATGGAGGTGGTGGTGAGGCTTGACAAGAAAACAGCGGGGAACGACCCCGTGGAGGCGACCAAGAAAAATAATTTTGCTTTCTCCCCTTTCAAGGACGACACGAATCCCGCTGCCTCTACTTTCGAGGATCACTACTTTTCGGCCGAAGTGCTAGACCCGCAGACCTTGAAACCGCTGCAATCTGACACCACGCGGCTCGTGGAAGCGCTAAAAAGGGCCGACGGGGTCTTTGGGCAGCTCGCGGTGAAAAAAAATTCGCCGGCGGTACTAGGGCGTGCAACTACTTCTACTAGTAGCCAAAACAGCAACTTTGTGTCTGTTCCGAAATTGCAGCGAGCTGCCCGTCTCCGTATAGAGGCTGTTGCGCGGTTGCGTGCGTGCATGCAAAAGAAGGAAAATTCAATGTACCACGAAGGCCCGGCTTGTACGCGCTGGTCGGAGATTATCGACGCTGTCTTTGACGAATGTGGCAGCTTTGACTCGCTTGTAGAGGCTGGCGGTCTCCTGGCAGGATCCAGCAACTTCGAGGTCGCGGAGTACATTCGTGAGAAAATTGATGGTAACAGCAAAAACGCGATGCAGGGCGTCGTGTACTTTGAGCCGCGCGGGTCCGGTGAGTGGATGGTTGTGAATCTGAAGGGCGTGCATGAACCGTTGGCAAAATCGCCACTGCATGAGGCCGATTGCTTTGCCTTCTACGATCAGTCTCGAACGCGCGGGGCAGACTTGAAGCTGAAACACGACGCGCATGCCATCGTCACGGTGGCACCCGGAATGAACAAGGATCAGCTCATGCAAGCTGTTGGGAGGCTGCGAAAAATTCACTTCGCGCAAACCGTGGCATTTTACGGGCCGCCAGAGGTCACGAACAGTATCCGAGAACAATGCAGCCTGCCGTGCGCGCAGCTGAACTCGGTAGACCTCCTCTTCTGGGTTACTCTGAACACCATCCACGCCGTCGAAAATGCGTTGCTACCCTGGGCTTCGCAAGGAGGTACGTACTGTGCAGTGGGCGGGAACGCCTCCCGAGCCTTGCTCGACGAAAAATGCGACTTGACAACGTTTTATGGTGCCTCGACGAAGAAGCAGCTTATTCGTGACGTCGGAAAGAGAGACTTTGAAGGTCAGATGCGGCAAGCTGCAAAGAGATTCAAAGAAGCGGAACGCTTGCGCACACTGGCAACCAGTAATCCAGATTCGCAGCAAGCCCAAGGTCGCACAGGAGGTACTCTGCCTACGGGAAAAGCCTGTGGCGGAGCCTCCTGTTTCGAGTACACGCCGAAATTGCAGCGAGCTGCCCGTCTCCGTATAGAGGCTGTTGCGCGGTTGCGACTACGGCAATGATAGACGTCGACGAGTAGTTGAACTTGCTAGAACCTACAATGCGCGAGCGCTGGACGCGCTTGGCATACTTTTATTTTGGACAATTGCGCATTTTGTTGCTCCCCGGATTGTGAGCGCGAAAAACGCGCGCTACTTTAGGCGCGTTTTTGAAAAGCGGATACATAATAATGCTAGTAATCATGTACGATGAGCTGCGCTGCAGCGACTGCGCAGGGTTTCAAATGAACGTGAAGAAGTGAGGTGGCCGTTTATTTGTGCTAGCATGCAGATGGACAGAACCAGAATGGAGATACATCGGATTTCGTTTGCGATATCTTATTTCGCTTTGCCAGACAGAATACGCTTTGACCGCTGGAAAATTGCAGCATACGCGCTGTGCAGATTGACTTTAATGTTGATTGGTGCTTTCGAGATGGATCGCTTCCTTTCATTGTAAACTTTCCATCGTCCTGTCCCTGTGGTTCGTGCTTACGACAAGTTCTCAGCGAACGATCCAAAGTGCCTCGTGAATCCTACGGCTGATCTAGAAGGAGTCAGGTTTTCTAGGAAGATCCGCAGATGTTTCATTCTTATTGGTCCGTCTGTGTTAACACATGGATCCAGGCGCCGCGATGAGAGAGCATTGATCCGACGGCGATCCACACTGCAGTAGCGACTTGCATTTGCGTCGCTCGAAACGTAAAATCGTACACAGTTGTCACATTTCTTTGTGAATAAGAATCCTTCGGAGTTGCTGTGTGCTTCACGATCATGTCTTTTAGATCTAGCAGCACGTGCGGGCAAGCAACAAACACTTTTCGGAGCAACAAATACTTTGCGAGGAGGCATGACAGTATAGCGAATAACAGCGTGGTCAATAAGATTGTTGTCCATGTTTTTTTCCCGGAAGCAACTAATTTGAGCCACTTGTATTTGATCTTCACAACTTACTTGCCGCTAGTACGCCTTCATCGTTTGTTGGCACCCAAACCCAATCGATGAGTCTGCCTCCTCCTAAGCTGGTTATCCCCGCGGACCGAGGGTCGCCTGGCACCGGGACTAGCTCGTCCAGCAGTTCCAGACGCGGCGATGGCTCGCCTTCACCGGGGGACAACAGAAATAAGGTTGTGGAACTGCAAACGACGGGGAGTCAAAACTCCTTACTTATTGATGATGACGACACTTTTCGCAATGTGCAGGCGCCGAAACGCTCGAAGTCCCAGGGCACCACAAGTTTTACGCGGGTGGCCTCGGGAGAAAGACGGCTCTACAGCATGCAACAGGGTTACACGTCGAATGAGGTGGTGCAACAGGGGGAGGGGTACACGGTGATTGTGTACCACAAGAGCATGGAGAAGCTGGCGAAGGCCGTGCAGTCTTTGTACCCAGGGAAGATTCATCTGATCGGTCCCACCTTCGAGTATTTCAAGGACGGTTGGCCCAACGTCGCCTTCACGCCGGAGAACGTGTACCGCATGCAGGATGATCACGCGAGCGTGTGTTTCCTGGCATCGTTCCACACACCCGAAAAGGTGTTCGAACAGCTCGCGGTCATCTACGCCCTGCCTAAAATGCTCGTGCGAAACTATCGCATCATCGTGCCTTGGTTTTCCACAGGTAGTAGCACACGTTGCTGAAATAAAAATCAGGATGTGCTTGTCGTCGGCTTAGTGGTTGAACTTGAAAAATCATGCTGACATGATTGATTCTGCATTTTTTTTTGAACAGTCCAAATCTACTAGTCAACCTACCAACCTGTACTATTCCTCGCAGTTGTTTACTTTACGAATGCGTACATTAATTATTTCTCCAGGCACGATGGAGCGCGTGGAGACGATGGGGCAGATTGCGACCGCGAAGACGCTGGCACGCGTGCTAGATTCTACGCCGAATTGCCGCACCGGGGCGCCGATCATCACCATTTACGACATCCACACGCTGCAAGAGCAATTTTACTTCAACGATAACGTGCTGGTCGAGTTGAAGTCCGCTGTGTTTCTTCTGAAGCAGGAGCTGAGTCGCATGCTCAAGTCCGGATCGTCTCCCTCAGTGAACAAGCAGGTCGTGGAGCCCTTCGCGGGCGAGGAAATCGCTATCGCCTTCCCCGATGACGGCGCCAAGAAGCGGTTCGGCTCCAAGTTTCCAGAGTACCCGCACGTCGTTATCACGAAACAGCGTGGCGAGGGCGACAAGCGAATTTGCAGGATACAAGTAAAAGATATGAGAAAATTTCATGCGCTGTTTTTGAATTTCAATTGAGAAAAAGTTGCTCATGCGCATCAATCTGCGCCGAAGTAGACAGGTTTTATTAGCATCCATAAGCTGCCCGTCACTAATAGGCATCATTATCCTTGAATAAAACAGGACGGCGATGCGAAGAATCGGCACGTGATCCTTGTGGACGACATGGTGCAGACCGGCGGCACCCTGTTAGAGTCCATTGACGCGCTGGTTCACGCGGGCGCGAGCAAGGTATCCTGTTACGTCACGCACGCCGTGTTTCCGTCAGAGTCGTGGCGGAGGTTTTTGAACGTGGACAAGCTGGACACCTTTTACGTCTGCGACACCATTCCTTCCACGCGAGACACGCTGGAGAAGATTGGAAAGCCATTTAAGATACTTTCCATCGCACCACTGTTGGGCTACTTGCTGGTGGGCCGCGAGCCCGGGAAATTCAAGATGCGAGACGAAGACAAACTGGACACATGAAGATGAAAAATCTGATATGTGAAGCGACTGGCTTTGTTGAACGATCGCCATAGCAGCACAAAGATGCTCTCATAAGTGTAGGATGTAAGCTGAGATGACTCTCTCGAATGAAAATGACCATGCATACAGAATTACGCAAATCAACTTTTCTGCTCGCGGAAATAAGTGAGGCACGATGTATTTTCACGAACGTGCAGCAGACCGCTGGATCTTTTTTCCCTCACAGCATACCCTTCTCTTTGTTTCCGCTGACACACGACGACAGCTGCACAAAGAGCAGTGCTCTGCATTGGCCGCGTGTAACCTTTGACGAACTGTCAAAGTCAATTTATGTCACTACCTAATCTGAAAGTAAAACATCGTGTAAGAACTAGCTCTATGGACGTCCCTCTTTTGCGGCCATTCCAATGTAATGCGCTTTCTTCGGTATCATGTACATGTTTTTGGAAATTCTCCGTGTCGGTTTTTGTTCGCTTCCTGCCTTCGCGTCCGCAAGTTTTCTGAAGGTTTGCTGCTCGTAGCATTAGCGTTTTTTGCGGTCCGGTTCACTGGCGCGGCTCCCCCGTGGTCCCCTTCCGCGGGCGACCATGATGTGGAAAAACAGACACAGCGCGCGGAAGAAGACGCAGTCTCAGTCGCCGAGGCCTACCGTGCTTCCGTGGATCGCGTTCGGCGACAGCATGCGGGGTATCGCAAAGTCCCGCAGGACCTCCTCCACGACATGTTCCGCTCCGCGCACGAGCGCAACGCGGAGTCGTTCGCCGTGCGCACAAATCTGCCGGTGGATTGCCGCTGCGGCACAGCGGCCCATCTGGCACAGTATCCGCGGACCCAAGTGCGCTACGATTTGTTTGGACTCAAGGTATGTAACTTGATTGCTACATCGGCAGTTTTCCGGAACTCGCTGGATTTTTAGTACAACAGCACCGAAATCATGCAGATGATAATGATGGTGCTGATGCTGATCATGATGATGAAGGAATCGGAATCCGGTGCAGTTCCTTAGGAAATCCATGATACGGCCGATACCATTTATTACGTCAAGGTAGTGTTCGAATATCTGTGGCGCAGCGAGCGCAGCCTCCGTGATTGGCTCTATGGGGACTACTGGAAGAAGTGGAAGCTGGGGCGACCGAACTTTCTGCACGAGGACCCGATCCCGCGCTCGCGAACCGGGATGCTGCACGTCTCACTGGACCCAAAGGTCGTGTGGCAGGATCGCGTGAACGAGAACGAGGTGGACGCCGCCACGGTCGCCGAATTTGAGGAGGCAGAGTTTCATTTCGGCGAGTTTCGAGGCATTTTGCTCGAGCGCGACCTCCCCTTGCTGACGGATACGCAGCACGAACTGCTCGACCGCGCGGTGTACAAACTGCTGAGCCGAAATTTGGTGCTCTCTTCCGAGGCGGTGTTGGAGATGATTGAGATTTTCTTCAGCATCGGCCGCGCGGCCGAGAACGATCTGTACGACCTTCTGCACGGGCTACAGGCCATCGCGCACGAGTGCCTCCCGATCGCATTCCTCAAGTTGATGGTCAGCCTGGTGCGGTTGCAGGAAGAGGTGCAGTTCCGCGGCACGAGCTTGAAGACTGTGTTCCAGTCTTTCCCGCCGAGCCACTTGCTGCTGCTGGGCGACTTGGTGCCTGAAGTGTTGAAGTGCTTTCCAGGGGGCGAGATGTTCAGCGAGGAGGTAACTCCAGCGTTGGAAGTAGTTCGTTCTCCAGGTATTCACAATGGGCAACCAGCAGAAGCAGGCGGATCTTCAAAAGCATCAGAGCGCGACGGCTTGAAAGTAGGCAAGAACGAAACGCAAGAAGCGGAGCAACGACTCGAAGCGATCCTGCAGCGCGAGTTTCCGCCTACCATGCGAGCACAAGTGTTTTCCGTGCAGCAGGACGCGTTCACCGGCGAGTATCACGGCGCCAGAGAGCTGCAGCAGCCGGAGAGTAGTACTGATGGGGGAACCGGAACGACAAGAAGTGTCGATAGAACGGGCGAGTCCGGTTTTCACTTTTTCTGGGATCCGAGCCTGCACGTGAAGAAAGTGTACTCGGGATACCTGTCATTCTTCAATAACCAGTGGCGCAAAGATCGCTTGTGGTTTCCGCTCTACGATTTTTACCAGTGCACGGGTTACGACGGCTTTCAACACGTCCTCCTCGACGAAGTCCTGCGGGACGGGTTCGCGACCGGATTACTCGGTGGCAGCAAGCTGCTTTCGTCGACAAAATTGTCGCAGGAGAGAAAGGATGAAAAGAGCCGGAGAGTTCTTGCCAAGTCGTTGGTGCGCGTGGCTGTGTGGCCGGAACAGGTCAACCAGGGGCCAACTTTGGAAGGCGAGGATAACGCGGTCTCTACTACGCCGGACGATGTGCAGGGGGAAAACAGTAGTGCGGAAGGTAGTAGTACCGAGGACGAACCAGCAGTGGTCACCCGAGCTCTTCTTGGCCTCGGCACCGCCCGACGGGTCCAAGTCATGCCGTTTTCATCAGTTGATGAAGATGATCGGAAGGACGATGTTGAACAAGGACCAAATAAAGTCCAGATCATAACGAACGCCGAGCCAGAGGAGCAGGGGCCGCTGAGCCCCGATGGGGAGTCGCGGTTGTCCGTCTCCTACAGTGTCTCGACGGAGGACGAGGACAAGCCGTGCGAACTGCTACGCACGCGGACCGGGCGCGGCCTCGATTTCGGCGTGCAGCAAACGCCCGAGGGGCACACGTTCAACATGAACCTGCTCCCCCACGCGGACTGCTTCGCGCTCTTAGTTCGGTTGAACGGCGACACGGTGTTGTCCTTCCGCCACGAAGTGTTCCAGCACCGCGAGGACCACGACCTGGAACAGAAGAAAGCGCCCTGGAAGTGCTGGATTTTTCGGTGTTGGGACGGCAAAGTCCGCCCGGACCCGCAGGCGGCGATCAACAAGGACCCGTTGCTGCGCCAAAACGCCATGCAGGCGGGCGAGGGCGAAAAAGAAACCGTGGTCGTCGCGTACCCGATCCCCGAGGAGGTGGTCGCGCACAAGAGACTGCTCGGGAAGCGAGTTGGGAAAACGATCCGAAAGTACCTGCAAACAAGCGAAGAAGCCCAAACCCTCGGAGGTCCCTTTTCCTCCCCCGAAGACTTCCTGTTGCCGCAGATGATGGAGGATGACTGGGAGGAACGCGTTTCGCTGCAAAATTTTGACCTGTACTCGCGGTTGTGCCACCCAATCCGTTCCTTGGTCGACGCCCTGCTCATGTATCGCCCGGACCTGAATCCCTTCTACCCCTTCTACGATCCCAAGGGCGCGACGGATCCCGGGGAGTCCTTCGCGTTGCCGAAGCCGGGTTTAAAAGACATTGAAACTACTCGTCTTGCGACAGCCAGTGCCACAGGTGAAGTCAACCTCAACACATCTTTGAATGAGGGAGATAAACTTGTCGAGTCTCCTGCTGATGTTTTCGAAAAACCACGCAATCTCGACGTCACGCCGTTCAACATCAACGCGTTTTCCGAGAGCTCCTACTGCAAGGAAGAAGACGTTCCCCCGGCAATCGCCGACGAGCGACCGCAGCGGATTGCGTGTCTCGCGCCGGTGGTCTACCACCAGGAACGGGCCATCATGGTGAATCAGTCGAACATGATCGCGCCCTACTGCGACGACTTTGTGTTCTTCGTGGCCAACCGGAGCGCGCCGGAGTACTTCAACGGGTTATGCATTGCGAATATGTCTGGATCTGGAAGGTTGGAACTTGTATTGCTGGTCTTACATGCCTGTGAAATCTGTATTGCATGACTAGCAAAAGTCGCAGCCTCTCTTTTCATACAAATACGCAGCCTCTCATGCTGATTGCGTATGAGAAAGCGTTCTGCAAACTTGTCATGGCTTGCTGCGTAAGGAAGTGTTTTCATCATGCACATTTTAGCATCAGAACTTTCCAGACCCAGACAAATTTGCATTTGATACGGGTACCGGGTGCACAACCTGGACATTATCTCCGACGAGTGGCTATCAAAAGTAAAAATGTCTGGGTCTGGGAACTTGTGATGCTGGGTCGCGTCTCATGATGAGGCTACAAATGCTGGCTCAGCATGACAAGTTTCTGAGCTCCTAGGTGTTGCCTATTCTGCATGACAAACTGCGCTTCTGCATCACAGAAAAACGGAGCTCTTGGGTAACGTGCATGACAGATTTAAGAGTCATGCCAGACAAGCATGACAAACATGAATGCTTCCAGACCCAGAAATTTTTACAGTTGATAGTGGCAGAACGAGTACCGCAGCCCCAACGGCGCCGAGAAGTATGGATTGCAAATATGTCTGGGTCTGGAAGGGTTGGAACTTGTGATGCAAACTCTGGAACACACAAAAATTTGTGTTGCATGAACGCCAAAAGCTGTCCATTTCTTGGCACGCAAGTAGGAAGTTTCTCATGCGGGACAGGCATCACAGGGCGTGCTCAAAACCTGTGATGCTTTTGCCAGCATCAGACACCATTTGCGTGATCCGAAATATGCATGACAAATCTTGCAATCTTCCAGACCCAGACATTTTTGCATTTGATAAGAAGGAGAACGCGATGATGCTAGAAGCCTACTTCTACTACTTCTTTCCGCAAGCGCCGCGGATCACGGAATTCCAGAACGCCTGGCTGGGGGACCGCGCGCCACTTACGGAAAGCGGAAACCCGCAGGACGAGGACGACGATATCTTCTACAATGGGGTGGCGACGAAAACGAAAAATGTTAAACCACCTAAGGATGAAAAATCGGCTACGAAAGAAACCCTTATATTACCGGAAGCTGCTCCACAAGACAGTGCCAATAAAATCGCCACGCTTCCCGGCGAAAGTCTGTACCGGTTGGACAAAACGAAGCCGGATTTGGGTCTCCTATTACCAGACGACGAGCACGTCGTGGATGTGGACGAAAGTTGGTTACACTGGCAGAAACAGCACATCCTGGACCATTTCCCGTTCGACTTGCTAAAAAGCGCTGTTGGAACATCATTAGCGGGAGCAGTTGCAAGTCATCTCGTGGACATGGTGAAAGAGCTTTTTTCTTCAGACCGCTATGTAAACGAAAAGACGCGGCTCAGCTACTTGCAGAACGCCGTGGGCGCGCAGTCCTTGTGGGACGTGCTGCGAACGGGGACGTTTCAAGGAAAAAGCGCTTTTGAAAACACTGATGCCGTGTTCATAAAGGAAGAAGATGCAAACGCAATGGCGTCAGCAATTCTAGCGCACTACTGCAATCATGACCGTGGCTCTTCTGCAGCAAATAGTAACGTTTCTTTCACGGAAACGGAAGACCGGATTATTTTGGAGCTGGGTTTCCGTAAAGTCTCGGATCCGTCAGTGCTGGGTCCGATCAGTCCAGAGCACTACCACAAGTTCATTCTGCCGCCCGCGTCTACGGTAGACGCGGGGGATGATCAAAGTTTCCAGAGCTGCATCCGGGCCGCGGAAAGCCGGCTGTTTGCGCGCATTTTGCGGGACGTGCATCGGCGCTTCCGGGAATCTCGCGCAAAGTGGTACGAGCGGAAGGAGTTTCTCAGCGGCACGCACGACCTCATGTTTCACCTTTACCCAGCGGAGAAAGGCGTGGGCAGTAGAGATGTTGACAAAGGAGAAGCACAAGCAAAAGCAAAGGAAAAATCCGCAAAAATCGCGGGCTCCGACGCAGTGAGCAGAGGCGAAAATGACCCACGTTTTATGCACAATGCGCACGTTATTCGCGACGGGCTTTTAGAAACCGATAGCGAACTGTTTTCCGCATACGATCAACTTGAGTCCGAGCGCATCGGTCTGCTGAAGCAGGGCGCCAGAGCGCCCTCTGTGTCCATTTCGCGAAAGTTGCAACGTGTGCGCAAGCGCCAGGGGAACCTGCTGCGTGTGCTGCAGAGCAAGTATCGTGGCAGTCCCGAGATGCAAAAGCTGGTGGCAACCTTGAAAGGTTCAAAAGCGGCCGAGGCCAAGTACTTCGCGGACCACAAAATTGAGCTGGAGGGGGTTTCACCGGATTCGGCTTTTTCTGGCGGTGGAGAACATCATCATCTTCAAGGCAACACGAAAAGCGAGCTTCCCGATTGGTATTGCCAGATCGAGTCGGATTTGTATTTCATCCCCGAGAATTTCGAGCGCTTTGTCAATCTGCGGAACTTCGACGCCAACATTCCGTACTACCTGGGTCACATTTGGACCACGATCACGGACAAGGTGTTCGGGTTGCAGCGTACGGGCTTCAGCACGGAAGTGACGCAGGGCCTCTGCGTGTCCCGCAAGGGCTTGCAAATCCTGGCGGAATTCTACAAGTACTTCTACATCGGACGGGCGGAGAAGTACAAAATCCTCGTGGCGGAAATGGAAAACACCCACAATTTATCGATCAACCAGCTGCTTGCCTCGGAACGGGTGGCGCGCCGCAGCGGGTGGACCTGGCACGGCATCCAGCGCCAACGGCACGGGGAAGTCCACCCGGCGGACGGAGATCTGTTGGCCAAAAATCCTCCAAGTACAACTAGCGAGGACACCGCTGTAGCCGAAGATCAGCCCGGAACTTCTTCTACCCTGCAAGTCGAGCCGGCGCCGGCCAACGTGGACACGCTGACGGACGAAGCGATCTTGTCGACGTACTTCGGGTCGGAGCTCCAGTCGATCGAGGAGCTGGATGGTATTCTGAACAAGGCCAGTACCCTGCTGGAGGGCGACCTGGACTTGGCGAGGAGTATTTTGAATTCGCCAGACGACGTGCTCGAGCGCGACTTTCTCGGCGGCCAGAACGGCGGTATCGTGCAAACGAGCCAAGTGGCCACCCGGACGTTTTCCCGACGCATGAATTCGGGTTTGCTGCTGCGGAAAACCTACTGGTTCTACAACAGCCTGCGCTTTTTCAGCGTGGCTACGTCGCAGACCTATCTGGGTCACATGGGCCACGCGAGCACGGACGGTGGGAGCAAGCGGAGCCACCGCGTCTCCATCGACTCGGCGTTCGGGGCGAAAACCGGGCACCAGTGTCTCCCCTTTCAGTCCTTCGTGTGGGAGAGCTACATGGATTTGAACTCCATCTGTTTGCGCGAGCTCGCCCACGTGCATCCCACCATCGCGGTTCAGGCGATTCAGGTCACGCACGACGCGAAAGGTCGGATGTTTTGGGCGCGCGAGCTGGACAAGGTGCGGTTGGTAAAGCCCAACCCCTTCGACGAGTTGGCGGCGCTGCCGTACGACTACGGGAAGAAAACGCACGCGATGGTGGGGGACTTGTACAAGGATTCCGGGGCTCTGGGCAAGGCGCTCGACTCCGTTGGCTCCCACTTCGACATTTTGTGGGAGCAGCGGAACACCTTTTTCAACCGGATGATAGCGGCAAAGGTGTGTTGGAAAAGAGACTTGAAAGTTGCGCTGGTGGACCAGCAGCGGAAAGTGAAGCTTGATGAAGATCATGCTGCTGATTCTAATGTTTCTGTCCACGAAGATGTGGACTCCGCGGAAAAGATCCACAGCGAAGCGGCCCAATACGCGGAGGAACATGAGACATTGAATTTGGATTTGGCGGGTTACTACCGGATGCGGAACGCTCGGGCGGCGTCCGCCGCCGCCTCTGGAACGTTCGCGGAGGCAGAAAAGGCGGTTTATGAGAAGAGTCTGTACTACTCCCCGTTCCCGATCGCTTTTCACGGCCACCGTGCGGAGTACAACGAAAAAATCAAGCGCGTATTTGGACAGAAACAGCAGGAGGGCGGCTCGACACGCCTATATTTCGCCTATTTCCACAAGGACGCGCTGGCCGAGCAGAAAAAGCTCAGGGATGAGGTGAAGGAGAAGGAGGAGGAGCTGAAGAGCAAAAATTGCAAAGAGAGTAGACTGTACAGCAACGCGGGCAGCTCCTGCCAGCTCAGCAAAGAAGACCACCAACTGTTTGTGCGGGAGCTTTCTGACCTGCGACACAAACTAAAAGAACACGACCAGAAGCGACCACTACCCCCGTCGAACAATCAAACGGCCGGAGAGGAGGCAGCTGATGAGGGGGATCCGTCCTCATCTCCTGGGGGAGATCCGGACAGCCCGGAAGGTGCTGTTGAGCAGGAAAAAGCGAAGGCTAGTAGCGAACTGCCACAAGATTCGCATTTGATAGACAACCGCGACGCGCAGGATCGAACGAAGCGAAGTCGGTTCACGCTCGCCGACGTGCATCACATCGTCCGGGGCCACTGTCTCAACACGCACGAACTAAAACCCGCGATGTCTAAAGCGACAGTCACGAGGGTTCAGAGACTGGTTGCGACTTTCCTCGGAGACGCCTATCGTCCGTTGGTGTGGTCCGAGCGTGCAGAAGAGTGCGCCTGGCCGAGGACGATATCGAGTGGGGAAAGCGCGCCGCTGGCGCCGGCATCGGATTTATCGAACGAACAGCAAGATGGTACGCAGCTGTCGACTACGAAGAAACATTTGATAGCCGGCAACGTCTCGCCAAAAAGTAGCGAGAATTACGATAGCGCCGCGCTTCTGACTGTCTTGGCGTACTGACGGCCAGTGTTGCTCTCGAGCTCCATACAAGAATGAAATATAGCGATTGCACTCCTTTTATGGTCGTTTTTACTTAGAGCTAGAGCAGTTACAGAAGCCTAGCATGCACGTGGTAAGTAGAAGTAGTAGTTGCATTTCCCTCGTGGTTCGGACTAAGTTCAGTTTATTATTCGTAAATGTCAATTGCAAACAGTAGCGATTTGCGTGCATTCCATTCGAAATAATGACAAACTCCCAGCAGGAGGAGGGCAGCATTTTCTTTTTGAGAATAGATGATTTGCTGACGCGCATGGTGTTGCGCACAATATCAAGTAAGTATTTTCGTATTTGCTTTGCTGGTGCGCAGGAAGGTGATTCATCGCACTACCCAGTAGGGCAAGGCTACTTACTAGGTGAACCTAAAAGAGCAGTTGGGCTTTCAAGTATTCTCCGCTTTCCGCAGCAGTTGCCGAACAAGTTGGAATTTCGTGCAGCACGTGAGTTTTCTGTGTTCCAGTGTCTAGCAAGCCAGAATTACAGCCACGATCCTTTTTAGCAGTCCCGCGACCGTATTAAAGCTGCGTTGCGTGCATCATCCATTATTTCAGCATTGATTTGTCTCTCTGCGGTCTGCGACTGGAAACTTTATACATTGTGATGCACAACAAGCACAATGGTTGTCGTGTGTGCAAGCGTCTGCACGCATAAAACGTACTTAGAACGAAGAATCTCACCAGTATGACAAACACGATGCATTTTTCCTGTGCAGTGTAGTAGAGTTAAAATTTCAAGTAGACAGTAAAGTAGTAGTAAGACGAGTAAAGTAGGTATAGACAATATGTAGCCGAAGGAAGAATCGCTTTTTCACAAACAAAGTACCGCACGCAATGTGTAGACCAATAGCTCTTCAACAAATTAAAATTTTGGGATTCGTATTTTGAAAAATTTTTTAGGAGTTGTTGGGACAAGCGCATCTGTATCTTGTTCCTAGAAGAGCTGTAGAGAACGTTTTGCTTTGGCAGTCAATTTGGACGTGCGACAGATTAAGTGGTCATTGCTGTACACGAGCCTCTGAGGCCCTAAAATTAGAAACAAAAACCTTATTGTATACAGCGCTTAGAAGTTCCACCTCGTCCGCGCTTTCAGATAAGGGTTTTCGACAATTCCCGACCCATCGAACGTCGGACGAACTCGTGCATTCAGAACAGCTACACTCACATCAAAAACTCGAGGCCTATTTGCTCGGGAACAAGAACTCCTTCGAAAACTCCGCGCCCGGGCGCGCTTGGACAAGAATCTTTTGCCTCTTTAGACTTACCGGTCGACATCTCCACGAGTCGTACTTGCATCATTCAAGCAACGAAATAGAACGAAAACAACGGAAAAAATTGCTCGGGCCGGCTGTTGATTTCGGTGAGAAAAAGCTTTTTATATTTTTCTACTTTCCGAATCCGACGCGTTTCCTCTCCTTTTTGTATTCTGAAAATGCATTCGGCTCGTCCACATTCATCGTTCTGTGATGAAACTCGCAGGTACAACAACTATTTGGACTTTCAGCTAGTACCGCCCACCGGGCAGGGGCACAACTCGTTGCAAAATCTTCCGCCGGCAACTATCAGCAGGAGCCTCTTTATTCTGCAAGGTCAATCTGGCAGAGCTATATCGCAATGCCATCATCCGGAACTTCGAGCCTTAGCGTGACAGGTACTACCACAACGACTTCCGCGGGAGCACGGAGCAACAAGCATCACCAGCTACGGCCCACGCGTTCCGCCGAGCTGATGAGTACTAGTCGACCAGCATCCGGAGGGTCGCAAACGAGTGCGGGTGGTGGCACCGCTAGCCACCAGCACCATAAAGTGGAGCACGGCGTCGAACAGGAGTTATCTCCGCAGCAGACTTCTTTTGACTCTAACGAGTGCACTGGCGAATACAGCAGCACCACCGACACTCCAGATGTGCCGAATTCCAACACGAACATGGCTGATAACGTAAATCACTATTGATTCAGCACAATGTTTTCGGATTTTTCATTTTCTTCTCCTGTACAGTACAACTCGAAGCTGAAACACACGAATCGAACGAAAAGTCGAACGGTTTGTATACTTGCTTATTTCGATTTCCTTGTAGCGACCCGATCATCTTGTAGTTGCTTCTACTTTTAACACTCACAGGCCCGGCCAAATCGCACGGAATGCAACACCAGTGATAAGTCGTTGCATCCGCGAGCGCTCTTTTCCGACGATTTCGACGAACTAGCGTCGCCGAGTTGTGAAGGTACTATTCGACCAAGAAAGTCTTATATCCTTGACCTTGACTGAGTGTGGCGACTGTTCGAGGCTATTTCAGCATTAGCACTCAAATTCCTATCCATCATACAGCAGAACAATCTTCTGACTGTTTCTGGTTTGATATTTTTGGTTTGAACCCTCTGTCTTCCCTACTACCTAGGTGCTTCGAGCCCCGGTGACCTGTGGGCTCCGAGACGTGTCGTCGGCACGCCCAGTTCCGTGGTTTCCTTGGTGCGGACTCCGCCGCCGGCGTCGGCACCTCCTCCGGAGCCGACGTCTGCGAAGCGTGGAAGCGGAACGCCGCCGAAGCAAGATGTGCCTCAGCAACCCTCGACTTCTGCGACAGGTGGATTCGACGGAACTGATGCCTTTTCCACGCAATTACAGCGGTGGGCTTCTAGTACCCAAAACAACTGGGGCAATGATCCTGCCGGCGGCAACGGCCTGCAGCAAGGTGGCCAACAATACCATCAAAACAACTACCCTGGTGCTGGTGGTTCCAACAGTGCTAGTACAACCGGATCCTGCTCTTACAACAACGGAACAAGTACTGGAGCTGATTTGAGCTCTTGTACCAACGGCGGAAATGGCGCATCTTTCAACAGGGAATCGTTTGAGCATCAGCAGTTTGGGTCTTCTACCACGTATAATAATCAGGGGAACAGCTCCTGTGGCCAACAGCACCTGGGAAACAACACCTTCCAAGACCAGCACCATACGCAGCACATGCCAGGTAGTACCATTTCCGTGCCGTCGTCGCAAGATCCGGCGATGCTGATGAACGCCAGCGGAATGCACCAATCGTCGCATGGGGGGCAGTATCAAACATCTTCTATGCAGATGGGGTATGATATTGATGGTTCAACATCTTGCCAGCAACAACAGCACTGCAGTTATACCAACAGTGGCAGTGGGAACGGCAATGCATGCGGCGGCCTCGCAGGCCCCTCTCATCTGCAACCTGGTGCAATGTCCATGGTCACCAGCTGCACCGTGAACCACCAACAAGGAACAAGCATGATGGACCACCAGCAGAACAGCGGGCAGAACTTGAACTACAGCGGTTCTTGCAGTTCTCACAATAACAACTTCGACGGCGCTACTGCCATCGGCCAGCAATTTGTTCAGAGTTCTTGTAATCAGCAGCTACATCATCAGCAGCCAGTCGCCAACATGAATAACGGCTCTTACGCGGCAGTGCAAGACATGTTTTCGGACCGCGATTCATTGGTTTCCTATCCCGTGCTCATGCCACAGGAGCAGCAAGACGTCAACAGCATCAGCAAGCGTCCCAGTATGCACAACTTGGCTTACCAGTTGCCGTTTACATCACAACACCACCAACAGGACCACAACGACGTACGCGGCATGCACATGGGTGCAGCTGCTACTAATTCCTCGTGCAACAGTGCTGGTACGATGAATGCATACAATCAGCAGCACGTGCCGATTGGTTCGTTTTGCGCCGATCCGGTTCAATCTGGCGAGGGTTCGAAAGAGAGTTTGCCCCGCTACTTCTTCGGGGCTGCGAACGGGGACCATTACAACCATCAGCAGCAGGGAAACGTCGCACAGACGAACGGCATGTTCGGCACTGCGGGCGGATCTGGTACTACGTGTTCCTCAGTCGTGGCGCTCGCGCCTCTCGGAAGCTCGGGAATGGCGCAAGGCGGGCATCAGCCGGTCGTGGTGGACAGCTCCAGCACCAGTTTGCAAATGCCCACGGCGAACAATGGACAGAACTTCACTTTTCCGGACTTCGACAATAACCATTTCGCGCAGTTGCAGCACCAGCAGCAGCAAAACGCCATGCACATGCAGCAGCACATGGCCGCGCCAGCCAACTCGATGGGCGGCAACGACGCGGCCGGCTGCAATGGGACGACGATGACTGCTTCTACCGGGGCGAGCAGCAACATGTGCAGCGGCGGAACCGATTTTTACCAAGGCTCGGGGACCACTGTAGCAGGATCCTACGGCCCCGACCAAGGCTCAGCGTCTTGTGGTCAGCATCAAGGGTCAACATCGAATTACCAGACCGTCGGCACGGTCGGCTTCCAGGACCAGCAGTGCTGGCATTACGGAACTACGAACGGGACGAACATGAACACCGCGGCGGGGGCCAACAGCTACAACAATAATACTATGCCATCTTTTCAACAAATGCAGCACGCGACGAGTACTAACACCTTTTGCGCCGGCGAGCAACCGGCGACGTCGCCGGCTTTTCCACCAATGTTTGGCGGGGGCAACACGACATCTTCCATCGCGGCGTTAAAGCCGCCGTCCACGTGGGAGCAGCTACCGCGGCAAATGGAGCAGCAACAGCTGGCCTCACCGCCGCTGCAATCGGGGTCGAGTTGTCGGGCGGGAGAAGATGAAGCCACTCCACGACTCCACCAAAATTTAATGCAGATCATGCAGACGCCAGTGGGTACGCCGACCGGACGGACGCTTCCGCTAAGCCAGAGTGCCCGCCGGTGCGCGCAAACCGATACCCGCGACACAGGGAATGACCCCGGCCGTTTCTCTGCTCCGCCCGCGATAGACGGAAACCGGTCTTACCGTCAAGATTTTCCCGATCAGAGCAGAGCCCTGCAAACCCCCGCTTCAGATTCTGCCCTGCCCGCGGCCCAGAGGACCACCATCGCGTCGCCCTACTTCCACCAGCTTCAAAGCGACTCTAAAGTGCCGCTGCGTTGTCCGGAGCCTCAGGCTCTGTGGCGAGCGGAAAATACTTCCAGCGAGAATACACAGGTACAAGCACTCTGTCTAGGGAAACAGGAAAATCAATCTTGACTTTCTTACGGTTGAGGTTTGAAGACGCTGCCTTTCTCTCCTATTTTTTCTTTTTCTACTGCATGGATCTGCTAGAAAATAACATCAGAGCATTCTTCTAATTTTCACGCACAGCAGCAGCAGAGCGGAGATGTGCAGCACTATGGACAGCCAGCCTCATCTTCGCAGCTATCTGGTAAGTAGCAGTGTACATATAATTGTTTTGTTTCTACCACTTCAAACTGAATATCAATGTTCGGATATAGTAGGTTAAGCATCTGCAGCGGACCTTGCAAAAATATTTTTCCAAGGTTTAGGAACAAACCCATCATCAGCACGAGAGACATCAACCAAAAAATTTTCCAACCACAACAGGCAGCTTCCAGGCACAGACGGTTGTCCACGATCAGGGGGGACATCAGCATCAGAGCCTGTGCACCCCCACGCCCAACGTGAGCTGCCAGGGTATGCTGCTGATGATGGATACGGCTAGCACGACTGCGGCCACGTTCGCGGACCACACAGCGAAATCCGGAGGTGCGAACGTCCAGTTTGGTGCCCAACAAGAAGCGATGACTATGCCCAGTGCGGACCACCACGCAGCGTCCGCGGCCGGGAACGCCTCCGGCTCCGGGGACCAGAATTTCGTTTGTCCCGAGGCCGTTGATGCGGACGGGAACGAATTTTCTTCCGTGGGGTCAAAATACCACTCGGTCGGGATGTGCAAGCCCTGTGCGTTCGTGCACCGCCAGGGCGGGTGCTCGAACGGCAAGAAGTGCGATTTTTGTCACGACTGCCCACCGGGGGAGATCAAGCGGCGCAAGAAAGAGAAGCAAAAACTCCGCGTGCAGCAGGGCCTGCAGGCGAAAAATCCAGCACCGGGTGGCATCAATGCTGCCCACGACGCGACAGTTTTGGGGAACGCGAACAGTCACAGTGCTGGGGGTGCGCCCAGCACGACGATGTATGACGACGCAGCAACCGGTACCGGTCGCGGCGCCGGGCTCGCGGGCCAGCAGCAATCTTCGCACAACCAGCTTGCGCAGAGCGCTTCGCGGCAGTACGACAGCAATTGCAACTCGCTCTTGGCGAGCCCGGCAACCACGGTGAACGGTTTCTCGTCCTCCTACCACGCCTCCCCGGGAAGCTACTCGGTGGACCAGTATAATCCGCGGCATTCTTCCACCGGCCTCGCGGCAAATAATACTAACACGTACGGCGGAAATAACACGCGCCAGCACGCGAGCGCAACGCCGTATCAGGAACAGCAGTTTCGCACGCCCGCCAGGAGTAACACCGGGAGCAAGTCGTATGGGCACACCCAGCGAGGAGGAGGACAATTACACCAGTCTGGGCGCGGCCAGAATTCGATGCACGACAATCTGACCCGTAAACAATAGTTTTTTTACAGTTTCCTTTTCGTATAGCTATATAGTTTTTGCATCTTTTGTCGAACTAGAACAGTCGCTGCATGCAGCTCGGATGTAATACTAATATGACCGAATCAGTTTGAATTTGATTCCAAACAATTTGAACAGAAATTCTTGTGGGAGATGCACCGGAGGGCCCAATCGGGGCGAATTCCAGTACCGGGGAGCGCTTTGAGCCGATCTGGGGCCCCTGCGAAGGAAGGAGACCGGCTTCTAGTTACAATCAACAGCGCACCAGTCCGCACCTGCACGCGCAAACCGGCGGCTCTGGCAGCGGGTGTGTGGGTTCTTCTGGCGGGGGGTACCAGCACAATAACACCCGCGGCGAGCAGCAGCACGGGGGTAAGAACGCCAGTAGAGTTGTGGGTGGAGGACCACATAATTCCTCTTTGCAGCATCACCAGGGAACAAGCAACAGTACGAACAACTACAGCATGCAGCACATGCACCAAACTAATAACAACGCTTCCTCCACCAGAATGAACACCAGCTATAATCCAGCGGCGGGACAGCAACAGCAGCAGCAGCAGCAGCAACAACACCAGAATAATACGAACATGGCACGAAACAGCTTTATGGGGCCCCGTTCTGGAAATAACACTGCAGCGTCGCTGCAGAACAACACCTCCTACCATAACACGTACGATCACCGCGCAACACAGCAGCAGCAGCAGGGGGGTGGTCAACAGCAGAACCGCAGTTATCCTGGGAATAACCATCAACGGAAGACGGCGAGGAGCGGCCCCACAAGCACAGCGGGGACCACGGCGCACTATGAACAGCAAATCCAGCAGCAGCAAGGAAGCAGCAGCTACCAGAAAAATCAATACAACAGAGCACCTGGCACCGTTGGGGGTATGAACCAACAAGGTCAACAGCAGCGCTCGTACGAAGCAGGGTACAACCAACAGCACGCACCGCAGGGCCAGCAGTACAGCTACAGCAACAACGCTTGTCGTACACAGCAGGGCGGGTACAACTATCAACATCGCTCCGATTCGGGAGGCAATCATAATGATGCCAATGGGCAACATCATGCCAGCCAGGCCAACAGCCAAGAGCGACAGCAGCGGCAGTGGAGCGGCAACAACAATTACAACAACGGCGGTGGAGGAGCCGCTGCTGGAGCTACGACAGCTTACAGCAGTTTTTCTCGGCAGCAAGCTGGCGCGGCGAGGCAGGGATCGCAACACGGTCAGGGAGTTAGTAATACGCGGGGGGAGCGGGGGGACAACTCGGACAGCGCTCATAGAGCCAACAATTCGAGTTCGTACCCTGGTGTCGGCGGAGGAGGTAACTGTGGGAGGAATACGCAGGGCGGCAGCTACAACGGGAGAAGCGGTACGAATGGTTCCTACGTTTACAACAATAGTGTTGGCGTGCGTGGAGGTTCGCAGGGCTCCTCTGCGTACTCCTCATCGCAGCACGCTAGTGGCAACAATGCGCAGCCGCAGAAGCACCAAAACGCAAGCAACAGCAACTACTACAGCAACTCGTACAACAACTCGTCAGGAGGACAAGGGTCGGGCGGAGCTCCAGGTGCGGCTTCGGCCTACCCAAAAAATTATTAGGCCGTGCGCAAGAAAAAGAATTGGCAGTAACAGTATGTATTCACGACCAGGGGGAGCTCCTGCGCCAACCTCTTGGCAGAGGTACTTAGGTGTCTGTTCTTCTCATGATTCTTGCAAGTAGACCTTGGTTGCGACATGATTTCGCCTTCGATGTAGCAAGCATGGCACTCGACTCCCCGTATTCATAATATACTGTCATTCAGGAGGTGGAAGAGCTCAGCAAGTCTAAACTTCTTGCATTGGGAAGAGATTAAAGATAATCCCTTGAAATTGTACTTTGCTACTTTGGTTTGTCTTTGACCGCGGAATTACGGATCGCGTGATTCCGCATCTGATTACTTTGTCAATTACAATAATCCATCTTCATATTTATGCCATATCTAGTAAAAAATGCTTCGGTATCCCCAAAGGTAGGAAATATTTTATTTCTACTACACAATGCGCTTATGTTCAGGCTCGTGTCAGCAACGAATCGCAATCTATGATTACAGCCATCGCTATACAACGGCTACAGCCTTGTTTTTGGTTGCCGTTTACCGTTTCGAGCTTGAATTTTACCTCCTACATTAAGGACATTTCCTAGCGACTATTTCCGATTGAAATCTACTAATACTTCCCCCTTGATGTAGTTGACCGTTTTTCGGCGAGCGACAAAAACCTAATTGGCCTTTTTTGCACTTGATTGGACTTCTACTTGCATGTACTAACTACATATGGACGATCTACAAATAACTTTCCTAGAAAATAAAAGACGCGACTCAAAAATCAATTTCATGGAAACTCTACGACACGGCACATTTCAAGCAAGAACAACCTGTGATCTGACCAAAAAAAAAAATTCATTTTATGAAGATAGCATTTTCTTTCCTGCGTAGTGGAGTTCCTTTTTCCAAACGCATGCTGTGTTCTAGAATGAAGCAGAGAAATTTTCAGCTACAAAACAGGACACAGAACCACCTCTGCAGGGCCTGAACGATGATCGCCATGCTCACGAGGATCACGAAAACGAACAATCTCAGATCCGAAATTGTTGACAACTTCGTGCGAAAAGATATTTCGCGCGCAGTGGTGTAATGAATGTTTGCACACCAGCAGGCTTCTCATCCAGAGCGCCTGGATCCTTCCCTGTTGACAGCGTCTGTAAATGAACCGCTACAACGTGCTGAAGTATTTTTTCACCTTCCTATATTTTTGTCCCATTTTCCCCGACGGACGAGCAGGAAAACGAAAGAAATATTCTAGTTTCACTGGATAGCAGTACCACATAAAGAACTTGCTTTCTTCTAAACGTGATTATGATCTCGATTTTGTATATCATCCCTCGCATAGCCTGCGCCCTTTCGTAATATGTGTCATTGTTCTTCGTGGACTCCGTATTAAGTCGGTGTTTTAGGAGCTTGTGAAAAAGATCAGTTTTAAAGCAAATCATAAAATGGCGACCGAGTTCGACGACTACAGCGACGAGGACGTGGACGCGATTCCCCAGGCCGCCCACCTAGTTGCGCCGGCGCTTTCGAAGGCGTCGTCCGTAAAGGCCTACCACCATGAGACGACGATCAGGGCCCCCGATTCCTTCGAGGCCGCGCCCGTCGTGAGTACGTTCGGGCTGGACACGGTGGTGGTTGACCTGGACAAGAAACTGGTTACGAACCCGAAAATCGACGCCCTGCGGCACCCCCTGCAGGGGCCCGTGGACCCGGCCAAGAGCGGGGGGCTGAGCTTGGAGGGGAAGCGGAAAAACATGCACATGGGGCACCTGGAAAGCACCCACCTGAGCGAGTTCGACTTTCAGGACGCCATGCTGTCGCACGACAAGTTCAAGTCCGCCTCCGCAAAGTCCTTTTTTGCGTCCGGCGGTAGTGCGCCCAGCCAAAACAAATTCCTGAACCAAGGCATATGGGGCGAGTCCGCACTCACGGGCGGCAAAAGGCTCCGCGGACAACTGCAGGAGGGGGGGAGAAAAAGGATACGGAACGACGACGCGGCAGACACCGACAACTTTCAGGGGCCCTGGGCCGCCTTCGAGGGAGAAGGCGACAGGAGGAAGTTCTGGGAAAATCAAATGAGCGAAATCAAGGTAATATATTGTGGACAACATTTTTCATATACTAATACCCCTATTTACGACACTTCATTTTTTTCCTTTTTCCATTCTATCTGCAGCCAGCATTGTATCTCCAGTGTCCCGTGTGTTTGTCGACATGTTTCGGCAACGGAGCGAAAGATCGCATGTAGAAATCGTCGTAAAAATACTCACACCAATATTAAAAAAACCGCAGGCGGATCAAGAGCGCGTGACCGAAGAGGAGGCCATTGCGAAGGGCCAGGCCAAGGACTTGGTCAAGGTGGCTGAAACGTCGCGTTTCTACGGCAAGACCGAGTACGACTACCAGGGCCGGTCGTGGATGACGTTTAAGCAGGCGCACCAGGACAAGCGGGACTTCCAGCAGATGTTGGAGGACGAGGAGACGTGGACCTACCTGCCGAAAAAGCAGGTCCACACCTACACCGGGCACACGCAGGGGGTGCAGACGGTCCGGCTGTTCCCCGAGACGGGGCACCTGCTGCTGTCCGCTGGGCTGGACGCCAAGGTGAAGATCTGGGACTTCTACAACCAGCGACAGTGCCTGCGCGACTACATGGGCCACGACGTGGGCGTCCGCGACGTGCGCTTCACCACCGACGGGTCGCGCTTCTACTCCTGCAGCTTCGACAAGAACATCAACTTGTGGGACACGGAGACGGGGAAAATCATCACCACGATGACAAACAACAAGACCCCCTTCTGCATCGCCGTCCACCCCGACCCAAGCAAACAGAACTCGTTTATCGCAGGGTGCTCGAACAAGAAAGCGGTCGAGTGGGACGCAAATACCGGAAAGGTACTTACAAGAAGTAGATGCAGTGTTTTGCGTTACGATTTCAAATATTCTGCAATTGCTGTTTTGCCCATGATGAAGATTCTTCCTTTATTTCCACTTCTTTTGTCCCAACACAATTTGATCTCAGCACCACTACGTGCAACAACTTACTTGCAATTCAGATCGTCCAAGAATACGACGAGCATTTGGGGTCAGTCAACAGTATTACCTTCTGCGAAAACGGGAAGAAGTTGGTGACGACCGCCGACGACAAAAAGATGCTGATCTGGGAATACGGTATTCCGATCCCGACGAAATACATCACCGACCCGCTGATGCACAGTATCCCCACGGTCGCGGTGAGTCCCGACAAGAAAACCTTGCTGGGCCAGTCAATGGACAACAAGATCGTCACCTACCAGGCCTACGGGCAATTCAAGTACCAAGCGCGCAAGTCGTTCAAGGGCCACGCGTCCTCGGGGTACGCGTGCGAAATAAGTTGGTCGCCAGACGGCCAGTTCATCACCTCAGGCGACGGCAACGGAAAGCTCTGGTTCTGGGGCTGGAGAAACAACCGGGTCTACAAGTCCATGAACGCACACTCGGGAGCGCTGATGAGTTGCTGCTGGCACCCGAAGCACACCTCCCGGGTCATCACTTGTGGCTACGATGGTCTCATCAAAGTCTGGGACTGAAATCGTCTCACTTTATTTTTCGAGAGTGCATTACCATTAGTACTTTCGATCTGGCGACAGCGGATGACTTTCAACTTCTCATGAATGTACTGATGCCTGAATGCGATTGCGAGTGGCCCTATGTGAAGTGAAAGCGAGAAAGATAATTGTGAATCAGCAGAACGATTTTGACTTTCGCTCTGCACTCTGTCGGCGGTATTGAATGGTGTTCTTCAAGAATCTCTCTCGTGATACTCGAGCTGATGGATTTGCCGTCGGGGTCGCTGACTTTTGAGGAGGTAGGCACGAGTTCCTTTGTGGTTTAGTGTCTCTTAATGGTTTCGCTCTCTGTCCTGTAGCGGCCCGCTCGCTGCTGCGCAGATAATGGCGCGCGGACTTGCTGAACTTGTGCAGTTCGTGCGAGCTGCCGGGCCCTGCGTATTCTGCTCAAGCACGCAGGACGGCGCTGCCCGTTTTTCTTGCGTGCCCCCCATTGCGAGCCTGGGAAGTGGGTGGGCAGCTCGGTGGCGGCGGGCGTCACCGCCCCCAATTTGGAGCGGTTTTGGGTCGGCGCCAAATGTCGCTGGGGCGCGCCTGCACGCGGCGGCCCGCCCTGTGCAGAGGCCGCAGCATGCGCGAGGAACGCGCCCGCCTGGCTGGGCGCCGACGCGGGCCACCTTCCCATCCGGGTGTGGGAGAATCCTGTGAGTTTTGGCGCTCCCAGACGACCGGGGGAGGGTAGTCGGGGGCTTGGCAGCCGAACGCGCCGCCCTCGCTCTATGCCCCCCGCCTGCAGAAGGTGGGCAGCCATTTGGCCGGCGCCGGCGGGCCTCCGAAGTGTCCCGGTGGGCGCGCGATGTCCAGGGGATGCAGACAGGCGGCAATGCCCAGGGCCGCCGCGCGCTTCGTGGGTGCAGCATACATGTCCCGTGGGCGCGTGGTCTGTGCGCGCGAACAGATGCGGTTGTCGGGCGGGTTTTTGCAGTGCTTCAAGCCGCGCGCCCCGTGGGATGGCCACCACAAGGCCGCGCCAGCGGGGCCGGCGGGGGCGACCGGGTGGCCTTTGCGAAAGAGCGGCAAGGGGCATGGGATCCATCCGCCGGAAGGCCAGCGGCGTCGGCCTGGCTCGGCTCTTCTGATTATTGGGAGAACGTCGCGACTTCGTCCATGTATTGGCACAAGCACGCCAGGCCGCACTTGCTGAAGAATAGCTGGGGAACATACACGGCGAAACACGCACCAGCTACAACCGCCCCGCGCCACCAGGGCAGGCCTGCGACGCCGGGGCGGGCGGCGCTTCCTTTTTTCGGGGCGGCCGGCACGAGTCCTCAAGCCAATGTGGCATGCGGCAGGGCCGTCCGGAGTGGCTCATTGTGCTAACGATCGCCCCGCGGAGATCTGTCGCTCGCCCGGCTTCCCGTCATGCAGGTCAGCGACCTACGGGAGGCGCCGGGCGGGGGGGGGTGACCTCGCTCGCCCAGCCAGGCGCCCCCCGGCCCGCGCCCGTCGCCTGTGCGATGGGCACGCCGCCCCTCGGGCGGTAGGCCGCTCGTTGTGCCTTGGCCACGTGCGCCCCTGCTAGCTTCCTTCGTTGGGCCGCCCGCCGCCGTTTCCATTCCGGGAGCCAAGTACCCCCGCGCGCCTTCCTGTGGACCCATGGCGCGCAGCGCGCTGCCTGGCAGCGGGGGGTGGGCCGGGGCTCGCTTCGGATTTCGCAGCGACCCAGCCCGGAACCTGCCGTATTTATGAATAGCAGGGCGCCCCGGCGGTTTCAGTTTGGCGCGCTGGGCAGGGAGCCTTTCTGTGCCCGCAGCCTATCAATTTGTTGGCCCCGCACGCCGACCGCCCCCCTTCGCTCAATCTTGTGGGCCCATCGGGGCATTGTTTGCCACCGGGCGGCGCCCGCGGGTTTGTGCGTGTGTTGTGGGTCCTTTAATTGCAGCCCTAGCGGGAATCCAGATCTGCCCTTAGCGTTCACGAAGGCTACAAAGTGAGGAGCTACAAAGCACGCGCGTTACGTGTGCCATGTGCGCCCGGGGTTCTATACTCACCCAGCGTATGGGTACCGTGTTCCCCACTCTCCCGATCCCGCCGTCGTCCGTTAGGACTCGCATATATAAAGGTGTATGTCGAAAGCGTCCACGCGATGATTTGTGGTTGGATTTCTATATGCCTTTGTGCTAACAGTAACGCTAAAACGCGCTGTCGGTGTCTGCTATTATCTCGTATGATTTTCATTTATTCCGAGCTCCGCCCCCGCCGTCGCGAGCCTCAAATATGATCATGAGCGAATCGGAATCAGTCGCGCCACCCTGACCGCAACGCGGATGCTGGGCCGCTCCGATCGAGTCCTCCTGATTGGCAGCGGTAGTCGGCACCGCTTCATTATGATCACCTTCTCTCGGATCAGGTCTAGCTATTTCTATTGAGCGTCGTCAGTCCGTGTCTGCTCCTCATCTGGCAATTCCTCGTTTGAAACTCTCGTGAATTCTCACGATGCAGAGCAGCAGCATCGGAAAGGTTGCCCCTGCGGAACTGGGGGACACTGCCGCGGCACCGCCACTAGAGCCTGGACCGGTGCTCTTGACTTCTATGGATGACAGCCCCCCCGGGCAAGGCATGTGTGCTACTTCTTCATCTTCCAGTAGTCGCAGCAAGTCACATTCTTCTGTGATCGAGACTCTGCGAGGGGCCACTGGTTGCCCACGCGATGCGGAAGTCTCGAAAGCCGACACCTCCGAAAAAAGTGTCAACATCACGGTTGATCAACACCAGTCCGCAAAAATCGGCATTTCGCAGGGAGTTTCGCCTAGCGAGGACGCAGGTAGAGTTACGAGCCCTGCAAAAGAACAAGCAGCATCAGTTACAACGGAGCCAAAAGAAAGCATTGGTCGCAAACACGCAAGGAGACTGGCACTGATCATTACGGATCGCGAAACGGTAGACTTGGAGTTACAGCGCATTCGCGAACTACAAGAAGCGGGCGGTACGGCCTACGCGAAATTCGTCGACAAGCTCACATTCTTCGGGGCGGTCATTTTCATCCTCACATTTGTCTTCCTGCTGTTCGGAGACCACAAGTGGCTTTTTCTCTACCTCCACACGATCACCTTTTGCGGGCTCTATCTGTACCGCTGGTGGACATACAGAAAGTTCAGGTGTGGAAGAGACGCTCACTTTGTTTAGATGGTGAAACTTGTTGTATTCTTATTCGTTTGAGTTCTTGTCTTATTGGAATAACTTTTTTCCGGAGAAGCTGCAGCGCGCCGAGAGTATACGTAAAGAATAAATGTTTGAAAAAACTATGACCAGGTATCAGTTTTTTCTGCTGGACATGTGTTACTTCGGCAACTTTGTACTCTTGGTTTACGTCTGGATTCTCCCTGGCGTTCCCGAGTTGTTTACCATCTCCTTCGCCATGGCGACGGGCCCGCTGGCCACCGCGGTCTTTCTCTTCCGCAACAGTTTGGTTTTTCATTCGATAGACAAACTGACTTCCTGCTTCGTTCACGTCGCGCCTTTCTTCGCCTGCCTATTGATCCGGCACTACCCTCTGCAGTTGGAGTACGGACCCTCATTGCAGCCGGGCGCGAAGGGATTTTTTACCACGGAGTACGGGTGCCATTCGTCGGAGTCTGCATTTGTGGTCCGCAGTTCCGATCCGACTTCTGCAGAAAATAAAGCGGGCACCAGTGCCGGTGGAGATATTTTCCGTGGCACGCAATTTCGATTCGCGGTGCCGGAAAAATTGACGATAGGCACCGTGTTGCTCTGGCCGTCGCTATACTACCTCGGCCACCTCGCTTTCTACGTCGTTACCATCACGCTCTTTCTTCCTGCCGATCCCAGCTATCTCACACTCTACAGGTAAAGATATTTGTTCTACGCCTTTAGATTTTTGCCAGGACGCACTGCCCTACTAGATTAGGTTTTTCAGAGTGGCTCTTTCCCGCTCTCATCACGTTGACTGTTACGAAAGAGGCGCGATTCATCGGGACACTCGGCTGTACCACCGTCTTCAATTTCAGGTACGTCATGTCTACTCCGAAGAAGCGACAACCCTGGGCGATGTTCCCCGGAGGGGACCGGTGGCTATGGTTTTGGTACGGCCTGATCCACTTTCTGTGCTCCGTGCTCGCGTTTGCACCAGCTCTGCTCTGGTATTACAGTGCGGAAAGTATGCTGCTACTCGGCCTTTTTCTCATAGCAATCACAGCCTGGAACGGGGCTAATTTTTACATTGAAGTCTTCCAGCGCGATCCGTCCAAGCCGAAGAGGCAGTCGCGGTAGGTCTCTTCTCTCTACAGGAGCGTCTGCGTTCTGATCGCACAAGCGTCGACACTAAAAAGCGTACTTAGGCGTTCATTCTGTAATTCTAATTTATGCGAAAACTTTCTGCTGGATCGGCCGCATGTTCATGTTTCTTCCAAGTGAAAGCTAGAACAATGTTTTTAGAATGACGTCGTAATAAAAAGATGAAACAAGCTCAAGCTGTTCGCGACACGCAAAGTGTAGAAGTCGAGTACCTCTCAAAACAATCGTTTGTAAAAAACGCAACGCTGTTGACTTTGGTTTTTGAGATGAAGCGCACTTCATGCAGAAGATGCAGACTTTTTGCAGAAGATGAGGACTTTTTGCAGCAGAAAAGCTGAAAATCGAATCAAGAACATCAAGGAACGAACTTGTGTCAAAAAGAAAGATCAAATCGAGCCGAAACCTGACCGCTAAGGGCAATCGAGCACGGCATTCGCATTGCGACATCCTATTCTTCAGGTCTGTGAAGTGTTTCCGTTAAAAAGAGACGTGCAATTGTGCTGTGTTGATACAGAAGATGAGCGTGCGTATTACAACATTGTAGCATGTGTGTTTGACATGCGGAAGGCATGAAAATTCCACAGAAATTTTTTGAAGCGACTTCAGACCAGAGCACAGCTAGTATTGCGTTACAACAACGACGTCACTAAAAAAGATAGAGCAGCAGCAGCGCCCGTCGCATCCGCGTGCGCACATGTCTACTTTGCTTCGCATTCCAATTTCCATCTTCAAAAGACGATGCACGATGACCCTGCAAAGATCCACACTCTTTCCATACCTCCTCCTTCATGCTGCACAGCAAGTTCCATTTCCAAACTGTTGAATGAGCGATGAAGGTGATGTACCAATCTCCTTATTTTCATCAGGAAGGATACACGCAATTCCAATTCCTTTTCATCAAACCATTCTTTGTGGTCGTGCTGCTAGGACTCACGTCCGCAGTGGTTGTTTCATTCAAACATGTTGAATTTTCAAACAAACAGATCGACAGGTAGGGGATTTTTGTTGTTGTAATGACGTACCATAAAGAATGTGTCGGAGTGTGGATGTGGTAAAGATATTCGAGAACAAGATGAATATGGAAGCAGTTGTTCTCTACTAGCAGTAGAACGACTCTCGATAGGACTTGTAACATTTTGCTGAAGACGGAGACCATATCGCTGTATCTTGTCCGCATCTTGACGACGGCCGGAATCGAGCAATAAAATATTGCTTGCTCGGCACGACTAAGCATTCCGCTATTGAACGTTAGAAGGTCACTATCAAAACAAGAATTTCTCGCCCGTCGATAAAAAAACCTCCTGTCTGTACTTTCAATTTTTCAGCCCCGTAGTGTTTGATCTAGTACTTTCCTACTTCTCACTGGGGGTGCTCAAGAACACAGGTTTATTTTGTCTTTCCGTTTAATCTAGAAGTGCTCAATCTCAATTTTCTTCATATCGTCCGCTGATTTCTTTCTAATCTTGCGCAAAAAAACAAATTCACCGTAAAAGTTGTAGAAATTCAAATTTCAAATTGTATTTATTCTTGTAAGCAACTACTCATTTTTCTCTTCTTTTCCGTGTTTCGTATCTCATTCTGCGAATTGTGTTTCGACGTTCTATTGGTATAGTGGTCCCGTTCGAGCAGTTGATGCAGGAGTAGCTTCGAACGCAATAGAAATACAAAAAACTACAAAAAAAAAACATTTACCTTTTTGCACTGAGCAACCGACGTCGATTTCTGGTATACTCAGGGCGAGAGCCGAGGCCGACACAAGAGAGCCGCGTCCTGTGACCATACTCAGAACGAGTCAGCCGCCTCAGTAGAATATCCGTATGTAACTCTATTCAACTGGTGTCAACAACAAAGCGCATTGCTGCCTGTCAATACCCTTTGTCTGTCGACAAGTTGTACCAACCTAAGCTTCAAAATCTATTTGATTGTCAATGTACCATGCTCTTACTGGACAAAATATTTATAGAAACCTTTTAGACTTTGTAAAACAACTTTTGAACTAGGACTACACTTCTACTACTAATTCATTTCCGTAAAGGCATTAGTCATCAGCTTCTGCTTGTGATTTTTGTCGTTGCGTTCTACTATTACTTCGATTCGTTTCTTGTTTTTGCGCTAACATCTTTATACCTTTTGGTAAACATTTGTTGCGAAGAATATCGTGCGGTTTTCATGTGACCGCTCAATATATATAAGTACTACTGCTGCACGTGAACGTATTTTTTTGCCTACACGTGCGTTACCGGCTGCTCATCTTCATCTACAATACGCCACCAAGCTGTTCTGTTGAGATCCCTTACTCGATTCCCTTCCGCTCGGATGTCGGCTGCCACGACGTCTTTTCCGCCAGCCTTTACTGCCCCTGGCGCAGCAGGAGACGGCAACGGCAGACCTGCGACAGGTGGGATGGACGGCAACGCCAGTGTCCTTGCGGCGCAGCCGCAGTTCGGCTTTGATCAACATCACTTGCAACAGCAGCAGCCCGTGTCAACTACTGCCACAACGGCGGGGCCGGTGGGAACGCTTTCGAGCACAAACATCTCAAATTTCACCCAAGCCGCAGGCGGCAATCTTGGCGTAGCACCCAACAGCACGACAACGGCGCAGCAGATGCAGGTTTCCCAGCAGACGCAGCAGCACGTCGGCTCGTCCGGTTTGTTCAACGCCAGCGCGAGTAGCAATATCATGGTCAACGGCACGACGCCGCAGCAACAGGGGCAGCAGACAGTAAACGGTGGCGCGGCTACTTCTACGGTGCAACAGCAGCAGGGACAACAACCTCCATTGCACCAGCCGCGGCTAATACCACTGCCCATGCCGCCGCAGATCAATCCGGATCAAGTCACGACACAGCAGCTGCAGATCCTGCAACAGCAGCAGCAGCAGGCAATGCGCCCGCAGCAGCAGCACCAGCAGCAGCAAGGGATGCTGCACGTGCAACAGGGAGGACCGCAACTCGGGGCGGGTCAGAACCATCTACAGGTGTTCGATCCGCAGCAGAGCCACAGTTTGCAGCTATCCTGAGTAAAAACGTACCCACACCAGAGTCAAGATGGCCATTTTGCAACACAAACCTAGAACCTTTGGGGGTCACGCATCACAAGTTGCAGTCCGTAGTGTAGTGCAGGTTCGCAAGGCCAGCTGCATCAGAAACCCATCTGCTCATCCTGTTTACAGCATTACAAATTCCAAAACACGATTGGAAATGGCTCTCATGAGGATGCGCATTACAAGTCTTCCCGTCTTTGCAAATCTGCATGACAACTCTGGTGTGGGTACGTTTTTACTCAGGATAGCAGCAGTTCGGCGCACAGCCGTTCAATCCGGCGCAGTTGTATCACACAGAAAAAAGCTGGCAGGTCACATTTGTAATGCAAAAATAAATACACAAAAAAAATCTGTATTGCGTATCCTAAACAGCATGCTATGAGGCCGCCCATGGCAGATTTTTCTGTGTATTTATTGTTGCATTACAAATATGCCCTGCCAGCTTTTTTCTGTGGGATAAGTTGAACGGATTGCAAGGTACTATGGTCGATCAACAGCAGAGCCAGCAGCTGCAACATCAGTCGTTGCTCAACCTAGATCACCTTCATAACGCAGTCGGCGGCATGGGCATGCACCAGCAGATGTCGTCGACGTCTGCGGCGTCCTCCACCAACAATCCCGGGGGTTCATCTGCCGCCGCACCACCCTTCAAGCCTTCCTCAACTTGGAATACCCAGGCGGTGGACTTCGTGCCGCAACTACCACAGAACCGCAACATAGGCGCGGTGCAGTTAGACGTCGCCAGCAGCTGCCTGCCCTCCCTGCCCAATAGTGCAGCGGACCAGAAAAGTACGCCCGACACTGTAGCGTCCACGGCGGAAAATAGTCAGCAGCAGAGCAGCACGTCTGGGTCGACCGTTCCGCCACCCCCGCCGCCGCCGCCAGGGAATGGTACTACTACCGACGCCCAGGCGCAACAACTCGACGCCAGCAAAGTGGTTGAGAGCAACAACATGATGGGCGGTAGTGGTTCTTGTACAACGAATAACAATAACCTGGTGCAGCTGGTGCAACAACAGCAGCCAGAGTCTGGTGCAACGATGGCCGCGAGTGGCTTGATGATGGAGAATACAGCCACCGCACAGGACGCTGGAGGTACAGGCGGTGGCACAAGCGGCCTCGAAAATCAGCAAGCAAGTAATCCAAATATTAACGGGGCGGCCGCGGAACAGCAGGATCAGCTCGTCTCAAGTAGCGGTACTAGCAACAGCAACAATGCCGGTCCGCAGCAGCAACCTGGAGGAGGTCCTTCCTCGGGTGCAGGTGCTAGCAACGGGTCAGGGGTCTTGATGCCTGGTCAGCAACAGCTGCAACAGCTCCTGGCTCAACAACAGCAGAGCAATATTCCGAGCGGTGGCTATGGCTCGTTGAACGTGGGAACAAATCAGGCACCTGGAGCGCAACATCTCCAGCACCTGCAGCAGCCACACGCAGTGGCAGGCCAAAACAACAATCCGTCGGGCGGGGGTATGATTTTCAACGAGGTTTTAGACCAGAACAGCTTGCAGCTCGGCTCGACTAGCATGTTGGGCACGACACAACTCGGGAGTAACTTTTCCGGCACCAGCAACATGCTGGACCAGAATGGTGGTAATAATTTCGGGATGAACAATGCGCCCCCGCAGCAGCAGCAACAACAGCCGTTCGGAAACTCAGCGGACCAGGTGATTTCTCAGCACAACTCGCAGTTCAACATGGGAAACACTACCAACACGACGCTACTGTCATTACCGCAACAGGGCGTCGTATCAAGTAACAGCATGCAGCTCGACAATGGGCAAAGCAACATAGGGGCAGAAGGCGGCGGCAACAATTCCTTCTTGGGTAGTGGTGGCGGCGTGGTGAGCCAGGCACAGTACAACAGTTTCCTGCAAGCCCAGCAGCAGCACCAGCTGCTCGGCAACATGGGCGGTAGTGGCGCCAGCGGGAGTAATCTTATGCCTTTGCATGCAGGGAACTTGACTCTCGAACAGCAGCAGCAATTGCTACAGGCTAGCAACAATCAGCAGCAAAATCTCGGCCTGCTCAACTTGAACAGCGGCGGACCGCAAAGCATAGCGCTCGCACAGCAGCAGCAGCAGCAGCAGCAGCAGCAAACACAAGAACATCAGCTTCAGCAGCACAGCCTTGTGCAGCAACAGCAAGGGAACAATAACACAGCATCTGCGAGCAGCCGTGGTCTCAACGCGAACAGCGTTGCGTTTCAGCCGATGCAATCACAGCAGGTCCGAGATCAACAGCAGTCGCAGCCGTTCAGTGGGCAACAGTGGATGGGCGTAACGCAGCAGCAGCAGCACCAACAGATGATAGAAAACTCAAGCAATTATTGCCACAATTCTGCGGCTTCTCGTGGCGTTGGTGCGGGCCAGGCCGCCCAGGGCTTCGCTAATATGGGCGGTGTCGCAAATAACATGAGCAATGCTATGAGCGACATGAACAACGCATCCTCGTCGAACACCGGCAACGCTGGATTTTTAGGCTCCAGCACAAGTGCCTCGACCTCCTGTGCCACGAACAACGGTATGCAGCAGCAGGAGCAATTTAGTGATGCCGCCAAGAACCGACAAGAGTTTGTGAATGAAATCGATTTGCAATTCAAGCTTCCGGAGGGGTGTCCCGGAGTGTTCAATCTTCCGGATCGCTCGCAGCCCCTGCAAATGGGCCAGCAACTCACAACGTTGCCAACGAACACCAGCCAAAGTCTGGCCTACGGTGGTGGAGGACCATCGTCCGGACAAAATAACTCGACGCAGCATCAAATGCACCAGCAGCCAAATTCATTATCACACGGCGCTGCTGGTGGCCAACATCAAAATCTAGGCGCGTCGGCCTCGTCGTCGGAACCGCAGCAGCACCAGCAAGGGCAACAAATATTCGGCGGACCGGGGATCGGTCAATCGCAGCCCGACCTGTCACAGCACCCGATGGCCGCGAGCAGTGGACAACATCAAGCGCAGATGCTGCAGGGAGGTGGACAAGGTGGACAACAGCACCAGCAATTTCAGCATCATCAGCCTCCAGCTTCGCATGCAAATCACTACAACAGCTTGCCCGGGTCGGCAGGCGGAGCGCAAATGCAGCAGCAGCAGCAGGCTGGAACGAACACGTTCAACGTGGGTGTTGTCGGCCACAACGCGCCCGAACAATCCGTGGCAGGACAACTCAGCAGGATGAATAGCGTGTCCGCCAACAACAACCATTCTTACCACAACCAGCAGGCGATGTTGAACCATGGTGGAACATCAAACACGAACTACAATAACTCGACCAGCAGCTCGACGGGCGGCCCTTCGGGCGGCCAGCAGCATCACCATCAGGGTAGAAACAACTACTACAACAACTCCCAGCACTCGCACTCGCAGAGTGGTCACCACGGCTCGTCGTTTCAAGCGGGTCCGCACGAAGGCCGGGGCCACCACGGAGGGGGCAAGAGCGGCCACGGGTATAATTATCACCAGCAGTACAACGAGCGGAGACAAGGCTCCATGAGCAAATACCAGCAGCACGAAAAGGGAGGTGGCGGCAGAGGGGGGCCCCAACATGATCATGCTGACAAGGGCGACATGAAGGGCGGGAAAAACAACAGGAACCACAGCCTGCCGCACGTGCAGTCGTCCACGTTGCACCAGCACTCAAGCTCGCACCAGCAGTCGTGGCGACAGCAGCAGGGCATGCAGCTCGGGGGCGGGCCGAACAACATCAACGGCAATCCTTCGGATCAACATCAGCAGCAGCACCAGCCACGGGTTCGCCACCAGCAACAAACCTGCTTCGCACTCCCCGCACAGCACGCCACGCAGACGAGCTCCTGCAGTAGCGCTGCAGCGGTAGCAGGGTCTTTGACGCAGCAGACGGCTCAACAAGTAAACACGACGAGTTGCACAACTAGTAGACCCCCGGGAGGGCATGGGCAGCAGCTGCAGCAGGCTCCTCCCCTTCCACCACAGACAGGGGTCGTTGAGCAAGACCACGATATTCTGCTGCGGAGCCAAACGAGACTCTGTGACCTGATCGACTCCAGCTCCACAGAAGACACCGAGGAGCAGCGGTCACGGCGCGAGTCAAATGGGGCGGCGCGCGGGGACGGCAGCACCGCCACCAGTAACAGAAAGTTACTGCACGCAGGTTCCTCGCATCAAATGGGGCATCTTCCCGGCACCGTTGCGCTCTCTTCGGTGACCACGACGGGTTCAGACCAGTACAAGGACTATGGTACAGCAGCCAGCAAAGGCACGAGGACGGCCAAGAGCAATCACCTGCGCGACATTTCGCAGCACGAAATCAATGAAGTCGTGCGGCGCGTGCCTGTGCAGGATAGCGGATCCTATGAGAAGGACGGCTATGGTGCTTCTGCCACGACGAGTGGCAATCTTGCCGGGCTGGAAGTATACGTCATTTTTGTACATAACGATATCGATAGGGATTTTTTATACCAATTTCAATGCACGGTCTCTTCGTCTTTTTAGCTCGTTCTTGTGGGATGCACTCTGTAGCTGCACAGCTTCTTAGTTCCCTGTGCCTAAATCAAATTGTAACTGTTACTCACCCTCTCAGCGGCGCGGGACAGCAAGCAGCATGATGGACGGGCGGCACGTGGAACCGCGAGCTGACCGTAGGAATGAAATGAATGAAACGGGAATAGCTGCCGGAAAGGGTACTGCAGAGAACTTTGGTCATAGAGAAATTTTCTTCGTAGAAAATGGCTCCTCGCAGATAGATACTTACCCCACACCTGCTTGACATATGATCGCAACAGAGCTCGCAGTATTTCTACAAATGATGGAAAGGGCGGAAACATAAAGATAGAGGCCATGTCACTTGTTGCATTTGCAGCTAGTACCACTTTTTTTCCGTTCAAATAGCGCTTGTCACAACTACTTTTTGGTTTCGTTCGCGTGTCTTCACAGGTACAGTGACTACAAACGACACCCGCACCACTGATCAACCCAGTGGTAATTTCGCGGCCACCGGCTTCTACGCTCCGGCTGTACCCGAGCCTCCCAAACCGCCAAAACTTGGCAAAGATTGCGACGGGCTGGACGCGGATGCGCGGGAGCTCATGGAGGCTTTGGTAACGCTGAACGAAAAGCAGGAGCACCGGGGTTTGAAGCACAAGAATGCGCTTTTCCGGGCGATGAAGAGGCTGAAAGAGATCGGTGAGGAGAAGAGCAAGGCGGGGCCGAACAACCCGGCGGGCGCCGCCACCGCCTGGGGAAATTGGAACAAGAAGGTGTCAAAAAAGGATCAGTACTTCTACGAGATCTCCGAACAGCTGCCTCCCGACCTTTCCGATAAGGTGCTGAGCAGCCTGGCGGGCAGTGTTGCAGCGCCTGCGCTTCCTGCCCAGATGCCACCGCCGTTTCCGCGACAGAATTACACCTCTGGTGGGTCACAGCCCTCCGTGGTCCCAAGAAAGGAACAGCAAACAGGTGGATCCAGTGTTCAACAGAATTCTTCTACCGCCGGCGGAACCGCACAGATGAACCAGCAGCACCCAAGTAAAGCGCTGCTGCCTTTCTCGTCCAAGGCAGGGCCACAACCGGCAGCGCAGAACAACGGTCCTCCATACGAACACGCACGACCAGGACCACCGGCGAACAATAATATTGGAGGCAATAAAGGTGGACCACCAGGAGCGCAGCAGCAGCATCTTCAACGCGCTAGTTCTAGTAGTGCGCAGCACCAATCGCAGGGTGGGGCCGGCCCAGGTACAACTGGCGGTGGTACAACACAGCAACAGCACTCCTCGAGAGGACTGAAGGTAAACTACGCAGCTCTGAACGGTGGTGGCGGGGGTGCCACAACCACGTCCTCGGCGCATTCGGAAACGCAGCCCGGGTTCAATGCGTCATCCCGGACCAGTTCGGACCGCGAGCGCGAGGACGCCACAACCACCAGTCAGCACTTTTCGACGCAAAAGTTCGGAACCGGGTTCTCTTCCGGAGCGGGATCAAAGCACTCGAGCCAACCCGACGTGCACTTCAGTGTAACGAGCAGTAAGCCGAACCGAGGAGAATGGGGCGCCGCACCAACGATGGCAGGAGCTTCGTCGTCCGCTACTTCTTCGGGAACAACCACAGCGACTTCTGCCGCTTCGCAGACATCTTCACAGCAAGGGACTACGATGAAGAAACCGCAGCTGTCGCAGCAAACGAAGCGAAAGCTGAAGGATCTGGGACTGCAGGAAGTGGAGGAAGCGTTGCTGCAGGATCCGGACTTTAACGAGTCCGAGTTTACTCGAAATAACCTGCCCGGCCTGGTAACCGAAGTCGCACCGGGCGATGGGACCAGTACCAGCGCCGGTGGACGCGGCGACCGGGCGGGGGGCAAGAACCGGGCAGCTCCCGCTCTTCGCGGGGCGGATACTAGTAAAGCTACTTCATCTTCTATGGTGCAACATCAAGGGCCTAGCACTTCTGGCGAGATGTTGCAGTCCGGTGGTTGTGCTACTTCTAGCACGATGGTCGGCAGCACCAGTTGTAACTCTACGTTCATCGGGGGAAACAACAAGGGCTTTAATACCACCTCAAGTTCTTCCAGTACGAACAAGCACGGCAGTAAGAAGACCTCAAGTACCTCCACCCCGGTGGGAGCCGGGGCGACTCAGGTCATGATTGGAAGCACGACGAGCACCTGTACCACCACGACTGCCGCAGCGTCTTCCGCGACAACCGCGACCTTTGAGGGTGATGACGCCTCCTGTTCTTTGGAGCAGCAACCGGGAGCGGGCCTCGAAAGCGGCAGTGTATTGGCGGCAGAAGGAGTCGCTGGGGCGAAGAAAAAGAAGAAGAAACAAGGGACCCGGGGCGGCAAGAGGCAGCGCGAGAAGCAGGCGGAAGTTGATGCTGCTCTGAAAACTAGCACGAGCCTGTGCAGCGACCCCGAGAACCAGGGGTTGAATGTCAGTGGCGCAACGACCTCCAACGAACAACAACCTGGGGAGCAGCAAGCCAGTCTCTCCGCATCATCGCACGAGAGTTCTTTTACAAAGGTGGAACAAGAAGAGGACAATGCAGCCTGCGCTGATGATTCGCCGAAGAAGGACCCTTCCGATGATGTCGCCAGGGTAAGTACTGAGAAAGACGACGACAAAGTTGACGTCCCGACAACGAGAATCAACACGAGCGACGCGAAGGAAGAGGAAATCGCAAACCAGACCGTCCAGAACATCAAGGCGCCTTCATCGCGGTCTGACCTGGACAAAAATGGTGACTCGCAGCTTGATCCGGATGCCTCCGCGGCAGGCACAGTAGAACCTGAAGCGGTGCAGCCCGCTCCAGCTGCGCCGGTTGAAAAGGAGTCGTCTCTAGAAAAAGAGGACGATAATTGCGTCGACGACGTTGATGATGATTTGACGGAACCTGAGAGGGATATTCCAGAAAGCACGAGCACGCCACGAGTTATCACCACAAAGCGGCTCGAGCCGGAATCCTTCGACAAAAACGCGGCGGAAAGCCGGCAGGTACTCGTTCGATCGGAGAAGTACACGCTGTTGTTGATCTATTTTGATTTCCGCGCAAGGTCTATAAATATGAGTTTTCGTTCCCTATTAAGTTTCGGGTAGCACATAGTACAAATGTGCTATACAGCTGCACCTTTCTCAGGTTGTTGCCGACGAAGCCACCGAGGCCGCTCGCGGGGAGGAGAAACGCAAATGCGACGCACCCACGGGAGACGGTATTAGTTTGGTTTATTTTTTGATCGATTGTGATTTGCTCTTGTTGCCGCGATATAATATGTGATTCGTCTGCTCGGTGAAGTTTTACTTCTTTCACTTTGACAAAAAAGGTGAAGAAGATAATGCGGACGAGACGACTGACTCAGCCACGAAGGTGGATGAGGATGCCCCTAGTCAGGCCGCATCAGAAGCGAAAGAGGGTAAGTAATTGGACTTGCCGCGTTCATCTCTAAATCATGCGCATGCTCACTTTATACTAGTAGTATCATGACCACATTGACATTCATCGCTGAGAGATGGTAAGCTCCAATGTGGAGACTCGTGGAGAAATATGTGAGTTGAACTCAATCGAGAGCCGACTATTAGATATGATGAAACGGATCGAAATAAAACGGCAATCATGATAAAATCAGCCTCTAGCGCGCCGGCAACAAAGCCAGCGAGTAACAAGCCAACGAAGAAAAAATTGAAGACGAAAACCGCAAGACAACAGGCAGCGGACGAGAAGGCTTTGGCGGAGGCACTGGTCTTGGCAGAAAAAGCGCGGAAGGATTTGGAAAAAGGTATCAAGTACTTAAACACATCATGTGCTATTGCAGCGCGGGAAATTCTTCCTAGTGCTGCGCTTCATTTTTTTCCACGACGGGGCGCGCGCTATATTCAATCCACAAGGATATGATTATGAAAACCTAGCAGTTACTATACTACTCCTTGCTATGCAAGTATAACCAATCACGCACGAAATACCGGTAGGGATAGCGTTCCGAAAAATATAAACAGACCCTGCAGCGAGCAAAGTGCCGGCGAAGAAGGAGGAGACGAAAGCGGAACGACGCAAAAAGAAGGAAAACTACCAGGCCATAGCTCGCGAGAAACGACGAGCAGAGCGCGAAGCCGCGGAATCAGAAGCGCAGTATCGGTTTATTTTTGTATATGTTTTTCTTTTTTGTTGTATGTCAGCACAGTTGTGATAGTAGCGACTTACTAGTTGTGATAGTTAATCTTCAGCACGCCGAGATGTAGCACACAGAGGTTTGTCACAGACAGCGTGATGCACAAGATTTCGAGTTGGCTCAAATTCTTGGTTCACTTTGTGATATGAAGAACCTGGCCGACGAAATGAAAGCTATGCATAGCGAGACACTTTCATCTGTGCCCCTGCGGCACAGCAGAACTCGAGTCGACACCGAAAGTGAAAACAACCGGGGCCGGGACTGCGACGGTCTCGTCGTCCAGAGGAGCATTTTATGGATTCAGATTCACTTTTAAAGCAATAATCGCCCTGTAACTTCTTGACTCCACAGCTTAAAGAAAGAGAAGACCCAGCAAAACGAGATCGTAAGGCTGTTCAAAGAGCATAATTATAGCGAGGGCAGCCCGCCAAGCTGGATGGGCGAGGACGATAACGAGGACAGCACACAGGCACTGATAGATTCCTTAACCAGCGGAGCAAACACAACGCACTCCTTCGGGCCGTATCAGCAGATGCAAAAACTTTTATGGAAGCAGAACTGATTCGATCGCTTCACTTCGATCAGCTGGTGCGTATCGCCCCGTCTTGGAAAATAAACAGGCTATCCAACATAGTATAGCGAGATCTTGACTGGAAACGACGCACGCATGAAAAATTGAATGCATAGTCGTGAAGATGAATAAGAAGGAGCAATGAGTTCTTCATCTGGACAGTGTACGTTATTGGAATCGCAGAAGGCCTCGTTTGCAGCACACCATCTTCGGTTTCTGAAAGAGACGTTTTGAAGATGTTCGCTAGTGGAGCGACGAATCAGTTACCTTGGTGGATATCCCAACCGCGACGGCGAGCCAGCGAGCCGGATCTACGACTTTTCCAGTGAAACCTTGGTGCTGAGCAAGGTCACTGACAATTGGGAAAATGCAAACGGCATGATGATATCCTGTGCAAAAGTATCGCACTCGTAGTAGTTGCCTTTGTGCATAATTACCAAGGTAAATCAGCATGCTGGGCTAGTTTGTAATGCAATTTATACTGATGCGATGGGATGGTTTTGCACTGTATAGATGAACGGGTCGTCCAGCTCCACGCCGTCTACTACGACAACCCAGTCTTCGGCATTGTCGCGGGGTATGCAAACCTCCCTCCGGGATGCGCAGGGCGAGCCGTTCCACGGGTCCGCAGCGCAGTTCCACGGGTCCGCACCGCAGAAGCATCTGCATCAGCTGTTTTCGTCGTTGACCGATAGTACTAGCGTTGGAGGTGCGGGCACAACTACAAGCAACGACACGTCGTCGTTGCAGCAGGAGATGAACTACAACCCCACAAATAATACTTCTTCCTCGTTCAGCAGGCTCGACCGCGACCGGCGAATACAGGCGGGGCAGCCAGTCGTTGGACCGTTGCCACCCCCTGGAGATAGTAGTATCTTTGGTGGATCCTCTTCACGCAAGAGCAGTAGAAGGCGGTCGAAGCCTAATATGGTAGTACCCGAACTGGTAGCTACCAGCAACACTTCGGGCACGAGCTCCGGCACGAGCCACCTCGTCTTCAAGAAGCGGGGCGACGATGGATCGGCAAAATTGCCCTCGAGGAGGACCAGTGGCAGCGCAAAACGAAACTCTGGCGATCACAAGAGCAAGACCAAAGCGGATTAAATTTGTTCCAGTCCTCGGGCAAGCAACGCTGCACCCGACATCAGGACCTCGTCGCACCCTCCACAAGGAATCCGACCCGGCGAAGCAAAGCCAAACTTTCCGGTACACCTGGATCGCTGAGCTGCTTCACAATGAAAAGAGGCAACCGCGGGACGAGGAGAAATTAGTACGTAGGAAAAGTAAATAAACAGTACACAATTAGTTTAGAAGTTTGAGTACGTCGAGCGCTTAGAAGTGCCTCTTTTTTGCGGTAAAAAAGACCAAGAGACGATTTATTGAAAGTCAAATGAACATAGCAATGAATAAGATACTAGCTCGTCGCGACAAAAGCAATTCCGATGTGCTACTTAAGTTGATCTTAGATAAACGAATTCTGAAAAAAAATCCAGCGGCCACTCCAAACGCATCGCAACCCCGGTTGCAAATGCGATTGTGATGGTAGAAGAGTCCTGGCTCTGGCTGAATGACACTTCGTAAATAAAAAGCGACAATGCAAAAATGCAAAACTTGCGTAAAAACTTAATGAGCCACACAACCTGGTTGCGCTTTCTTATTTTTTATTCCTGCATCTCTAGTGTTTCATCTTTCACACAACATCGTCGCACTCTTAAAGTTCCGGTACGCCAATCCCCATACTATGCTATGCCAAATCCTATCTAATGAAATAGTTGCTCATTGTGACAATTGTTTTGTCTTGCAATGTACCGAAAACGACCTGTGCCCTCCTCTATTTCATTTAAGTAGCTTCAAAATGTTTTTTCTACCACCACGAACGGTCGTGAATCCTTTCGCCAGAAAAGAAACCATCATAGTTTGAAAAAATATAAAAAGAATGTCAATCTCAATGCTCGAAAGTCTTGCTTTTCGAGGATATTTCTTCGATAATTGGCAGCTCCTGCTCTCTTAAGCTGAGTTAGTGATGGTCGCCACATCCTTCTTCACTATCGAATGTCTAAGTCTTTTACAACTTTCAAATATTTCACTTTATCCATGAAAATGATAAAGGAGCGAGTCAAAAGATTGTCTAGCAGCATGGCGAATATGTTTCGCGGCGTAGTTTTCTTTGTTTTCTTTACTTGTGCACTCTTCGTTTAGGTTTTTCCTCCTGAAGAAACGAAATCACACTTGAAAAACTTTTGTAACGTAGTTTCTACTTAGAACTAGAGCGGTTGCGGTTCCCCGCGGTTCTTTCTTGTCAAAAGGTAGCAGTGTGCCCACTAAACCGTCTTGACAACTGAAGCATTTGTGCTTCTGCATTTGTTTCAGCTTTGGTAGTTTTTGAGTTTCAATGTGTGCGTCCGTGTTGCCAATTCTTCGCCGACGACTCTGGCTCATCGTTTTGTCGGACCTCCGGCACTCCAGAAAAGCGAAAAGGAAAATTATACCAGATGTAGTTGTCCAAAATGTCATGCAGGACTAGATCGCTTTCCGATTCCGAAGCAGCGGCTGCAAAACTTCCATGATTAAAAAACACACACAAACAGATCCCGGATGAAAAAGAATATGGCGAAGCAAGTATTACAGTGAAAAATGCCCCCACCCCAGAACTTGGCAGAGTCTGTGTTGCAAACTTTCCCAATAGAAACATTCCCCGTCTTGCATAATTCAGCATCACAAATTTCTAATGCGGAACAGCTAAAATTTGTGTTGCGCGAGAGCCCAGCAGCAGCCGGGGCTGTCATGTACTTATATTTATAAGATGCCTTACTCGCCTAGGTTCCGCATCAGAAAGAGTCATAGTCCTTTCATGCAAGACAAAAAGTTTTCTTCTGGAAACTTTGCATCAGAAATTTTTGCAAAATCCGGGGTGGGGGCATTTTTTCTTTTGATAGCAAGTCCAGGAGGAGGATCCCGAATACGAGCGTCAGCGCCGCCTAACAAACGCTTTAGGTAGTTTAACATATAATTCCTGTTGTTTCTTCGTTTTCTTGAATTGATGGCCTGTTTTCACTTCCAATAAACCACCGTGTAGCAGGTTGTCGTGAAGAAGTAAACGTATGTAGTCGTAGTAAGTACTTATTTTGAACCTGCGAAGCAGCTGGATTACGATTATGGTATGAAATGATACAAGAACAAGATTTCTTGTCGCATCTGGTATTAATCTGCACCCCGGTGGTCTAGAGCTAGGCGGTTCTTGGCAACACCGAGACAAAGAACGCTCAATGAATGATAGGAAATTAGCAAAAAGATGTCCTCTCAGAGCAACTGCGGAACAGTTCGAGACGAGCCTCGTGTTGGATTCTGCTGCAGTAGGCGCCTGGCGGCGAAGACCATGACCTAGTGCGCGCGGCTTCGACATGCTGGAGAAGCTTGTTTCCGGTTCCCCTGGGGGCTTGCTCGTGAAGCATAATCGGAGCTGCCCGGATATGATTGTCGGACAGCAAAGGACAGCATTGACTTGATATTGGTTTTCTTGTGCCAGACGAAAAATGAACAATTGTCTACTTTCGAATTTCTGTAATTTTTCAAGACCAAGTTTTATGAATATGAATGTCTTCAAGAACAAGAGTTTCAGATTCAGAATGTCCTCTTTTGCGCATAACGTTGCTTTTGATCACGATACTAGTGTCACAAGATTCATGAAAAATGGTAACAGTTGTCTCAAACCGAAAGGTCGTTCGTACCCTCTACAGAACGTGGCGTGTATCAATCTTCATTGAGTTGATTAATTTGTGGGTTTGAGATATAACCCTGTCACTGTCAGAGATTATTTTTGCTCCCTCTCATGGATGTAAATTCTAATTTTATCTTGCCAACGGCAGCCCTACATTGGGTCATTACAACGACCTTTCACCCCGGCCCTGCAACACGTTCTTTCCTACTTCCATGGAGTATGCGAAGAATTCATTGCTCTTTTCTACCGCTGCAAGGGAGAGAGAGAGACGAGAAAGCAAGAGGAATACGAGAGGGAACATCAGATCAGAGCGCCACGCGGACGTGACCACTGAACGCAGGGACGACCTTGAGGGTCAGGAGCCTCCCCTTTCTTCGGAGAGGCATGAGCGAGACCCACTTTTGAGTAGCGCAAAGTGTCAGCGTCACTGGTGTGCCCGATGAGTGGAGTAAGAGAAGGACCTCATTCAAAGTTTCCAAAGAGTATGAGTGGCGAGTTTGCTCTTTTCTCTTGGAGAAATAACGTCGACGCGAATATGTAGGTCAATGACGCGGGAAATATTAAAATCAGGTAACCCCACGACGCGCATCCACGGACTTGGGCCGGATAGTTGGCGCGACCAGGTGCAATCCCACGCCGTTTTTCCCAATCACCATCCTCCCCAATTGTACCAGGGCTTGTTGCTACCGAAAGACAAAAACGAGGAGACGCTGAAGAGTCTGTACCAAGGGTCGTCGCGGCCGAGGGCCCAGCTGCTTCACCCTCACGCTGGCCACCACCATCTGTGGCACCAGATGCAGCAGGCACATCAAAACCAAGCCCGGGAAAGCAGCGGTGACGATGAAGACGTGGACGTCGGTAGCTTCGTGGCCCAAAAGTATGTAACTGGGACCAGCAGTATCGAATGCAAATATGTCTGGGTCTGGGAGATTCGATTGCAACTTGTCATGCGAAATTTGAATCATGCAAAAATCCGTGTTGCTTGAGTGCCAAAAGCAGTCCACTTTCGACGAAGCTGGGACGGAGTTTCTCATGCAGGAGAGGCATGACGATGACACAGAGACAGACATCACAGAGTCTGTCATGCTTGGTCCCGCATTCCAGACCTCATGGATCATGGAAGACCTGCATGACAAGTGTACACACTTCCAGACCCAGACATTTTTGCAATCCATAAGCAGCCGGTTGTACGGAGCTTCGGGCAGCACGAGCAGCAGGATCGTGGAAAACCCGTCCTGGCAAAGTCGTTTTTCCACTACCTCACATATTCGGAAGCCGACGGCGGGCCGGGATTCGTCGGACTCGGAGGAGGAGCAGAGCGAAACAAAAATTATGAACAAGGCTTTGGTATCCTGTGCGAAAAATATTACCACCTCTGATCTGCCACATTCTGTGCATCGTTCGAAAGAAGCTACAATGTATGACAGGGCACGTGCTGACTGCCCAGGGCTGTCTGTCACCGCACAGTGACGAGAGCTGACCAGTCTGTGGACGAAGTAGCTTCCTCGGTAAAATTTGTCTTCTGTGCAGTCGTGAAGTTGCGGTGATGCGGTCATACATCGCTGACTACGTACATGATATTCGTCTTCGCGAGCTTTGTTTTTGCACAACGAATGCTGCCGCTGGCAGGGTGAGTCGTGTTTCTGCATTTGAGGATAGCTTGCTCAAAACCCAGGTGCCCTCCCTTGTCTGATGCGTCAAACCGCATATCATGACCGGCAGATGAAGCAGATGGGTCAGGCTATGTCAAAGAGGAACGAGAACGCAATCCACACTAATAATGAAGAAGAGGAAGAGGATATCACCCGCACAATCGACCGCATACGTGAAGTGGCAAGAAAGAACGGGAAGATCGACCCGACCCACATGCCGGACCATCCCATCAACATCGCCGAAGGTACGATGAGCGGTTTCCTCACGAGGACCAGCGATTCCTCGTCCTCGCCCGGGACGACCACGACCAGGACGGGTGCAACTACGTCCTCGCGGCAGCCGCGTCCACGGGTGCAGCACAAGCTTGAGCCCCTGGATCCCATTCAGCAAAACGTGGCCAAGCTTTTGATGGCAGAGACACAGAAGACGAGCATGGCCGCAGCAGAGACAGGGTTGCTGACCTCCAGCAGCGTGGACGTGACGAAAATTAGCAAAAAGATGGCAGAAGAGGTTCCCCGCGATGAGCACGTGGTGGACGAGGAGTTGATGAAAATGCTGAGCTCCAGCAAAAGGGTACGTTCGCATCTCAACATTGACGGAGACAGTGCCGCGGCAAAGAACATGATCGACAGCGACGCGGGCGAACGGCAGTACCGCGTAAACAAGGAGAACAACAATTATGGCACCGCGGATGAGATCAACATGAACAAGCGGGACGAAACAAGCAAACCGATAGTACCGAAGTTCGCAACCCGGGCTGCTCAGCTGCAAAACAGTCGCGCTGGTGGTGGCAACCATTTCATGCCCACCACGAGAAACGCGAACCCCCTCCAGGCCGCATGCAGTGCGATCCAGCTGAAGCCGTCCAAAACGACCGGTACACTCACGTTTTCCCGTCGGGAAGTGGAAGTGCTTAAGCACGAAAGCACCACCAGCGAAGAAGAGGAGGACATCATGGAAAACAAAGAAAAGCATAACAAGGAGACAAATACTTCTAGTGAGAACAACTACAAGCAGAAGAATGACACCAGCACGCTGAACATGAAAAAGTCCTCGCTTGTTGACGAACCGACGAAGAACGATGAGGTGGAGGAGGTAAAAATAAATCAGAGAAAAAATGTCATCAAGTGTAGTACAACGGACCGTTCTATCAAATGTAAAAATGTCTGGGTCTGGAAGATTCTGAGACTTGTCATGCATGTTTTGCCTCGGCCATGATGTCTGTGATGCATGCCCTAGCATCACAGATTTTTTGAGGGCTTCGCGATGCCTCTTCCGCATGACAAATGCCCTCTCCGCGTAGCAAGAATTACACTCCCTTTGCTGCTCATGCAATACAGATTTTTTTGGAATCCAAATTCAGCATCACAAGTTGCATTCTTCCAGACCCAGACATTTTTACATTTGATACGTTCGGATGTTGAACAGCGGCAGGCGCGATCCGCACTGCGGATGGCGTATCAACTGCAAAAATGTCTGGGTCTGGAAGATTGCAACTTGTCATGCTGTTTTTGGACTCTAAAAAAATTTGCATTGCATGACCAGCAAGAGGGGCGCGCTTTGTGCTACACGGGCATGGCATTTCTGATGCGGAAGGTGCATCAGGAAGCCCTCTAAAAGTCTGCGACGCTAGGTCATGCATTACAGGCATCATGGGTCATGAGAAATATGCATGACAAATCTTGCATTCTTCCAGACCCAGACACTTTTGCATTTCATATGGCGAGTTACAAGCGACTCGGGGTAGTTCCCGCTGTGAACGATGGTCCCCCATACGACCTCGATGAGCAGGCTCTGAAAAGAGAGAACGTGAAATACGCGCCCACGACCTCCGACCGCGCTTTGTGTCCCTTGAGCCAAGGGAATTATCTTTTTGAAAAAGATAAAGAAGCGAATGATGTTGAACAAGACAGCGTAAATTCCGCCGACGAAAGTGCCGTGATAGGTGCCAACGATCGCAATTGGCGACTTTACATGGAAGAGGGTTTCAAGATCCGGCCGAAGGGCTCCTCCTCGTACCGCACTACAGGAGGCGCAGCTGCCCGCATTACGGGAGGTGCAGCTTCAAAGACGTCCACCTCATCTGCGGCCGTTTCTAGTATTCCATCGACGGCAGGACATGCACATCCTGCGGGAACAACGACCACGACGGCCGCAACCAGCAGCATCAAAACTCTGGGCGGGGGTGTTAAGTCCGTTCAGAGCTGGCGGGGCGAAATCAAGGCTGTCGCGCAGAGGAGGAGGCAGGCGGCTGCACAGGAGGTGGAACATCAAGCGCAGGCCGCGCAGGAGACTACGCAGTCGGTAGCGGAAAGCTCCGAGGAGTATGTGCAACAGCTGATTACGCGCGTCGTTGCCCAAGCTGCGTCCACCTCCGCCGCGGCGTGCAGTTCCTGCCCCAGTGATCATGATACAGCCGGAATAGTAGGTGTGGAGCATGGAGTGGACGCCGCGATTGTTAGTGGAGGAGCATCGTCCTGCGACATAATTTTCGACGAGGATCTCAAATCCCAATCCGGCGACGAGTCCGACCGTGGTCTGCACAACGGTTCTTGTAACGACAGCGACGCGAGCGGCCACACCATCGCAGAGGGGGACGATTTTTCCCCTTCCGGGGGTCCTCGGCTCGGAAGAACTACGTCTGTCGACTGCTTGTCGGAGAAGACACTCCCAGGAAAGAGGAATTTTTACACAGGACGAGCGCCGGTAGGCGTCGTGAGACCGCCGGTGACCTCCACGGCGCCCAAACTAGTACCCAGTGGAGCAGCTCGTGGGGACACCAGCGGCGAGGAGGAACAAGATGTCGGTCTTGTTCCTAGCAAGCAGAACGTAACTATTTCCTCGTCGGAATCGGAGTCTGAGGACAATACCTCCCAATCGGCGCAATATCTGCGTTTGCATCGTGTGCAAAAGAAGCTGAAAAAGAGGAGCAAAGAAGGCGCAGCCGCCAGGGAGCTGTCGAACTACAGCAACGCCGAGTCCGCATCTGGATCATCCGTCGACACCCCACCGGCGGGGGCGTGAAAACAAGATGCGACGTCGTGCAAGTGGCTCAGCAAAAGTCGTTGCATCGAGGTCGTCGATCTTTTGGTTGGCGCGCTCTGCTTTCACGATTTTTTTTTTTTTACGCAGGTCGCAGAATGAAAGAACCATAGATAACCAACGCAAACAATGAAATTCGTATTCATGATGTCCTCCCACCGCGCAGGAATTCGAGTACGTGGCTGCGCAGGCGCGCGCGCCGATGATATTTGCCGTTGAACATAAGCGAAATTTGTCAAAGTCAGAAAGTATGTTGTATATCACAGAGACATCAACGGTCTAAATTTTTATCGCGCACCTTTGATGAGATCCATGCCACTAACTTTTATTCTTTTGCAAACACTAGAATTTGGATTTGCTGTATTTGGATTCACTTGTACTTGCTCACGATGAAACCATCTGCGTTTCGTAGCGCTTATGGGTGGAACATGGGCTTTATGCTTTTGCATATCTTGCTCCTCTGTTTTGCAGGACTGTAGTCGTCTCGGATCCATGAATTCGGCACTACGCAGACGTTCGATTCAGTACGAGGAAGCATTTTAAAGTTTTTATTTGGAAATTAAGTATTCAAGTCGCGATGTTGAAGTTGAAGACTCCTTCTATGTGTAAGTATTCGATTCTAGTTTCCCTCTTTCTTTTTGGTTTTCCGATGAAAAATTGCGGGTTTTTGCTAGGGATGAACCTCGCTACAGATTTAGAAATTTATACGTTTTCAGCAGTTTATTCCTGACTTCATATTTCGTAACTTTTTGCCTTAGTGTTAACAGCAGCTTCGTTTCGGATTCCGCAACTATGATTGTGAGTCTTGCACCGAAATTTATCAGTACGATTTTGAAAACAACGAACTACAACATCATGGATTGTAGCCTTGTTTTAAATAATTTTGCGATTGAGTACGTTTTTATACTAATACAGGTCGTCGACGTCGACGAGGTTTCGTTCTATGCTTCTGTCAAAACAGATTGATATATTCAAGTCTTCGATAAAATTGTCAAGTTTTCAGCGTGTATCGGCAGACACAAACACTAACACAAAGACCCCAGAACATATCACTTCGAATTTCTTACAACGTTGTAATTTGGAAAAGTTGAAATCAACATAATCAAGGTCAACCACCCAGCACAGGAGAGTCAACTTTTGTTGCCCAATTTGACCGGGACTGGCGACGTGACCGGGAAAGATGTATTGCTTTTCTCGATCATGGCACGACATGAAATATCCGGGGGCTGCTATGTAGATGAGAATGACTCATAAAAACGAAAAGGAGCAGGACGCTTCCTAATCGGTCCAAGCGCACTTATCTATAGGACTTCTCGGTTTTTTTTTCTACTGGTCCAAATCGTGATCGGTCGTGGAACGTCTGTATTCGTTCAACAAAACTCAAACTGTATTGGTTCGGTATCGTTCGGCTTGATACTGCCCTGCGACTTCCAGTTTCAGGCTAACCCGGAAATCCACGAGAGGTCCACACACTATACACAACCAAAGCCAAGGCATCAATCTTTTATGACATGCTTTTTTCGTTTTCTTTACATTGCTTCAGCCTAATTTCACAGAACTCGTTTCTATGAAAGCTTCAGTTCGCAGTTTGTCAGTACAAGTGCTTACTCCTGTCCTCTAATAATCTATCATTTGATTTTTTTCTGTAATATGCAAGAACGAATACTACAATGGAAGCAACTCGCAAAGACGATGCACACGCACACGCAGCAAAGGTGACAGCTGGACACTTCGCGTTACACTAATTCGCGGTCCTGGCACGTGCATCGATATTTTTTCACATACAATTTTTCACATGGTCATTTGTTGAGTAATCATAATCACTTTCTTGAATTGCGTTTGCGGTGTTCCGCTTGATGTTGATTGTCTGCCAGTGTATATGTAGAAGCTGCTGATTGAAGTGTATGCTGTCAAACACAAAGATCGAGACCCTCCACACAGCTCGCGGCTCTTGTCCCCAACATCGACCTTTCCGTTGCCAACTTGATCATCCGCACGCCTTTCGTTGATCCGTGACAGAAGTTCAAACTCTTGATCCCGTCGTGTCGATCACGATTTCTTTGCTGAACCAAAGCATGGCTTTCCTCCAAAAGCCGGATCTACTCACATGGCCTAGTCACGTGGCGATCCCGATCGAATTTGCAAGAAGACTTCTTACATGTTATGGCACAATGCGTTCGAAGTCGTGTTAATGTTAAAAAAATCGAGTTCTTCTAGACTGCTACGCATCAGGGCGGAGCTGTAGCTGTTTACGAAGATTCTTACTGGTTGGTTGAGCTTTATTTGCGAACGTCTCTCAGGGCGGAGCACGCGAACTTTTTTCCTGGTTACTGTGTCGAAGTGATACGTACCTCTACCTACTCAGACTCCTCCACAAATTTGTGCACGTCCGAAAAATGAAAGTTGTTCTTCTATTTTTCGGCGTGAACGCGGCTGCCTCGGTAGCTGCGGCCGTTTTAGGGTCGTCCGGCTCCACCTCAGCACCGGGTGCCGCGTCCTCCTCCTCCTCCACTGGAGGGGGCCTCGCGTGGACCATTCCAGTGAGGTCCACGTTCCTGGGCAAGAACGATGAAAAGACGATCACAGCCTGGCCGTTTTGCGAGAACTACCCCGTGGAAAAAATTTCTCCGCTCGACGCCGCTCGCATCTTGGCGGCCTACGCAGCCTACGATCTGCCGTTGGTCGCGCCGCCGGTCGGTTCTTGTCCAGTGGAAGAGAAGCGCGATTTGTTCGAGTTGCGTTCTCTTCCCTTCACCTGCACCCAGGGCGCCCGGCGTGGCAGCTCCCCGGTCTGGCAGAGCCGCCCAGAGCGCTTGGACACGATTGAGAAGCTTTTGACCCGATTGGCCGGAGACAAAACGAGCACGCCGGACTCCGTGAATGACGTGAATTTGCGCCGGCTCTACGACGAGTGTTCTCCTTTGCGGCAGGCCATGAGCCCGGATCAGGAGCCGTTTTTTTTGCATTGCCCGGGGAAAAACGAGCATGTAAAGGCAAAAAGGTTGCGAACCAGCCAGCTACAGCAGAAGCAGAAGCCCTACGTGCCTGAAATGTTCGAGTTCTTGTTGGATTTCATCCTGCAAAACGACAACGCCAAGGCGCACGCGGGAAACTTGTTCAAGTTGGAAAACTCGCGGTATTCGCTGCTGCTCCACGCCTTTGCGCAGGCGCTAGAGAACGAGGACCGAGAGGCGGTGAAAGCGCTACCCGCGGCCGCGCGGGCCGCGGCGACAGCCGCGTCGGAGGACGACGAGGAAGGTTCCGCGTCCGACAAGGAACAAAGGACTTCCGCAGGAGGCCCGCTGACGCGAGGACTTGTCGCGACGCCGCGGGTTGCAGCTTCTTCACAGGAAAAATGCAAGAACCTTCCGGACGAACAAGAAAACGGCGCTCAGAATCGCGAAAGTGGTGAGCGAAGTGACAATGATGCGGATGGTGATCATGCGACCACCCCCCAAGAGAAGCCGAAAAAGAGCCAGGACTACATCAATGCAATGGAGTTTCTACTGAACAAGTACTACGCAACCAATGAGCACTTGCAATCCGACTCGCTTGGTGACGAGCTGGTTAACGTGAACGGCGAGGGCGAGTCCACCTTTTTGGAGTACGTGCTCAGCAAGTGCGCGGATCACAGCACGCAGATGGCCCAATTGAGGGGCGAATTCGAGGAGCAAGACGAGGACGATCTGGAAGAAGACGAGGAAGAATCGCAAAACGGCCTGTCCGACGCGGAAGCTGAGGCAGGGGCCTCCAAGAAGAACTCGCCAGAAGGAGCCGAGGGCGCCGGGGGCGGCACGAGCAGTACCGCGGATCGTAATCGGGGCGCAGCTGGTGCGGAAGACAAGAAGGAAGACGAGGAACAACATGGTTTAAACCAGGCGCTATTGGAAGAGAAACCACAGCAGGGGGTTTTGACGAGCAGTCCCACGTGCGCGTTCCTGATTCCGCAGCTCCTGGTTCGCGGCGCTCGCCTCGTGCCCGGACCGATTCAGCTTGCCGCTGAACAAACCGCGCTGCACGATGTCTTCCCCCTGTTGCTTCTGAAATTGCAAGGTACTTAAAGTTGCACCTACGGCCGTGTCGGGGATGTTTCTGACTTGCATAAAGAGCACTGCTATTGCTTAGTATCCTGCTACTGCTCCACCTCCATCAACGTATTGTATAACGATACACAGACGTCCAGGTGGTGGTCACTTTTGAATTTAAACGAAAAAAATTACAATGACAGAGACCCTTGGCGAAGAAGAGGCCAAAACCGCGATTGAAAAAGCGAATGCATTGCACATCGCAACGAAGAATGACAACCTCAGAGGTAAGTACTGGCTCCTGTGTCATCCAACGTATTTCATCACAACTAATTTAGTATCTCACACGCTGATCACTCAAGAGAGTCACACAAGGCAAGCAAAATTTGTATATCGTAAAGTCGCCTTGCCCTTCCTTGCTTTGAAAAGAAAACCTCCGCTACAGGTATGGCGACCCTCGGCAGATTTGGCATTACTGTGCGCGGGAAAGACAAGGACCGCGAGGGCCGCACGGCTCTGGAGCTGGTGCAATCGTCGGCCGGTCTCGTGGCGTTGCTGAAGCCGTTGGCCAGTTCGAAAGACAAAAACGGTTCGGCCCAGGACTTTCTAAAAGATTTTCCACTCACGGTTTTGATGGACAAGAATCCGCAGTTGTTTCTCACCCGCGAGGACGACGGTCCGACGGGGCTGGGCGGTTTCGAGAAAGACGACGTCGCGACCTTGTTGGATATCCTGTTGGATTACGTCGTCACGCCCGGCAAGGGAGACGCGCTGCAGGAGATCGAGAAAGTGGCGTACCTGAACCACCAGTCGCCCGACACGGGTCGCACGGCCGTCTTCAAGGCGGCGATGAATCTGCAATGGGAGCTGTATGACGCCTTGGTGGCGGCGGGCGCCGACGACACGGTCGCCGATAAGGAGGGCCGGGTGCCGAAAACCTTCATGGAGCAGTACTACAAGGCCAAGGGCTGGCCCTTGAAGTCGGATCCCGAAAAGGAACAGGAAGACGAGGAGGAGTCGGAGCAGGAAGAGGAGGACAAGGACGGTACATACTGTAGCTAGAGGCAAATATAATTATGCCGCCAGCTTCCGTGTTCGTTGTGGAAAAGCAAAAGATCGAAAATCAAAATGAAAAGTCCACGCACAAGTGTGTGAAGGGCAGCGGATGTTGCGCATGTTGTAACGGCGTATTTTTTCATGTTTATTTTTACATAACGAACAAGAATAAAATTCAAAAACTAAATCAGGCACCGACAGCAACGACAGCGGGGCGGCTGCCTCCAGCCATGGCGGTAGCGAGGAAAGCCGTGGTGCAGCCGAGCCGGCGCCGGAACGGCGGGGAAGCTTCTTGGGTTTAGGACGAGTGCTGTTTAGCAGCAGCAAGTGAACGCAGAACGGCGCGGGGTCGAAAAAAGAAGGCGCGCCTTCTATTCGACCCTGCAAAGGAGGTCCATGAGAAACCGCAGAACCGCTGGAACCGTGCTGTCACTACCACACATAAGGAATTGATGATTGCATTTCTTCTAATTCGAGAATTAACGAATGAAAATATGATGAACAATGAACAACTTCTTGCTATGAACCTCAACCTATGAATGAAATCCGATGACGCCATGCTATCCGATGGTGAACAACTACTGCTTTTCGACCACTTTCACGAAAATTTCGAGTCTGGACCACGACTGGTACATTAACATCCTGAACTCTCGTGCTTGTCCGAGAGTTGGACACGAATTTGCACTACTTTACCTTGCAGCTTCCGAAAAAAATTCACCTGGCTGTGGTGCAGCTCCAACTCTGAACGCGTGTGTGTAGTCCGTATGGATGCGTTCCTGCTTCTTTAGGACCCTGCCTCTGTTCGACCGCTCCTGTATTTTCGTCCCCGGCGGATCTTTCTTGTTGTAGACACGGAATCGTTCGATGCACTTTTATTTCCGGTGGGCAACTACGAAGCTTCAGTTGGCACCACGCATGCCACAACAATTCCCAGTGTGCATGCATAGTATCATAAAAACACGCAGTGTAGATGTAGTTGAGCTTCTAATAGCTTCGTTCAATATGATGCATTTCCATTTCCATTTTTAGCTGGAATCTTTACAGATTGTGCTTCGTTCATCTCGTTTCTTCAGCCACTATGTCAGGTACCCTGATCATGAGCTCGGGCGCAGGTCCGCCGGCGCTACAGCATCAAGCCGGTCACCACCCCGCAGGAGCCGCCGACGTCAACAGTCATCACGAGAATCTGGATCATTTTGACGCTCTCGCGGCGGAAGATTTTGACCCTATCGCGTTCCTGAACAAGCAGTTCCCCTCGGAGAAGTCCCTGCAGCACGTGGACAAGGTGATGCAACAGCTGGACAAGATTGCGGCGACCATCGATACGGAGCTCCGGCACGCGGTACACGAGCAGGCACGCACGGGGTTCCGCGCCAAGGAGGACCTGGAGCAGGCTAAGACGGCGATGGGCGACCTGATCACGCGGGTGAAGAACGTGCAGTCCAAAGCCCAGCAGTCCGAGTCGCTGGTGTTGGAATTCTGTCGGAACATCAAGTTCCTCGACCTGGCGAAGAAGAACTTGACCAACACGGTGACCGGATTCAAGAGGTTTGTCATGCTCGTGTCCGCTCTCGAGCAGCTGCGCCGGCTTGCCGCGGAACGCGAGTACAAGAAAGCCGCCCAGTTGCTTCACGCTTGCGAGGAGCTTGCGCAGCACTTTCAGGGCTTGAGCAAGGTGGTGCAGAAAGTGCACGACCTCTTGCGACAAAAGGACTCACTACTGGCGGATCTGCGGGCGCAGATCTTTGAGGACTACGACGCGCTACTGGACCCAACCGACGTGGATCTACGTCGCGAGGACATCAAAGCCGCAGCGCACTGTGTGAATGCCATGCCCACAAAGACTGTACGCCACGAGATTGTCACAAGATTTTGCCTGCGGATTTTGGAGGACTACAAAAAAATCTTCTCGCCCTCGCAGAGTCAGACGGCTCTTGGGGTTGGCGCGCCCGGTCAACCAGGGGGGGCCGGTGGACCGGGCGGTCAAGCCTCGCAGCAGGAGGAATACTCGGGCCTGGAGCACGTGGAGCGCCGCTATGCATGGCTCCGCCGCACACTGAAGGAATTCGACGACAAGTATCTCGAGTTCTTCCCTTCTTTCTGGGGCGTACCGTGCTCGCTGTGCGAGCATTTTTGCCACATCACAAGACAACACTTGGTGGAGGTGCTCGGCGCTACGCACCACACAGCTGATCCGGAGCTCCTGGTGCGGGTGTTGCGAAAAAGCATAGAGTTTGAGAACGACCTTGCGAAAAAGTTTGCGGCGTCGGCAGATAAGGACGGTAATAACAGGGAGAGGCAGCTGCAAGCAAGAAGTCCGGGCGGAGAGGTAGGAATCGCATGTAATAGATATTTCTGCTCTTATTTATTCAACAGGATGCCGGGCGGGTATCCCCGACAAATTGCGCCGAACATAAACAAAAGATACTGTACGGAAATATGTCAGAAAAATCTTACAAACAGAAACCCGTGCGGCACATCTCGGAGTTCGTGACAGAATCCGACCCGGGAGCAGATGCGGATCGGGCCGATCCAAGCCGGGAGCTGCCGATGGCCTTCGTGAAGTACGGATTCAGTCCGACGAAGAGGGCACAGCAGGCGTCACCAGAGGACAGTAGCCACCTCCCCCGCTTCCGCGGCATCGTGTCCGAGTGCTTCGAAGCGTACCTGGGCACGTGGGTAAACTACGAGGCCAGCAACTTGAAAGCCCTGATTCCAGAGCAGGAAGACATGCCCCAAGTCGAAACGGGAACGACGGGACCCGCCAGCGCAGAAGAGGATGACGACCTCGGGGACGACGACTCACGCTACGTATCCATTGTTGCAATAGTGCCGCTGCTGATGATGATGTTGTTTGCGACGTTATTTTCCCCAACATGCCCTCCCCTGAATAACAATAAATCCATCAGGTTTTCCCCTCCGCGCCTGCCCTGTTCGACGCGATGCGGCGGGTGATGATGAAGTGTGTCTCCTTCAGTATCGACCAGACCTTGTTCGAGATTTTTCTGGTGTTTAAGCAGACCGCGAACCTGTACTGCTCGACAATTCACAACCGCGTGAAGAGAATGACGGTGGGCTCGGGCTACGTGATCTCCGACGAGGACCTCAAGATTGCGTGCGCCTGCATTGGCACGTTGGAATACGTGGATCAGATGCTGCCCCAACTGTCCGACATTGTCCGGCAACACCTCACCTCAGGAACAAGCACATCGAGCCAGTACCAGAATAAGATCGACTTCGATTCCGAACAAGAAACGCTGGGCGCGATCACCGCGTCCATTTACGCAGACGTGCTGGTGAACTACCCTCGGATGAGTACCCTGCTCGCCCGCCTCAGCGCCACCATGATGAGCCACTACGCTCAAAAGTTTTCAAAACGCGGGGCTGGTGGTGCAACAGCGCAGGGAGGATCAGGTGGGGACATTACGACCGCGTTGGGACAGCACCAGCAGCCACCGTCCGCTGTTGCGTCCTCCAGCGCTGCCTCGTCGTCCGCTGCAGCAGCTAATTCCAGTAGTTCCAGTGGCTCAGCATCAACATCTGCGCCGACCGTCTCGCCCTTTGTTGCGGAAATTGAGGACATTTTCACATCGCACTGCTCCCTGACCAGCGGGTACTTGTCCAAGTTACACTACAGGTTTTTCTGCGACAAGCACGCGCAGTGGTTCATTCCGCGCTTCACCCACGAGATTTACAAGTGCCGCGGGGTGTCGAAGCAGGTGGCGCGGCAATTTCTCATGGACGCGGTTGCCATCAAGAACGTGCTGCTACAGGTACCCGCCGGAGCGCTGCGTGCGCGCTCCGGGGGTGCATCATCGCAAATCAGCATGCCTACGGCCTACAGCAATTTCGTTTTGCGGGAGTTTGGTCGCGTGGAGTTCATCTTCAAAGTGTTGTCCGAGGAGGAAGAGGCCGTGCATCGATTGAACCACGGCGTGGACGTAACACAAAAGGAAATCGACCAGATTCTGATGCTCAAAGAGGGCGCAGCCATGGACGATGAGATGTTCAATCCGGTAGATGGCGGCGATCTGTTGGGCGGGGGCAGTGTCGACCCCGCTGCGCGAAACAACCCGTTTAACTTTGTGCAGTCCACATTGCCAAACGTGAATCCCTCGATGAAACAGTTTGCCAGCGACGCACGAAAGCAAGCTGACACCATGAAGCAGCTCGCTGCCGACGCACGGAAAAAACTCTTCGGAAACATCAAGTTTTGATGAGAGCTTAGTTTTTGAATGAAACATTTTGCGGCATGTTACTGCTTAAATTTGCCCTCCTGTGAAGCTGAAGGCAAGTCCTGCTTGCTTTCTACATTCGGAATGCGATGCACGCCAGATTGAATAGTTGTCTCTTCTATAAATACTTCTCTCTGATTCTGTCTCGTGGATCGGTTTCTGAAAAAGTTCGGGTTTCTCTGCGTCACGAGTTCCGCCGGCTTGCTCGATACTACAATCGAAATCGGTTTTGTGCTTGTTTATTTTTCTCAGTTGATCTGGTTGTATTCAATTTCAAAGCGAAAGTGCAAAGTCCGTCGGTGTATTTTTATCATGACGTATTCTACATACATCGGATGGCTTTATGTGCGAAGATAGGGGAGGACAAGACCAAGAGTCAGATATCTTTAGATAGAATCTTTCCCAGATGAAGATTCTGATTTCGTTATTGACAGCCCCTACCCCCATTCGCAAGTGGCTGTCCAAGTTTTAGCGAGACACACCCATTTATTGATCCCCTGACCACAACATGCTGGTCCTTGTTTATCACCGCCTCGTCTACTTTCAACAAGGAATCCTCGACACTAGATAGTAAATTTGGCACCTTGATGTTACAACTAAACGTCTGCGAGTACCCCTTCCCCTGCTTCATTTTGGAGCTCTTGCTATTCGAATCGAAAGGTAAAGGAGCAAGTGTCGTTCATGCGTACTAGGAGATAATAGATACAGTACAACTCCAAGTTGTACGAAGACGAAGAGCATTGGCGTCATCCCTTCCTCAGACCAAGTCGATGACGGAGATCCTGGCAGCAGCAAATGGCGGCTCATCCTCTTCTCCGCCGCTGCCACCGCTCGGACCGGTCGAGAAGCAGCAGTCGGATCCGCCGAAGATTTTTTTTGCCGCGACGCGCCTGCACCGGACGGATGCGAGCGTGGATGCAGGGCAGCTTTTGAACAAATTGCGGCGGGTGATCGAGTGCGCCGGCGGTGCGGGCTGCCATGGATTCCTGGTCGCCTACCCTCTGTGGGACGCCTTTCTCCGCCGGTCCATTGACCGCATTCTGAAGTCCAAGCAGCGGCGCTTTCCGCAGCTGCAACTGCTGGAGCCGGTCCCCGTGCCCTACTGGGGCGCGTTCACGCCCGCACTTTCCAACCTGATCGCGGCGGCGCTGGCGAAGAAGGCGGACCTTTTGATGTTCCTCTCCCTGTATCAATTGCAAAAGTGTCTGGGTCTGGAAGGTTGAAACCTCTGATGCGCATTTCAGAACGCAGAAAAATCTCTCATGCATAGTCAGCAAAAGTTGCCCACTTTCTGTCACCAAAGTCAGGGAATTGTCATGCGGGTTCGGCATTGCGAACGCTTGTCGAAGCCTGTGATGCTAGAGCTTCCATGCCAGACCTTCTGTGTCATGCAAAAGCAGCACGATTCTTCCAGACCCAGACGTTTTTATATTTGATACCCTGGAAATGATCGTTAACGGTTTTTCCGTGGACATTTTGCGCAGCTACCTTTCCGAGACCACGCTCGTGGTTGGGCCCGAGCTCAAAAACAGCCACTTGTTCGGGCTGGATCACAACCCCGTGTTCGAGCCACCCACAAACCAGAGGACCGAAGTTGTAGATGACAAAGCAGAGCGCCATAAAAAGAAGCCTTCATTGTCGTCTGCTCCTTCCGAAGATGCTGATGAACACGGCTCGAATAGTTGTACAAGCAAATGGTCGTTTGAGGTGAGCGGGGCCAACATTCCGTGGAACACCTGCGCAATCTGGGATTTGCAGAAGTTGTCACTCTTCGGCTTTCCCAGCATCGCAGACGGGCACATTCCGGGAGTAGAGAAGGGGATCGAGGAGGTCGTGGCGATCAACATTGCGCAGTCTTGCCTGACACCGGCGCAGGCCGAGGTGAAGCTGATTCGGCTGCCGGAGAAGGGGACCACGTTGTTCAACAACAGTCCTGGCACCAGCAACAGAACTGTAGCAGGCCCACCGCAATTGCAGCTCTCGGCGAATTTGTCCGGACAAAATAGACAGGTGTCCGGTCCTATGGGTCCCGCCACGACGAGTATGAAAACCAAAAGCCCCGTAGCTGGTGCAACTACTACGACACCTTCAAAGGGGCCAGCAAACCCACCAGTTCCATCGCTTCCTCCGGGCGAGGAAGTCTTCGCCAGTGAAGAAGGCCGGGCGAGTAGTGCCGGCAATGTCGCAGGCCAGGAGGACGCGATCTGCATTTGGGACGTGTTTGGCACCGCGTGGATTGAGCTCATGCGCACGGGAGCATCAAGGACATTGGCGCGGGAAGTGTCACACATGATCGACGAAGCGCAGCACGAGCACTTCCGCGTCACCGCGGATGATGAGTTTGGGCGGTTGAGTGAGGGGAAGGAGGAGGATTACTCCAATGCCGGCGCGGATGGGGCGGCGGCCAACGCCAACATCGGTTTAGCAGCAGGAGTAGGAGAGCTACAACTAGTCGCGGCTACTTCTGCAGCTGATGGCAATAAGAGCTTTTTTGCCAACAGCTCTGCCACTGCGGAGGATGACAAAGTGATTTCAGCCAGCGGAAAAAACCTGCAGAACATCCCACTAGCGCCTGCTGCGATGGCGGAGATAAACCAGAACAAGACGCTCCTGTCGAACAGCGGGATGAACACTTCTAAGTTGATACTAGACGTCAACCTTCGGGAGGGTGACGAGCTTTTACTCGCGCCGAACCTGAAGGTTCTAACCAGCGACGTGGATCTGGTTCCAGGCGAGAGTCCTACTCTGCAAGTTGCCCTCGGCAACCCCCGCGGCGAGAACAATCCTCGCGAGAGCCCGGCCTCGGACAAAATTAGCATTCACACCATCCGCAGCGGATCTCAGGGGGCGCAATCCAAGAACTCGCGGTCTGCTGGTGGAAATATGAACCTGGCTTCATCTGCCGTCGCAAACCAAAAAATGCTGGGTGCTGCTGCGGAACCGAACAGAAACTCCAAATCGAAGATTCCACAGCACCCTCCAGACGAGCCTCTGGCGCTGGATGGTGCGAGCTTCGATCCCGTCGGAATAAGACCGCAGCACGCCGCCGCGGCCGCGGAGTCGACAGAAAATAACTCGGAAGCAGATGAATTCTCTTTCCTGCCAAAGGCCCGTGCGGGCGGCAGCAAGCCGCATACAGGAATTCTCGCCGGCGGTGGTCCTCCCATGATCGGAGGAATCACGGCAGGCGAAGGGAGCGCTGACGACATGCAAGAACAATCCGGCAGCGCCGTGTCTTCCACCGGAGAAGACGACTTCATGTCCTCCGGCGGTGGACAGCAGATCGGGGACCAACAGCCGCATCAATTACTGAACACGAAATCGTCCCCACCAGTCGTAGCAGCGAATGGAGCATCTTCTTTCCGAGGTGGAGCAGCAGCGGAGCACCAGCTGCCGCAGCTGCTACAGAAGGTCGCCAGTAGCGACTCGATCCGCAGCATGGGAGTGGCTTCCAGCGATTCCGAGAGCAGCAGGATCGTTTTCGGTCCCACCACCCGCTCCGCCCATATTGGCGCGAAGACGAAGGACCGCTCTTTGATGGCACGGGGCGGTGGACCAAACCGCAAGATGCCCGGACCGCTGGTGCGAAGCGAGGGGAGTACGGCGTCCATCGGCTCCATTTTCACGAAGGAGGAACAGAAAAGCCTCACCAAAGAAGAAAAACACATAAGGAAATGCGCCACCAAAATCTCCCGCGCAAACAGCCAAATGAGACACCTCCAAAACCTACGCCCCGGAATCGTGCAGCACATAGTGCACTCTGTAACAACCTCCTAGATATGACAATTCGAGGAACTGTGACACGATCTTGCCTCACTGCTTGTTGACTCTTCTGCTCGACACAAAAACGCAGTGAGTTTTTTGGAAATAAACAAAGTTCCGTGTTCGCAAATCTTGGAAGAAAAGCTGTTATGATCTCGCTTCGAAGATCATTTCTTTTACCTAGAGTAAAAAACAATTGCCCACATCAGACGGCAGCGATGGCAATACTACCGTTTGGCAGCACGATATTGGGATCGCAGTAGCGATCACAGCTCCGTTTGAGATCTTCTCCTTTCACTGGAACACTTTTACAACCGCACTCAGCATTTTGATTCTTTTTCTTTTCCAAAATCGCTGACGCTTTTCAGGACCCCACCGATCTTTGTTGGTTTCGAAGCGCATTTTTCACTTTTTGTTTTTTCTATAAGCAGCTACAGCATTTCCATTTTATTTCGTGTAGGAGTACTCATTTATTTTATCAGAAAGCCCCCCCAACCATACCATATTTTGTTTGTTTCCTTCCCTTGAGTTGAATAGAAGCGACCGCAGCATCGCTGCTTGTAGTTGACTCGTCTAATAGTAATAAATGCTCTTGTTTTTTTCATACATGAAGACTCACACGATCATTCGGCTCCTACTTCCACCTGACCAGGTTGTGATGTCATACTTGGCAACATATTAAGAAAACCCGACCTTGGCAACATATTAAGAGTGTCGTCGTCCTCTGTGTCATCTGGCAACATGTTCTTGCCCGGTTTTTCGACGGACGATGAGCAGTGGGCGGCAGCCGCAGCTGCGCAACAGGACCCTCGACTTCTTGAGTCCTCCGGATCAGATTCAGACTGGGACCCCGGGCTGCGAAGTGTGAGTGGTGTGTTGGATGTGTACGCGAAGATTGCGGATTTCGGGGTGGCAATCCTGGATGTCCTGGTCCTCCAGCACATTCCGAAAGACCACCCGAAGCTAGCCCCCATCGACGACGAGGATGACAGTTCGGAGGACTCGTTCTCCACCTCTTCGTCGATGTTGGAGCGCCGAGCGTCCTTCGAGTTGGACTCTCCGCCCGAAGACGTGTACGAAGAGGAGGATGCTGACGAGCTGCAGAACTTTTATCAGGACGCCGAGGCCCAACAAGAACAGCTAAAGCAAGTGCAGCAAGGTGGAGCTCTTGTTTTGCCACTCCCGAGCCCCTCAGCGCTACAGGACCAGGAAGTACTTCTAATGAACAAAGGTGGAAATAACTATTGCGAGGTGAACGACGGTGTTAAGAAGTCGGTGCAGCATTCGCGCGACCGTGACGGATTGGAGGAGGAGGCGGTTAAAAATGGGCAAGAAAGCATTTTTTCCAAAAAATCATCGCCGCGGGAAAGCCAGGCCGAGGCCGAGAACAATTCTGCTGTGCAGGAACTAGCGGACGTCGAGTCAGTCTCAGCCCTGCAAGAAGCGTCATTCCTCGTAGAAGATGAAGAGGGAGAAACCACTCCCCACAATGGCGTGGCAACCAGTAGTCTGGCCGCAAACGTGGATGAGACGGAAGAGTTGAGTCCCGTAACCATCCGACAGTCTGTTCTTCAACAAGAAGAAGTCCTCGGAGAAGCTGAGCTGCAAGCATCTGCTCCTCGCGAGTCGCTGGAAAGAAACAACGAGATGAAGCCGAGTGATGAAAACGATGCCAGTCGCAACCAGATGCTGGCGGAAGAAGGAGCGCGGAAAAGCCGCGTTTTGACCGCAGGGGCGGTGTTTGCCCGGACGCTGCTTGAGAAGCGCGCCCGGTCGCGCTCCGCGGGAGGCTTCAGCCCGAAGTATGGATACATGACTTCTTACCCCCATGGGACGGATGAGCATCATCAATTGCGTGAATACAACTTCACTCTGAACGACACTGCACCGTCTGCGATTATAACACACCAAGCTGGTGGGAGAAGCCACCGGTCGCGTGCAGATTCGAACTCACAGGTACTCCGAACAAAAGGCAGAAGCTTGTCGCTCGATTTGTATAATGCGGCGGGGCCCTCGTCGAGAACGAAGGTAACCTGCAGGAGAGGGAATAAGGGAGCGGCACGCTCGAGTATGATTGCAGATAATCATGCTGGCAGCAAAACGACGAGCAACCACCAGCTGTCCAAAACTGAGAAGAGCAACCGGAGTTCGCCTCAACAGCCACCGGTCTTAGTACGGGAGAACCGAAATAGTCCGGCCGTAGGACAAAAATCCTCGTCTACTTCTCCGCTCCGAACCAAGAAGCCGCACGCGAAGAAGTCGTGGTGCCCTTATCTCCTGTGCTGCTGCTGTCCGTCCGTGATTTCGAGAGTGTGTGACTCGGTGGCGGCGGGCATCGGTAACCGGGTCGCTGCGATGCGAGGAGCCGTGCTCGGCGGCGTCTGTGACTTCTTTCTGCCGTTGCGGCACCGCCCCCTGCGGGACCGAGCGCCGATATTCGTGTGCAGCAGCTTGTTGGGAATCATCCAGACTGCAGCCCAGATCGGACTTCTGGGTCCCATCGGATTACCCTTCCAGACTGTCTACACGCTGACCTGCATCAGCTACTACCAAGGTACAGTGATACATAAACAGATTATACCACTTTCATCAAACTGAATTTCTTGCTCGATTTCTTCTTTTTTTGATGTTTGTCGTCTGATGTCAAGTACAACTACCTTGGCGATGTGTCGTGAGTCCTTAGATAGATTCCTGCCTTTCAAGAACTCCCAGCTCTGTAATGTCAAAAGGAAAAGCGCAGTGATAGATATAAACATCAAAAACTCAACCACAGCCGTCGTAACGCCGCCTGGTTTCATTCCGGAGAGTTGGTGGATCGTGGGTCCCGGGGTGACGTTTGAGCGCAAGCGGAAGAATGGGGACTACCGCTACTGCACGATGGAGCGCGTTTACAAGCCGGACCGAGCGCACTACTGTCGGACGCAGCAGCGCAACGTGTTGCGCATGGACCACTACTGTGGTTTCCTGAACAACACCATCGGTATCCGCAACCACAAGCTGTTCATGCTGTTCCTGACCTATGCCAGCTCCCTGTCCGCGTGGACGGCCTATCAACTGCTCACCCGGGGCCCGGGGTTGCTGGCCCTCGCCACGACTGGCGCTGCTGGAGCAACAACGAGCGCCGTTGTAATTTCGCCGGGGGGACTCCTATTCCACGTCGGGACCACAGGTATCGCGACCATGGTGTCGTTTGGAGCGCTACCCTTCTGCGTGTTCACGATGTGTCTGGCGGTCCGAAATCAGACCACCATCGAGTTCGTGGAAGGCAGTCGCGTCCTCACTCGTCGCCTCGCGGTGTGGGAGGCCCCGCTCGAGGTTATCGCGCAAAGTAGCAAAAGTCCATTTGGTGCGGGTAGTATCGTCCAGAAAGAGTTTCTGCGGACCCAGCAAGTGCAGTTGAATACACCCGCCTCGAGCGCGCTGGCACTGGCTGCGACGCCTGCGTCGGCGGTATTGGTCCCGCCGATGCTGGTGAACAAGGGCGACGAAGCGGCCCAGTTCAGCGACTTTCTCACGCCGAAGCAGAAAATCAACGGAACTTCTGCTGCGTCGGAACTACGACCAGACAATTGCAGTAACAGCCGCGTGGAGGTCGAAGAAGAGGACAGTTTGATGAACACAAGCCGCACCGTCTTTGAAGACAGCACCCCAGCAGTTACTAGCCAGTCGCTGTTAGACTTAGACAACACTACGGCACCTCTGCTGGCAGATATTACGTCAATTTCCCAGCAGCCGTGGGGCGGTTCGCCGGGCGCTAGCGGAGTAGAGAAGCAAGCTGCAGCTTCCAACATGTTGGCCAAGAGTAGCATGCCTTCTACCCAGGACGTGGTCGTGTTAACCGAGCCGACCGCGCCCGCTCCTTATATGGATTGTAAAAATGTCTGGGTCTGGAAGGTTGCACCTTGTGATGCTATGTTTCGACTCTAAAAAGATTTGTATTGCATGACCAGCAAGAGGAGTCCAGTTTTTGCTACGTCGGGAGGGCATTTGTCATGCGGAATAGGCATCAGGAGGCCTTCTAAAAATCTGTGATGCTAGGTCCCGCATTCCAGACCTCATGGGTCATGGGAAACCTGCATGACAAACATGCACTTTTCCAGACCCAGACATTTTTACATTTGATACCTTACGCTGTGCACCCACGTCGCGCCGCACCTGGACGTCAGGCCACGTTTCTCTGCGATGCCCCCTATCCTGTGTAAAAACGTACCCACAGCCACACCAGAGTTGTAATGCAAATCTGCATGCTGAAAATGTTTCTCATGCGGAGCCCCATGAGAAGCGTTTTCTAGTCGTGTTTTGCAATTTGTCATGCTCCAATCAGCATGGTGTGCTAGATCTGTGATGCTGCTGAGCTAGCTCAAACAGCACTACACTACGAATCCAAATTTGTCATGCAAAACAGCCAAAACTTGTGGATTTGTCTAGCCGATTCCCCATCTTGACTATGGTGTGGGTACGTTTTTACTCAGGATACCCCCTACGGAGGCTTCAGTGCTTTTCACAACCTAAAGCTACTTTTTGGCCCAAGCTACTGGGCGTGGTTGCTGCCTGTGGAACCCTATAACGGGGACATTGCGCCCTCTGCAGGAACCTACTTTCCTGTACATCCGTCGAAGGTGCAAAAACGTATTCGCGCTGAATAACGCACGAAGTATCTGTAGCAGCTACGTGGTTCTCGTTCTCGCCGTTGGTTTTTTATTCAAACGCATACCACAGAAACAGATGAAGATCGTTGTCATACATACGCATACTATACAGACATCATACCCACAGCCACAGGCACAACTGCACAGAGACATTATTCAGGCATCGTCGCGCTTTTCTGTTGATCAGGAGAACCTTTTCTCAGCCACTGTCAATGTTACAACGCCATTCATATTCTTGCCCCACTCTCAGCGAGTAGCAGTAGAGCGACCTGCTGTAATTTTCAAGTTTCCACTTTCTCTCTCGAGTGGAGCTCTTTATTCCTACCTTTCAACGTGAACAAAGCTGCCCCAACGCGGAATGGTGAATGTCGATATGTACGATGTTGAAATAAATGTTGAGTCTGGGAGGTACCACGACGCAGTTTCGATCGAAGCACGCAAAGCGTGGGGAGCAATGGAAATACCATGCATTCCACGTCACGTATTAATTGTTCAACTGTTGTGCGATTTTGATGAAGATCAGAGCGTTTTCTAAAAGAAATTTTTCTGTAATTTACGCGTGCGTGAGCGCGCCGCAGCGGGTGTATTCATATCTTCTTTCTTCCGAACACACGATCACGAAGATGTTGCTGGTGGGCGTCATCAACAAGTGCAACTCAAGATCTAGCAGGCGACAAAAAAGATCCTCTGATTCTGCCAGGTCCTCATGATTGTGGTCACGCGTGTCGCTGTCGCCGAGTCTTCAACTGTTAGATCTGCTGAGACTAAGTAGTTCTGCAGATGATGATGAGGATCTGGATCTGTGGTCCGCGATAGGGATGTGACTCGCTCGTGTCGTCGTACAGGAAAAGTTCTACGAAGTAGCCAATAATGCAAATTCCAACCGAACACCAACAGTCCCAATGTGATAGTAGTGTTGAGAAATAATTAGTTGGTTTATGGGAGATAATTTTTCGATAACATAGGAATAGCGCCGTTGCTGGCGCGAGAAGCGCCCCGCAACGGTCGCCGCATGGAGATACAAAACGTGAGGCCATCATCTACTTTAAGTGAAGCGTTAATTATGGTTGGAAGCGGAGTCACGTTTTCAAGTTGGAATCACGTTTGTGGAGTCACGTTTAGAGCTGAATCAAGTTGATGGAATCAGGTCAGCAGTGTTTGGGCTTGGGGCTTAGGGTCTAGGGTCAGCAGTGTTAGGGTCTAGGGTTTGGGGTTTCTGGTCGTCGGCCAGGGCAGCCGCCGCCGGCCCAAGAAACACCAAAAAGAAACTCCAGGCGAAGCAGAAGTCGCGACAATTGAGAAACTGAATGAATTTTGCGCACTAGCACTAGGAGCAACCGGCCATGGAGAGGGACATCGGGCAGGATAGGGATGGCGATAGGCCGTCGCGTCCCCGGCGACACTCGTTGACGCACGACGGAACAAGCGAGCGACTTTTGGATACCAACAGCACCAATCCAGTGGTGGTGCCCAAGTCTGTCGCCGCGGCTATGCCGGCAGCTTCCTCGAGTGAACTACATCAGAGCCCCACTCCGTTTGTCGACACGCACTGCCACGTCGAGCTGATTGCCGCGTGCGCGGAGCGCGAGAAGCGGCTGGACGGGCTCCTGCCCTGGGACGAGCTACCGATCGAGCGGATGGGGATGTGGCGCAGTCACGGGTGGACCCGGGAGAAGTTTCAGCGCACGATCGAGGGAAAAAAAATCTACGGCCCCTACAGGAACCCGCATTTTCCCGCGTTTTACAAGCCCTGGCGTGCCTTGACGAAAGACCAGCAGCTGGCCGCGCGGTTTCTGGGATGGGACGGCGCGCACTACAAAGGTTCCCCCGACAACTGGACGTTCAAGGATGAGTACGACGAGATGTATTCCACCTCAAAGGGCGGCCAGGGCCACCCCCACCAAGTCACTGTGAAGTGGGCGGACTTCAATAAGTACCACGACGGGTGGTATTCCAAGCTCTCCGGGAAAGAGCGCGTTGCCTTCGCGATGCTGGGCATAAAAGACGCCTGGACCTTCTGCAACTTCGTCTGCGAGCCGTGGGAGGTGAGCCGCAACCTCTGGATGCGGCGCCAGGCGGTCTTGCACGACGTCGCGTACTACTACCCCGACGGTCACGAGTGGCATCAGAAGAAGGAAATTGAGGCAAAAAAAGAAATTGTACCTCCCACAAGAATTACTTCCCAGCCCGGGAGTCGTGGGCAGCTAGGCCAGACATCAGTGGAAGATGTTGCAGGAGAAGCTCGTCTCAACACCGAACAAGTAGGGGACCACAATGGAAATGTTGAGTCGGACGTTGACAGCGAGGTGGACCAATTGATGTTGCGCTCGCCGAAGAGAGAGTCCTGCAAGCGGTTTTTCAAGCGGGAGAGCCACCCAGAGGAAACCAGTGTGTTGGTCCGGGCACTGCGGATTCCCTACGGTTGTTGTTCGCGAGGCTCGCCGTGGAGTAAAAACGAGTGGCGGAAGTGGAAACAAGAGCAGGAGAAACGCGGGGAGACCACCATGTACTCGGAAAACGAGTGGGATAAGTTCTTCAACGAGTTGCCAGAAGGTGGTGGTGGTCGTTCTACAGCTGCGGCTTCATCTTCCGGTACAGGTGGTCGTGGCCATCTTCCGAGGGACACCGGTTCGTCGAGTTCTTCTATGACGACCAGTTTGTCACAATCATCATCATCCCAAACAGCCACAGGCACAGTACCTAGTACCTCGGCTCGACGTGAGTTTTCGTCTTCGCCAACCACGACAAGCCCGTCGACCTGCAGTACCGAATCCCCGCAATCGTCGTGCGTTGCCACAACTTCTTCCGTAACGACGGACGACGACAGTTTATTTCTGGGGCCTACCAGTGACGAAGCAAACCTGCCGCGGCAAGAAGCAGCATGCGACCTGATGTCTTTTCTGAGGGAACGCATCCCGGAGAAGAGTCCTGAAAATAACGACACTGAGAATGCGAGTGCAGCAGCTGCGCCTGAAGATGTTGAGAAAGTGGCGATAGACGATGAAATTAACTGGCAGTGCAGCGGAGTTACCGCTGGTGGACAGACGGTCATCGTCCGGCGAGAAGACATGCAGAACGGCAGCCGCGACCCAACGAGGTCCTACCAATGGTTCGAAGTAAAGGCGCTCCGTCTGTGGGTGTTCTGCGAGGTCGTCGATGACCGGTATGGACCATTTCCGAACCACATACAATCGTTTCGCGACACGGACCAGACGAGGGAAAAGCGCGACAAGCCCCTTCATCCCGGGGGCACTTCCAGTGACCAAAGCGAACAAAAATCTACTTCTTGGCAGAGTAGAACTAAAAGGTCTACTGGCACGACGGATAAAGTAAAGTGCCACGCTTGGAATGACTTTTACAACGGCTACGAAGTTATCCAGAACTGCCCTGCGCTGTTGCGGTCTCCCAAGTTAAAACAGTACTACGACCGGATTGGCCGCTACGAGACGCTTCGGCACGAGGCGAAGAGCTCGGTGCACGACTATTCGGTGCGGAAAAACTTCTACGACCCGGGCAAGAACGAGTTGCCGTGGCTGGACTGGTATGTCGAGCGGGGGCAGTGCAACGTCTCGGGACACGAGATGGAGCTGGTCTCCCGGCTCGGAATCGTGTACAACTGCATCACGCAGTTCTGGCACGTACCGCCCGCCTACCGCAACCGCCCGTGGTGGTCCTTGGCACCGTGGGAACGAGAGATTTTTTTCGAGTTGGGCCTCAAAACCGAACCTGAGTACGACTACTGGCAGCAGTTCGTGGACGTCACCCATACGGACACCTTCCATCCTATGGAAGCGTCAGAATCGAAATTCGCAATATCGAAAAACTTGTGATGCACAAAATCGATGCCAGTTGGGGTCTCAGTTTCCAAATGGCGCATGACAAATTGCGGGAGCACCCAAATCCAATCTGTCATGCTGTTTGGGCAAAGAAGGCTGCTCCTGTCATGCTACTCTGACAGCACATTGCATAGGCCTAAACAGGCTTGCAATCGGTCTCATATGCCTGCTCCCCAATACAGGCCTTCAGTGCTCTACATTTTATGCATCACAAACTTTTCGATTTTGTCGATTTCGATCCTGACAGTTCCATACACCCCCGCCGGGCCGATTACCACCCGCCAAACTTCGACTTCGCGACGAGAAGAAGCGGAAGTACTAGCGAAGAACTACCGGTAGTGGCGGCAGAAGGTGAACAACGGCCGCGTGGCGACGTCGATGAAGTACCACGACGGCCACGTGTCAGGGAACCTCCGAACGAGAGGCCACCTCCGCCACGGGAAGTAGCCGACGGTACTACTACGCCCGGACTGCAGCGGCCATCGAACGACCGACACCGAAGAGCATCTCCGGTCGCTATCGAGCAGTACAACTCCCCGGAGGAACGTATTTTCACCGTGGAAGACTTGCTGATGATTATGCATTGCAAACTCCAACATGTCTGGACCTGGAAGATCGACTCGCGCATTTGCCATGCATCTCTTGGCTCACACTCACACAGAATGAGCAAAGAACCATATCAACAGATTGTGCAAGAGCGTCTTAAGAATGCCTATTCCACGTAAAGAAAAAGTTCGTCCTTCTCCTTGCTTTGCGTAGCAAGAAATGGCCGGCTTGTGGCTTTCATGCAATTCAGATGTTTGCACGATCCAGAATGGCTGGCATGTTGACATCAAGTTGCAACGTTCTTCCAGACCCAGACGTATTTGCGATGCATACGGATGCGCATGATTCAACTGAACGAACTGTTGATTCGACTGCTGCTCCCGACGCCCCCGAGGCCTTCGGAGAGGGTTGAAACCATCTTGCGGTTTTTCTACGACAACTTTAACTACACCCGAGACCTGGACGAGTTTTTTCCCCTTTACGTCGACGGGGGTATCTATCAACCGGAAAAAAGCTAGCACGCAACAATAACGAAAAAGAAGTACTAGATAAATCTGTCTGTGTCTGAACTCCATGATGCTATGGGCAGCTCGCTCGCCGTTGACAGTTTATACTAAAAATTATTGTGATGTTTTTGCGTTTACACAGCTTGATAGGTGATATGCTAGGTTTTTTCTGTAGGATGGCCTCGACCGGACCGAGCTCGCGGTGCGGCACGAGCGGGCGCGCGAGCGGGCGGACGAGGAACAGGACGAGGCCCGAGCGGAGTTTCCCAAGGGACACTACGCGTTAACGCGGGATAAGAACACTGGCAACGTGTATGCGCACTTTATTCCCCAAAAGAAGCACTACGACGATCGCACGGAGGACATTGCGAGGCAGGCTCGCGGAAAAAGAGGTCCCTCGAGCAAGAAAACTATGCGAGGATCCCTCGACCAAGATATAATTGAGACAACCGAGAAACAACAAGCTAACGCGCTCGCTCTATCTCCAACAAGGGAGCGGCAGCAGGAGCAGGAGGGGCATCGCTTGGCGACAGCGAGCTGCTTCTCCAATCTGGAATTTTGGATCTCCACCGACGATGTGAGGTCCTGGATGTGGCGCTATCTCAGCGAAAAAATTTTGGGCTGCAAGCGACGCGCAAATCGGAAAACTATAACGGAGAGTGCGAATAAGGATAATACGTCTACTCCGAGTGCAGCAGCAGCAGTCAAGAGTTTGCAAGACCTGTACAAGCTTCGGCACGAGATAGACCTTCTTGGATTGTCGGGGGGTGAAGCAGGTACCCTTCTTGTAGTGGAAAATCTTTTTGTACCGTTCAATAACAGAAAGAATAAAACGGACCGTTTGTTTCTTTCACAGTTTCTGTCCCCATCCAAAAAGAATACAGGTAGTTCAGGACTTTTTCTTTTGATTTTACATGATAGGTGTATTGGGTCAGGGCGGGATCGGGAAGAAACCGAAGTCCAGCTCCGACGTCGACACGCCTCCAGTTTTACCCCTGCGCTCAACATTCACTGCCCCGACCTATTACTGCGACTACCTCGTGACGTCCATTTGTGACGAGCACGCCGTAGAGCCCGTTCTGGATATCCTCGCAACCGGTACCTACGCCGAGCGCGTCTGCCTCTCCTGCGGGATTCATCCGAAAAGCATCGGGTTCTGGGGTTCGGAGGGAAACTACCGGCAGCACCCGGATTACAAAGACTACATGCGCACCCTGGAAACCAAAGTTTTACCGCTCTGCGACGTGTCTGAGCACTGCATGAGAACGCTTAAGTGCAGCGTTCCCCGGTTGGACGGTGTTACGTTGCAAGAAAATAAACATTTGAGGCTTCAAGAACCTTGTTACGATGCTCCTTCCTTTTCAGGTCCAGCCGCCACCGCCAGCTGTGCGCCGATGAAAGGTGGGCTTGGATACTGTGCTAAGATTTGTTTTTTCCGGCCGTGGCCGAAATTGAGGTGGATCGGAACCCTGCACGTTTCTGATCTAGAAGTAAGGTAAACGACATGTTAAAACGATTTTGTTTCGGTTTGAGATACTTTATGATACTGTCACCGGAAGATGATCATGCTTCCTCAAATAAACAAAACACAGGTGCTGGTACTGAAAGAAAACGGCTGAAGCTGGTGGCTTGGGGGGAGATTGGGCTTGATTTCTCCCATCGTGTTATGCAGACCAAGGTCGGGCCGAACATTCGTGTCGCACAAAAGGCTGCCTTCACGGAACAGATTTTGCTCGGTATGTATCGACACAATAGAAAATTTTCCTTTTATACCCGGTCGGTTTTTTAGCTCCAGTGTCACCAGATAAATGTTTTGCGACGTCCTTTCCTTCGTCGTTAAATAAAGGCCGGCAGCGAGAAGTCGGAAATCGTCGCTCAGTTGTTTAGATTTGCCTTCCTCCACTTCGACATTTTCTCCCAGGTGTGCACAAGTACCGGCTTCCCCTGCAGATTCACAGCCGGTCGGCGGAACCCGATACGGTTGAGATAATGTATGGCGCTTCAAACGTTACATTCTCAACTGTTACATGAATTTGTGATGCAAGAACAGCAACACTGAAAGGGGCAAGCTTGCACCTTTCGCATTACAAATTCGGCACAGATTTCAATGCTGTTTAGCCCTTCGAGAATTTGTCGTGCGGAGTAGCTTGGTTGTGGTGTGGCTGATGGCAATTTTGCATGACAAATCACGTAACAGTTGAGAGTGTAACGTTTGAGAACTCCATATAATGTTGCGGTACGTGCCCCGCGACTGGCCGGTGCACATCCATGGGTGTTTCAACATATGACAGTGCACAACTCCCCCTCCCCCTCATTTGTCATGCAAAATACCCAGTCCACGTCGCGTCCACCCTTTGCCTCTTGGCACTGTTTGCATGACAGGTTCTGGTAGCCCGAATAGCACTACACTCCAGTGCAAATTTGTCATGTAAAACTTGCATTCTTTCTGACGCTTGTATTGCCGTGTATGCTATACAAATGAGGGGGAGGGGGAGTTGTGCGCTTTCATACAACAACGACGACTTTCTGAAGAAGCTTCTCCGCACCTTCTCGCGATGCTACATTGGCGTCACCTGTGCGCTGGAGAACCCGAACGCGATGCTCTACTACACGAATGACCCGAAGTTGAAATACGTCGACGACGACGTGACCGAATCGGCGGAGAATACTAGCGATGATTTTTGTTGTGAGCCAGTGATGGTACTTCCCAGTCCTTTTGCGAAAAAAGGCATTTTTTCTCGCGGCGGAACCGGAAGTGGTGGAATAAGTATCGAACAAGAGGAAGTCTCTGGAAACAAACGCTTGCTGCGGGGGGAACACGAAGACAAGAGTGCTGTTACCGGCACTTCTAATAGTACCCAACAGTTATCCCAAGCAAGAGCAGAACCCCCCACGCCGGAGAAAATAAAAAAGAATGTGCATGTATTCGAAACTCCGCTGATGCGACAGGTGCGGACCATCATTCCGCTAAGCCGGTTACTGGTGGAGACAGATGGCCCATACCTCTGCCCCGGAGAGGACTGGACGACAAATTTCAGTTACCCCGCACTTCTTCCGCGCGTAATACAGACGGTTGCGCGGCTGAAAGAGCGCCCAGAAGGTGAGGTCGCGAAAATACTCCGGAAAAATTCTTTCGATGTGTACGGTATCTAAAGAACAGAACTAAAATTTACCACGAAGATGAAAAATAGTGCTACATCGTTCTGCGCAGTAGATCAACCTCCAAAACGCCACATAATTTCTACTTTTGGGTGGAAAAGTATTTTTACAAGAAAAGACTCTGCGTCTTTATGGATTACATTTGCTGCGACTTATGTTATCGTCTGCATATAAATATTATCGTCTGCATTCTTTGATTTCTGCATGTGCATACCCTGGCTTTGAATGTTTCATCCCCTTTCTAGCCTTTATGGTTCAACTTCAAGATTACGATGACTGCCACACTTTCGGGGAGTCGCGCTTTTCATGGCATTCATCGAGTCTTGGAAGCGCAACACAAAGTTGAACATTTTTTACAGAAAGTGCGAAGAAGTGCTCATCTGCTCGGCGATTGTCCACACAGTTTAATAATGACATGGCGCATAGTTTCCTGTTTGTGCAACAAGCACGGCCGTTGTGCTCAGTAGCGAGATAAATGTTTGTTCGACATGAAAATACCCCCTGGCACCTTCGTTTTGTTTCTTTTTGTACATGATTGCGTATGCGTTGTTCGTTTTTTCTTCGTGCGCATATAATCCTATCGTGCTCGTCATAATCGTCTTTGTCTCCGGCGATCATCGTTGTCGTGCCAGATGGCCAAAAAAGGCTCAGAAGTATTTTTTTTTCTGGTCGTTCGCGTGCTGTCACGGTCTGTAAAAGGAGGCGAAAAAAAGGCGATGAGTATTTTCGCCATCTTGTTTTTTAATGATTCTGATGCAAAGCCTCGAATAACGTCATTTCCAACAAAGTACGCAGTTACAAAATCCCAACCCACACCCAATTACACGCCTACCCACTTGTACATTATCGCTACACACTTTCGTGACCGTGTCGGTGACTCTACACCTTAAGAAGAAAGACGAACTTTTCAACCGAATCGGTCCCTGCAAACGAACCCATCCTATTTCTACACCGTTTGATGCAAAATGCCACCGAAGAACAAGGTAAGCACAACCACCAACTCCAAAAAGCAAGGCGGGAAGGCAGTTGCGGTTCCCGTCGCAGGGGAGCAAGGTCCGGCTTTTCGCAGCTTTCATTGGCGCAGTCACCGGATTGAGTTTTTCGTCTACAGCAAAGGAGGTCCACGAGCGAGCGTCAATACGACGGTATGCGCGCACGTGACGGAAAAAGGTACAACTGGAGCCAGCAAAAGTACCGGTATTAACAAGCGTGCCGCAGCAGCGAAGGCGACCCCCAACAAAGCTGACGTGATCCATGCAAAAGAGGAGAAAGAACTCAAGCGCCAGGTCGAGAAGCGGCTCGGACAACCGCCCGGCAGTCTCGACGACTATCTGAATGAGCTCGGAATATGGCGCAGTTCAGATGTGCCTGTGCCGGCCGGTGGTGGAACAACGACCAGCAGCAAGCCGTCGCCGTCGCTGGCACCTGCGAATAATTACGCCTTTGCTGAAAGCGCAACCGGCTACGTGGGTACGAAAGAAGGGGAGCAAAACGAAATACGGAACACATTGCCAAAGCCCTCGCCGACTCGCGTGTTTTCTACTTCGCAGAGATCTTCAGACCTGACACCGCACGACCAGAGGGAAGATTCGTTCCTCTTCAAGAGTTCACTTTCGTTTGGGACTAGCGCAGCATCCAGCGCCGGGAGCTTTGGCTCCTCTGTGTTCGGAGCTCCCGGGGTCTCGTCCGGCCGCGGAGCAACAGTTTTTGGAGGTAGTACTACTAGTACAACCGCAGGCGGATCTACTACTACTTCAAGTGGTATCTTCCCAAAAAATACAATTCCGCAGCCAATACAGCACAACTCGGTATTTTTCGGCGCGGCGCCGTGCGGTGCCTCCAGTAGCAGTAGTAGTAGTGCATCACTCGCCGGCGGGAACATTTTCCTGGGATCAACTTCTGGACAAACACTTCTACCCGGTGGTGGTAAAGGTGGGAAGCCATACGCTGCCGGGGCTTCCGCTAGTCGAAGTACCTTCGTTCCTTTTACAAACGCAGGATCTCATCACGAGCCCGTAAACCGGTCACCCCGGCTAAGTCCGGTCGGCGTTGTTCCAGGTTCTCCTGGTGGAACATCTTTGAAGATGAACAGTGTGCCAGATGTAATCCCGCAACGCACGACGAAATTGAGTCCAGCGAGAAACGTATCAACTTCGAGTGTTGATGTAAAAACCCCGCCAGCGCCAACATCGTCCTCCAATGTGGGTACGGGAAGCGAGCAGGCGAGTGAGGACGATAATGCACTAAAGGCGAACGGGATGACCACCGGGCCACCCACGAAAAGGCAGAAGACGTCGGGTAGAAGTAATTCCCCGTCCTCGCGCGCAGCACTTGCGAACCGCATAGGAGCCGTGCGAATAGCCAGCGTCGACGAGGCATTGTCCATTCTTGGCCTCCCGAACATGCCCCGCGAAAAAAGTGCACTCACCACTGCCTGGCGCCGCAAGGCGCGCGAGTGCCACCCAGACAAGTCCTCGGTCAAAGAAACCGCCTCGGAGCACAACTTTCAGCGCGTGCAGAAGGCGTACTCCTTTCTGGAAAAGCGAGTGAAGTGAGCAAGTGGGTAAATTCTACCTCGAGAGTTTGTTTACTAGCGCTTATTAATTCTTTTATTTGGTCTTATGATAGATTGATACTTACCTTACGTTTGTTTCAAGCTGTTTGTCGTTCTCTCTATCGTTTGGGTTTGTCGTTGTTTCTTGACACGTTCAAAAAAATATTCCAGTTGATCTGGAAAACAAAAAGATGCGGCAATATGATCTCGAAGTACAGTAGAACTGCGCAGTCTCACGAGGCTTCTTCTTAAGTTCGATCTGGCGCCAGCCCTCCTGGAAGGAAAGAAACTTCAACTGCAGAATTTGCGTGGAGGAACCTGTTCGCGAAAATAAATTAGTCGTGCAATATTATACGTGAAGAGAACTCGTGATCATTCATCGTCACCCACTGCTGTTTGGGACGTACGTTCGTGAAGAAAGTGTCGTGGTAAAATTTGTTTTTCTCTGTCGTATGACTTGGGTTTATCTTTATGTTTGATTCACCAAGCAAGGGCCAAAATCGTCCAAGGCACACAAACGTTCAGCACTTTTTCGTAGAGGACGTGGGCGTTCGTACTCGTACAGGATCCGCGAAACAAGTCTCTCATGGCAAGAAACGTCCACGGTAGCCGAGGTTGTTTCGTTCTTGGGTGGTACAGACCTGCGAGGGACTCTCGAATGAGCGTTTGCACATCGAGGTCGGTGTTGAGAGCAGGGGAATCCACAATTCGATTTGTAGTGTCGATTTTTCAATTATGCAAGCTTCTCTGGCTGAATTCTGAATCACAGGAACAAAGAGGATTTCGTCCCATAACTGTACCAGCGTAGAAAACAAGGGCACCAAGATTTTTGGCGAACAAGTTTAGCCAGACGAGCCACAGTGAAGTAGTTGTCGTTTCGTGTACTAGTACTGCAGTTGATACAACGCATACCGAGGATCTCCATTCGATCTAATTGGTTCGTTTTGTGTGAAAAGTATGCCTTTGATGTAAGAACAGTTCCAGTACCAGTACCCGTACCGAAGCAGCACGCAGCGCCAGTTCGACATTTCAACGTCACCCGCTCGCCCAGAACAGCTTTCCTCTTTTTCCAGGATATTCTCCAGTGGCATCAAGTCACAAACGCGGTAAAAATTCTCCCAAACAGTCTTTCATTCCACTTTTTGTTGCGGAACTTTAGTACCGAACTGCAGCAGCCTGACGGCCTTCAGTTGCGAATCGTGGTTTGATCTCTGCGCGTAGCAACTCCTCACGAACAACAAGAAGGAAGGGACTTTTCTCGACGAACGCTCAAATCGATAAAAAGGAGGGCAACGACGTCCAACAACTAAAGGCCACCAACAGCCAACAGAGGGAGACAGCGACAGCGGCAATTTCGCCGCCTGTAGCTTTCATCTGCGACAACGAAAATAATCGGCACATTAAGAAGTGAGTGTGTGCCACTGCAGGCTGCCTGACTCTATTGCGGTACGCAACTAAGAAGCCACCGTCGAGGGAAGCTTCTCACGAGGAGCAGGAGCACAATCAAACTGCGACAGCTCCAGTAGCAGTGCACAGAAAGTGAAAGCGCCGATCAGGCGGTCAATTGGAAGACGCCTTCATCGTTCTCTCTCGACGCGGCCGCGGTAAGAAAGTAGAAGACCCGACTCGCTCGAACAGGCTGTTCGCCTTGCGGGACGACAATACAAGGAGCGCAAGCGAACCACAACAAGTAGTTCAAGATGAGGAAAGGGACGAACAAGAGAACAAATGTTTCCTACGGGAACCCAATAATAGCGGACATCGAGCATCAGAAAATGATGCTGAGGTACTATCCACCGTTTTTTGAAGATTTCTTTCTGTGCTGCATGCTAAGAGATGACTCCGCGGCCTTTGATGACCAAGGTGAATGATGAGGATGATTCAGGTTGTGTCTATATGTAGTGTAGAACCTCCGAGATGAACTAAGATTTTTTATGGAGTGAAAACGACGCACGACAGGCACCGCGAGCAGCTGAAGAAGATGCAGTGCAGCATCGACAATAATCCACCAGCACCACAACCACATCTTCAACTTTTCGGACGGGATTACTTCGCAAAGAAGCGCGCGACCACAGAAGCAGCGTTTCAGGATTTGAAAATGATCCAGTCAATAGCAAGAACCATGACCCGGCCAGTAGAAGCACCAAGGGGACTCCGTAATTCTATATGTTTATAAACTGTTTTTTTGCTTGTTTTCCCGGTCGGATGCGAAAGACTGACCAACGTGCTGTCATGGACAAGTTACTTATGATTGATGAAGTTCAAGTTCTGTTTGTGCGAGATTTGATCTAGTAAACGTCGCACGATAACAAATACAGCGTCCGGGCCCATCAAGAGCTTGAATCACTCTCACCGAAAGAAGGAGCTGTTTCGTATCACCATGGAGAATCATCTTCTCCTAGAGCGACTGGAGAAGACGCAGCCGGTACTTACTTACGTTTATTTGATTGTTTTCGCGCGAGTAGTAAGGATCGATCAACATGATGATGATGATGATGAAAGTGAATCATGTGCATCTGCTTGTAGCACGCATTTTTTTAATGCTTCCGTGGCTGTATTTCTATTTTATGAGAGTGTGCACCACATAAGGCTAGCGCTTGAATGACATCGACCGTGAAAAACAAAAATCCAAAACAGATGATGAACAACCAGAAGCTGGAAGAGGAAGCGGTTGCGCGAAGACTACACATGATAAACTGTAGTTACAGTGCGCGGCGAAACGGGCTGTACGACGACCTATTGGGGAAACGTACACACAAACTGAAGTTGTCCAAGACCGGAGCAGAATGTATTTTTGCCACATTTGATACTTTGCAGGCCGCCGTTGACTCGAATGAATTGGAATTTGAAAAATAAATACGCTAAGAAGTTAGAGATGCTAGCTTTCGTCGATCTCTAGCTGAGTCACCATCTACCTTCAAAAATGCTAGTAGGTCCTCCTGAGATCATGTTGAATTTTACTAGAAACACAAAAAATTATATTACCACCAGCCGCTCCGACGTTGCCCGCTATCGAGAATCAGACGCATGCGACGGAGCTTCCGCCGAATGTCGTGCCAGACCCACCAGCTGAAGTCGCACCAGCAGCGCCTGTGGCTGCGCGGCGCGTCGCTACCGGAGGAGACGACGAGGTGGTGGCTACGGACGAGGAAGTCAAGGAGGAGTACGAAAATGAGGAGTTCGAGAAGGAATACGAGGAGGAATTCGAGCAGTCCGATGCTTAATTGCGCACAAGAAGGTGGTCGCAATTCGAATTTTCATCGTACTTGCTTCGCGCTCCTTCAGACTGTTAAAATAACTCTGAGCTATCTTCTACCGCGCTAGTATCTATTCATCGTCGCTTTGATGCTTAATGGTTCCAGATGAGTGTTGCATTTTTGCACCAGCAGATTTATTGTCACAGATATATCAACAGCAAGAACAGAGGTAATCGCGCATTACTATCGCTGTTGCTACGCTAGAAAAACAAGGTTCAAACAGATTGTCAGTTCTCGTTCTACCCTGTTGTCGCGACAAGGCCGCCGCGCACTGTCGTATGCGTGCAGCCTCGTCCTTTTCCCCCGAGGTGGGAAGGGCACTAACCCCCCCAACACGGCATTTTGTCCCCTGTACTTTTTCGTCCCCCATGAACGAAGACAAAGCATCACCCTACGAGAGGACTCAAATTTCGCAGGTATCTGAATAAGTAAATTTTTCGCGCTCTGTGTGCTCACGAAGCAGTATTCTTTCACTCTTTTTAGCCGGAGAGGGAGACAGATGTCAGAAGACCGAGAGAAAAGGAGGTTTTGATTAGATGGACGAACGAGACTTCTAAAACGAATCTAGAGTCTGACACGTGTATACTTACAGCGCAGAAGTGAAGCCGCGTCTTGGACATGTATAAGTCCCGCGAGAGTTGAGAATCAATAAGAGAGTGTGAGAAAATGGGAGTCGGTACCTACATGTATGTAAAGTTTCTCGGTGAAAGCAATGTCAAACGTAGCGTATGTCGAGTACACCTACACGAGCATTGTGCCTCTACCTTGCCAGGAAATGTCGGTACGTACATTTTTTCTGACGCCGGAAAATTGAGTCGTGAAACTACGTGCAACGGTAATATCGTGCAAGAGAGATTTTTTTGATTTCGTGCGATCGTGCAATTCGAATTCCCTCCTCGTACAAGAAGTGAAGTCGAAATAGTTTTCGTCTCCATTGTTGCATTCCCTCACATTTTCGCATGACCCCTGGTGCCCCTCCCTTGCCACTCCACCAATGCAATTTGAATCAAAAAAACTTTAGTCAAGCGTTTTTTTTGGGGATTAATAGACTCCGGTTCGGGCAGCTGTACTAGTGTACAGCTTACTACTAGACGACCGCATAGTCTACAATTCTACATAAAAAAATTGCAAACGCTTATTTTCTCTCACTAAGTTTTAATTTGCTTCACAATATATTAAACCTCATTACAACCCATACCTAATTCTTACTTGTTTTTTGCCGGGAGAACACAATATAACAGTAAGATTACCAATCTTTACCCAACCAACCTCATCCAAAAACAACTGTTGGAAGTGGAGCCTTTGATATTTTCGGTGGAAAATCGATTCAAAACTCCTGCTTCGCCGACGGAAAAATTTACCACCTGTCGTGATCGGGCGAATTCGACGGTGTGTACCATACTCTAACGATTACTTCTACTTTCAGAATAACCCGCACAAGAACTTCTACCTAGTTTAGAAGAAATCGACCCCAGCGGAAATCGAAATGCTTCACGCAGCGAGAAGGGGATTGGCAGCAGGCAGGACGACTTGCTCGTCCACCAAATTTTTTGGGGGGCGCAGCTTCCCTGCCGCTGGCGCAGCTCCGTTGAGCGGTGGAGCAAAACGGTTCTACACGAGTCACCCCAAGGAGGAGGACCCAACCCCCCTGGATGTTAAGTATTGGACGGGCAAGTCCGCAGTGCCGCTCGACAAGTTCAAAATCGACGCCAGCAAGTACGACTTGCAGAAGATTCTCTCCGCGCGGGATGCCGAGGGAAAAGTTATCGCGGATCAGGCCCTGCGGGACACGCAGGTACAACTATGCTACACTTACGATGAAACATTTTCACTTTTTTGTTTGATAAGGTACACTTTTTCTGAATACAGCAATGCACAACGAGCACGAGGGTTGTTCTTGTGCTTGCGCGTCACAAAATCGTTCCAAGGTGGGGCACGAGATGAAAGAAATAAGTACTTCTTAGCTAGAAATAAAATCAAGAATCAAAGTGCTTTCGTCACTATACGGTTTCTACAACAAGGCCCACGATCATATCTCTATTGCACACCACAAAATAAAACTGCAGCTCCTGCAGCAGCACATGGCTGAGATTTTCCAAAACGTCGGCGCGGTGCAGCTGGTGAAGACGGGACTGCACGAGTTCGAGAAGATGCAGGCCATTGTGAGCCTGTTGTTCCCGGAAAAGACCGACTACGAAGGCGGCGCGAACCTGCGCGTCGAGATCGAGCCGAATGTCTACGACACCGGGGCGCCGAAGGAGGCCGACTTGCAGTACCACCACGAGATGGCCTACATCGACGCATCCGTCAAGTGGCTCGCTTTCGGTGCGCTGCACGCCACCAACAACCCTCTGAAGGTACTTGATTATACTACACATAGCAGCTGTTCATCAAATCATCAATTGGATCGTGTTTTGTTGAAAAACGAGGAGGTCTCAGTTTTTATCAACTGCTGCATGAGCATGAAATGGATCATGGAAGGTGTAGAAATGTTTTTGTCTGCAACGACAATCAATAGGCATGTTGATACGATGATCACACAGGGTGCCACCTACATTTCCGAGAACATCGGCGCGACGGAGCGCATTTTGGAGACCTCGTTCGGGCAGAAGCTGAAGGACAAGGGCTGCTGCTACGTTCGCAAGCTGCCGGACCAGAAGTTCTTCACGGACAACAACCTGGACAGCTCGATCGTGTACAACTTCTGGCAGACCTCCACAGGTGTGGAGGACATGGACCAGGCGGCGGAAATCATGCGCGGCAAGGGCCTGGAGGTCGAGTGGGAAAATTCCCCGCTCTTCGGCCGCTACATGGTACTTAGAAACAATTTCGCAACATGTTTCATCGAGTTTTGATTGTCTTTCGTCCAGAAAAAGAGTGTACTAGGTCTAGTACCAGCTTCTAATTATGTGCTGGGACTTAACATCTTGTTAAGATGAGGTACTAGAAATAAATCATTTACTAGAATCCGATTTTCATTTTTGTCCGCGTCCAGGTGACCAAGTACTACGTGGACACGTTTGAGTACGATCCGTTCAACGACAAGAACACGCTGTATGCGTCGGTTGCCGACGACTACGCGTGGTTCGATTCCTGGCCCGGGGTGAAGGAGTTGCCCCACTGGGAACGGCCGCTGAAGTTGACCTTCGGGGACGGCGAGGTGATGACCCGCGACGAGAAGCAGCTGTGGGTGGACTGCTACGACCAGAATGGGATCCCGCTCCTGTGGGAAAAGGGCGACATTGGCATCATCTGCAACTACCGCACGGCGCACGGCCGCCCCCAGTACGCCTTGTCCAAGGGCGAGAAGCGGGAGCTCGGCGTCATGCTCGGGGAAACCTTCAAGCGTCAGGGGGAACTCGACGGAAAATGGTAACAACTTTCAGAACACAAACAAAAAAAAATCCAAAAAAAAATATCAGTATTGATCTGTTTATGCAGTTACAACCATTTTACTTTTTACCTTTTATCAACAGTGGTTTCATAATATTTTAGGTTTACTATGCTATCAGAAATACGACTTTTTATCATTACTCTAGCTCAGCAGGAATACGAATAGGAATAGCGCTATTAAGGAGCGGAATATAATCTCGACTAAAAACAAATCTCGTGGAAGAACGAGTATTGAAGAACATCGTTAGACAATAGTTTCGTATTGAACTAGGAAGATTATGGTCATGAATACAAACACGAAGAGATATCGCAGAAAAGGGGCAGACTCGGGATCTTCTCGTCTCCGCTTCAGCTCCACCCTATGGACTCGCTCCCTTAGGAAAAAGTTTTTCGGGTACTGAAAATTGCACTGACTAGGGTCCGATGTCGCCCTTATTTTGCGGATCTTTGGATGAAAAAGAGCACTAGTTTTGGACCGGATATTGCATGGTATCGAAGATGCAACGATCTTATAGAGAACTTTGTCAACGACTATGATAAAAAACACAAAAAACCAAAAACACTAAATAATGGGACCGAACTTAATCACGTTTTTCGCCATATCGCAAGACGACTGTGTGCAGCACTTGATTCGAGTTTTAGATTTTGCAAAAAATTTAGAAATCATTCATGTGCGAAATTTTATGTGTCAAAAGTTCTTCGGGTCTCATGCGGGCGGCCCTTCGCGAGATCGCCACAAGACCCCGGCGGGAAGTATTGTCTCGGCACCGAAAGGAATATGAGAACAACATTTCTCGTCCCCAACGTATCCCTATAATTTTGTCGGAAATATTCTTTCTACCTATAGTTTCTACCTAGACGTCAGGGAATTAATCGTAATTCGAGTTTTTCCTTCATGTAAAATCTCTGCCGATTACAGTCACTACAGTCACTATCCGTGGCATTCTGCGTCACCTAACTATTGTATGGGAAGGAAGCACGCAAGTGACCACACACCTCATTTTTAGACCTTTGTTTCTTGCCTCATTAGTAAGTATGAAATTCCTCTACCTAGATTCAGACCAAAAACGCAGCTATGTTGAGGTCTTTTGACAACACCTAAGTGCGACAAAGTAAACCTATGCTCTTTTCTGCTACACGACCACCCTGGAAAATAAACGAAGCGAAGCCGTTTTTGTACGATTTTCCGAATGAATGTAAGATAATACGAAGGTAGCGTACTATCAAGTATGAAGTAAGACCAGAGGTAGAGATAGATGCATCCAGGATATTAGTAGACCTCTTTACCAAGCCAGTTGCCGCTGCACAGCAGAGGACTTTTTAGGAGAAGCGGTGCCATCGCTTCTGCAGAAATAATAGTTGCGTGTCTGATTGAGAACTCATTCGATCAAATTTTTCAACTTCGGAGGCTGTCACTCGGGCAGGGGCGTTCTATGTAGCTAGGGCTATGTATGAAATGTAATCAAAACAATTACGTTCTTGTGACAAGCCTTCAAAGACTCTACCAGAACTCTCTCCGGGAAAAAGAACTCTAATATGTCGACTTTCAGGTGAGGAAAAAAAATCGTTTCTGCTTGCTGTAGCTGGGTCGAGAAGAGCAGTGTCAGTTGAAGACACTTCTTTGCGTGGGTCGTGTTCGTGAAGTAAGCTTGATTTTTGATCAGCTGCAAGTAGCTGTTTCTCACTACTCCTACTCTGTTGCAAATTTGGGCGCGAGCTCGTTGCCCTGAGCTCTCTGCAAGTTGGTCGGCCTGGAAACAAGTTGAGAAAAAAAACAAAAGTCTGTTGCAAGAAAAAAACTGAAAAAATCTGTGCTCCGGCGAATGAACTGCACCGCAAGTGGTTCTCCTTTTTTCTCATCAAGTACGCTCTGATAGATTGATCCTACTTGACGCAGTAAAGCGTTTGCACTTCTTTTACAGGTATGATCAAAGTTGCACAACAAAAACATGAAAGGCGCTTGCTTTGTGCGATGATCTCTTTTTTTTTGTTTGCGACAGTCCTCCTCTGTCCTTGCCACTGCCTACCTCCCAAAAGTAAAGATACTTGTTTTCCCCGGACGATCACCTCCCTAGCATTTTTAGCAACATAGATTGCAAAATTACGTATGCAGAAGTATCCACAGCAAAGTAACATATTTGATCTTCGTAAAAACTTGTTGAAATGTGGGCAAAAACTTTTGAATTCACGAGTCTTTTTTCGTCAGTGTGTGTACTACCACACACGCGAGACGCAAAATGGTCGAGTGTCCAGCAGCTCCAGCGAATTCCTCAACGCATCCCAGCATCGATGAACCTCCCACATCCAAATGCTGTACAACCGGTCCCAAACGAGAACCGTCTTCCAGAGTTAGCCACTTGGAGCAGGTGGTGAGGCGGCGCTCCACGTCTCTTCCCGCACCGGTGAGACCTTGCATCGATTCTTTGAAGCGTTTCCTCTTGCGCCTCTTCTGCTGTCACGAAGTCGAAGACAGCACAACACGGGGGAACAAGGATAAAAAAAGCAAAAAGTGCTATCGGAGTTCCTGTTGGCCATTGATTGTCATGGGATCGCCCGAGTCCGAGCACGGCGCCGAACGGGACCAGTTCGGCACGGATGGCGCGAGCAGGCTGCGCAACAAGTTTCGCATTCTCTTGGAGAATCACAGCGGCATCCCGTTCATGCATGACGGCGATTATTTCCCGAGCGGGGCCACCGTCGCAGATGTGGGGAGGAATATCGGACAAAAGAACGTCGAAAAGACCCAGGTAATCCTCAGCTCGAACTACTGCCCGAGATCCGGGGTGGTTTGGTTGGTCGATCAGGAAGCTTTTGAAACCTACTGCGTCGTCACCTTCTATGGCAGCAAGAAAGTGCGCGTTTGGCTCGGAGAGTACGCGAAAAACAGTGATGGGACTTTGATCAACACTTCATCTACTGCCGATGGTGGTGCCTCTGTTCCGCCGGACAGCAGCGCATCAACCAATCCGGGGGCGGCCCCGCGATCCGACCAGGAGCAGCTTCCCTGGGAACTCAAGGACGAACTTGGCACCGGGGCGAAATCGGTCCCAGTGCTCGAGGCGGGCGGGCCGGCGGACGTCGCCAGTGGCGCCGTCAAGTTGTGGACCGTGAATCGCCAAGCGTGGTACGCGCTGAGCGAGGACGGTCGCACCCTGTACATCACGATTTTGCCGTCACTGCGACCCTACAAGATTGCCCAGCAAATAGACTACGATTTGCAGGAGGAAAACGGAGCAGGTGCATCTACTTCAAATAAAGTTCCTGCGCCGGATCATGCTGGTAGAAGTGCTTCATCGCTGGCCCTGATACCGCACGGGCAATCCAATGCGCGCGACGGGCTCAACTTTGGCCCGGGGTTTGCGGACAGCGCGCTGAGCAGCGCAATACCAAAGCCACCCGTGAAACCGAAGCAAAAGACGCAAACGGCGAAAATATCACGCAAACCCATGGGTAGTGCCGACCCCTCTACTGGGGACGAACAACAATTTTCGTACTGGAGACAACAACTCGACGACGTTAGTCATTATGCGCAAGGGGCTCCGACGGAGCTGGCACTGCTCGAGATGGACGGAGTGCTGTACTTTGCCGAAAAAAGCGACAGCCAGAAACCACTCTGCTCCGAACAGGGAGATCTTGTCCCCTTGCACGCACTAGCGGCAGCGCCCGGGCAGGAGCTAATCGTCGTGTTGATGGTAGACATCACCGAAGTAGACCAGGAAGCGGAAGAGACCGCGAAAGAGATCTGGGCCAAGACCCGGCCAAAAGACGCCTGGACCGGACTAAAGCAGGGCGTGGGAAGCATTGTCGGTGGTGCAGCCACCGGCGTGGTAGCGCTCGGAGCGGCAACGGTCGGGGGCGTGCGTGGCGCCAAACCCGGCCTCGGAAACAAAGCGCTGGGCCTAGTGAAAGGACTCGGTGTCGGCCTCGTCGCCGGAGTTGGTACTTTGTTTTGCTGATTGCTCAATGCAACTTTCATTTCCGTACATGTTAAGTTTTGATAAGGGTCGAACATTGTTTACCAGATTCGTCAACCTCTAGCTCTATGCACTTCGTATATAAAACAGCGATGCCCGTGGCGGGCGTTGTTGGTGGCGCCACGCAGATCGTGCGCGGCGTTAAGGCGGAGGCTACCGGGTTCACGGCGAAGCGACAGAACAAGATCTGGGACCCGGAAACCGGGACGTGGGTCAACGTGAATCTCCAGCTGATGGACCAAAACGTGCAGACCGAAAACCGCCTCTTGAAGGACCAGAAAGACGGAACGAGTCCAGGGAACAAATCAAATAACCGGAAGAGCGGGACTGCGGGCAGCGGCGGCAGTGGAAATGCACCGGTTGAGGTAGTGGACACGGAATATTACGACTTGCTCGGCATCGATCCGTATAAAAAGGTGGACTCCGCGGAAATCAAGAAAGCCTACTACAAGATGGCCCGAACCTGCCACCCGGACAAGAACCCCGACGACGAGAACGCAAAAGCGAAGTTCCAGCAGTTGAGCGACGCCTACTCGGTGTTGTCGGACGACCACCTCCGCGAGAAGTACAACAAGCAGGGAAAAGACGCGGTGCTGGAGTCAGAAAACATCCCGAAAATCGAGCCCACTGTGTTTTTCGCGCTCTTGTTTGGCTCCGAGAAGTTTGACGGCTACGTGGGCGACATGAGCATCGCGACCCTGGCAGACTCCATGTTAAAAGGGTTCGAGCAGAAGGAGGGAAAAGACTCGAAGAGAACGCAGCAGAGAAAGAAAAACCTGAAAATGCTGGTGGACACCGTGCACGTGCCACCGACAACTGGTAGTAAAACAACCGCTGGGCAACGTGTGGAATTTTCAGAGGATCTTCCCACGACTGGTGGTGAGCAACAGCCTCCTGCCCCCACCGGAACAACGACCTCGGCGTCGCAAGAGGAAATAAATGGTGGACTGAAGAGCTGCAAAACGCGGGAGCAGACTCCCAATCCGAGAAAGAGTAGATCCGGGATGTTTTCCGGTTTTGGTGGAAACACAACAACTGCTTCCACTAGTAATGGCGGAGCTACAAGCTCGGCGTCCGCTACGAGCAGCGCGACGACATCTTCGACCTACGCTGGTACTTCTGCGACCGGTTCCTCCGCTTCCGCGGAAAAAATGGACGAGGACTTGGACGAAGATGGTGAGAAACTGGAGGACCCCTTCAGCAGCATGGGCGATGTGAAGTTCAAGCGGCAGCAGTGGCGGCGCCAGGTGCAGTGCGCCGTGTTTTTGCGGGAGCGAGTGGCGAAATACGTCGAACAGAGGGACGAGCCGGGGTTCCGCGCCTCGGTGGAGCAAGAGGCGAGAAATGAGCTGAGCAAGGCGTCCTTCGGCCGGGAGCTGCTTGGCGTACTCGGGGACCTCTACGTGCTCCGCGCCACCGTTTTCCTCGCGGACGAGGTCAAAGGCCGGTTCACGCTCGACGCCCTGTCCGCCAGCCACAGGTCCTGGCAGAAAAAGTGGTCGAACCGCGCGACCCTCATTGGCTCGGGATACACCGCGCTTAAACAGGTACTATACTACACATACAATTTATTTCCACCAGTGACTTGTACTACCATAAGTCGAGCGGAATTTGCTCTTGATAGAAGATCACAGCCTTTGCTCGCCGATACAGAACTCCACCTGTCGGTTTGTTTGTTCAATTTACAACGTCTAGTTGTACCTGCTCCACACATACGATAATTAATTTATAATTCTCGTCACTTTGAGTGATGAAGCATAAATGGTTTTTTCAGGCACGCAAGGTGGAGAAGACCATGAAGAAGGTGGAGAAGGCGGAGAAGGATGAAACCAAGACGGACCAGGAGAAACACGAGATGAAGGCCATGGCGCACACGAAGATTGAGGACGAGACGCTGCCGGCCTTTCTGCAGTTGGCGTGGGCGATCTGTGTGCGTGACTTGGAGGAAACGGTGAAAAACGTGGTGAAATTTTTGCTGAAGGACGTCAGCGTCCCCTGGGTCCTGCGCATCCGCCGCGCGCAGGCGCTCCTGATTCTCGGAGACATCTTTCTGCAGGTCGCCAACGAAGAGGACCAGCCCGAAGTGGACCATCACAAGTATCCTGTGCCGGAAGGAGAGCAGTATGTTGGCCCCGACTTTTACGCCAATACTACCGATGGTGCGCAACAGAGTCAGTACTACGCGAGCGCCACCAGTGGTATGAGCTTTGGTGCTGGTGCGGGAGAGCAGCAAGAGTCCACCGCGACCGCTGGAACATCAAGTGGCAATCATGCTCCTGCCCCGGGCTCTCCGCCCGGCGGTGCATCCAGTAAGAAAGGCAAAAAAGCGGGGAGCAGGTCGCCCGGGGGCCGGGATAACAAAACCTCCGCCCGGGAACTGATCGAGACTGCGATGATCGGAACAATCACCAAGGAACGGTAAAGTTCTGGACAACCGCAAACACATCGTCACTGGCTGCGCCCACGGAAACAGAAGCAGACCACTACGTACTCATCTGTGTCTTTTTCAGGGAGTAACAAATTAAATTTTCCCCTTGCCCCGTTCGGGCAAGGAGCGCGACCGCATCTTCGTTCCAGGGGATCGACAAACTTTCCCAACGTCGCGACCTGCTAAAGGCGCGTTGCTTGAAGGCTTACTGTAGCGCATAGCACTACGACATGAAAATCCACCTGCTCGAAGGCTTACTGTAGAGCATAGCACTACGACATGAACATCTTGCCATCATCGACACCACATCGAAACCTCAACGTGGTGATTCTTGATTTGGAACACAGTATTCGTCGTCAATAAAGTTAAAGTATCCATCGGTCGTCGCACTGGTTAATAACTGAAGCATCCATTCGTTTCGGTCACACTATCGATCTTCATTCTGTAGATATAGTCGGTCCACTGCTGTGCTGCATTTCCAGCAGATTGAGAAAATGAAAGTCGGTTTTTCCCTTTCCTCCCGAAACTGATTTTTCGGTGTGCTCGTCGCCCATGCTCGGTTTTCGTTTTGCTTGGTTGTCATCTTACATCATGTTAGGACTATTTATAAGTACATGAATGAAACTGAAATAATCATAAGTACCCGAAGTAGGTCCCTCGCACGGATTCGTGCAAAGCGATTCCGCGTTTGAAATCGAAACACTTTCTCTGGAATATTAATTTCAAATGCGAAACACAGGTTTTGGTTTGTATCAGACCTGAATCGTTCTTGAATCCCCACCTGTGAAAACAATATCAACTGAGCACACCGAGAAGAAATGATAAGCACAGCATACTTTTAGTTCACACTAGCACTTGCCCTTTTATAATCAACCCCAGATACCGCTCCGCTTGCCGTTGCACCTGAGGCACAAAACCACGGCAAGATGTTCGTGATTTCCCCGGAGGAAGCTGCAGAAGGCGTGGTAGACCAGGTTGTGAATGCGTCGCAGTCGTTTCTGCAACAGCAACATGCGCACCTGGACACCCCTGCCCAAAATCCTGTTTTCTTTTCTGGTGATGCAGCAGCCCTCACCCCGAATCGTATGGTGGAACCTCATCTGCTCGCAGAAGAATTTTCTTCAGCGTCGACAATGCAGCTGGAGTACCCGCTTCGCGACCCCTCCGACACGACGCCGGAGGCGATCTGCCTGCGCGTACTTTGGTTTCTGATCATCTTGACGCCACTCCTGTTCACCTGCTTCGTTTCCATTTTCGCGATCGGATGTCCGGCGTGCTGTTCGTGTTGCTGCTTCAAGGAGTACGTGTTGGAAGAAGACGAGGACTCAGACGAGGACGGGAACGGAAGTTTGGCCGCCAGCAACCGGCGGGGCGACGTCGCAAAGACGGGCGATACGCTGACGCCGTCGGCCTACTATCGGTTCGAAAACAACCCGAATGCAACGCGGATTCCGGTGGGCACGATGGCGACACCCCCCGAATCCCAGGCGCTGTTGTCCAAGCCCGCGGCCTCGTCCACGACCCGGGGCTCAAGCCTCGGCAGCACCGCGTCCAGTACTACAAGTAACCGCATCGTGGCGGGCCCCCAAAGCGGGCACCCAACCTCTGTGACGGCGACGGAAGCGGCGGCCGCGCAAGCGACCGCACGGTTGCTGCAGCAAACGGCCGGCTTCGAGGACGAGGAGGACGTGGAGGACGAAGCCGACGTGCCCGTCGCGCCCTTCAGCCTGGCCCCGACGATGAAGACCGGGGTGCGGTTCGAGGGCGAGGCCCGCAGCGAGTCGGCCTTCGTGGAGGAGGGTGGCCCCATCCGGGTCCTCTCGCGGCGGAAACCGGAGGGCGAAACGCTGGAGACGAAAACCATGAACTATTCGCTGTTCCAACACACCCCGGCGGAGAACCAGTGCTGCCGGGTCCCGAAGCGGGCCTGTCCGGCGTGTTGCCTGCTCAACCTCGCCGTGTGGATGCTGGGCGGCTTTTTGGTGTTGTTCGGCGAGTTCATGTTCTGGAAGTGGTACGTGTACGACCCCCATTTTGAGTACAGCGAGGACACGAAAATCGTGATCCTGTCTTCCAGCGGCGGGTCGGGCCACGTGGTCGCCGCAAACCGCCTGGTGCAGCTGCTGACCGAGCCGCCGAAGGCCGCCAACGCGACGCACGTGGGTCCGGAGGCGGCCCGCGTGCTGCCGCACCTCGCGCCCGGCGCGGAGGAGGGCGGGTGGACCCCGTACAACGGTGGCAAGCGCTACAAGAACCTGAAGAAGGAGGAGGTGGAGGTGATCTACGTGATGCCGCCCGAGTGCAAGAAGAACGAGACCACGGGCGAGGACATTGTCACCCCGGAGTGCGCGAAGCGGTCCTGGCTGCAGATGAACAGCGTGTTCGGGAACATGTACGAACTGATGGCCAACCACCTGATCAGCGACTTCGGGGTGCTGTTATCAAAATGAAAAATCCCCCCTCCCATATCGAAACGAAGATTTCTGTTGCTGGATTTGTGTACACAAATCATTTTGCCATGCTAGAAGGCAAAAGAAGCGGACCGTAGTGCTGGGCGGCGCAAAAAAGCCTTGCATCTTCAGCATGAGAGGAGGCAGCTGGAAATGGGAAACGGCATGACAAATCGGCTCCAATTAAGGCCGCAACTGCGTCTCTTGGCCTTCTAGCAATACAAGTCGCTCTGTGTACTCACATACAGCATCACAAATACAAATTTCCTTTTCGATATGGGGAGGGGGGATTTTTACTTTTGATAGCTGTTTGGCCGCGACGAGTGGGACCGGGCGCAGAAGGAGGGCGACATGGAGACGCTGTTATCAAATGCAAAAATGTCTGGGTCTGGAAGACTGCGAGATTTGTCATGCTTGTCTGGGATGACCAAAAAGTTTGTGATGCGTGTCCAAGAAGAGACCCTTTTGCCTGTCATGCGAAAAACGCAACACTAAGAAGCGCAGATATTTCTCATGCTTGGCTGTGCATTACAGAGCATTCCCTATTCCCAACGCAGCATCACAAGTTTCCAGACCCAGACATTTTTGCATTTGATAGCTGTGGGCGTTGTACAACGACAAGCCGAAGGCGGACTTCATGTTCGGCTGGGCCTTCCGGTCCAACGCGCGGGCCTACCTGGACAAGCACCCGAACCTGGAGGTGATGGTCACCGTGCAGTACCAGGGCACCTACCAGATGTGGGAGGCCGTGCGCGACTTCAACCAGGACCGGCGCGCCGCGGAGGAGGCGGACGTGCGGCGGCCGTACGACCGCGACGTGCACTTCGTGATCCAGATCTGCGACCCGGCCAACCCCGACAACTTCTTCCTCCCGGCCATCAAGCGGTTCCAGGACTACTCGCCCCCGTCGGAGCGCAGCTTCTACCACATGGACATGAGTTACGCGGGCGTGCCCTTTTTGGGGATCGCTAACTCCGCGGCCGAGGTGCAGCAGTTCGCGGACGGAACGCGCCGCTACTACCATGAGGAGCTGGGCTTCACGGACGCCATCATCGACATGATGCGGTTCATATCAATTGCAGATTTTGATGTCTGGGTCTGGGAAAGGAAACTTGTGATGCAAGGAAGGGATGAATAGTGAAGTGAGCACACCGTAATGGTGCGCTTCACAGTATGACAAGTTTTTCCGTGGTTCAGAGTTGCGTACTTACTCCGCATGAAAAGCTGCGTTTTTTCATGACAGACAAGAGGACCTCCTCGCTGGCGCGCAATAGTTCAGAGTCATGCCAGCCTAGCATCACAAATCTCGCAATCTCCCAGACCCCGACATATTTGCAGTTCATAGCTCACCGACGGCGTGATCCGCCCGGAGTTCCAGCAGATGGCCAACAAGATCTACCTGGGGCAGGTGGACCCGGCGGTCGAGCGGACGAAGGAGCTCCGGTATCAAATGTAAAAATGTCTGGGTCTGGAAACTTGTGATGCTGGGTGGCGTCTCATGATGAGGCTACAAATGCTGGCTCAGCATGACAAGTTTCTGAGCTCCTAGGTGTTGCCTATTCTGCATGACAAACTGCGCTTCTGCATCACAGAAAAGCGGAGCGCTTGGGTAACGTGCATGACAGATTTAAGAATCATGCCAGACAAGCATGACAAACATGAATTCTTCCAGACCCAGACATATTTGCATTTGATATCCGGTTGAAAAAGCTGAAAAACGTGAATGGGAAGAACATGTTATCCTGTTTAAAAACGTCCCCACGACCTCCCCATAGTTTGTTAAGATCGGAACTCTGCTAGACAAATCAGCACGCTGTGAGACTGGCCCATGACAAGTTTGGGGACGCAGCATAAGTAGTTCTGCCTAGGTAGCCCAGACGCATCACAGATCCATTTTTCCCTTATCCTGATTTGCGCATGACAAGTTACCGAAAACACGATCAAAAAATGCCCGTCATGTTGCGGAGCCGCATGACAGATTTTCTGGGCATGCAGATTTGCATTACAACTAATCGGGTCGGAACGTTTTTACTCAGGATGCATGCAGGAAGATCTCGTCGTGCCGAAAGACCAGCACGTGGTGGCCATCATGCTCGGGGGCGTGGCCGCGATCGCCCCCACGTTGGAGTACGTGGAGCAGTCGGCCACCCGCACCGTGCGAAAAACGCCGGACGGCCAGTACCAGCTGGCGGACATGTGTGAAACGAAGACGATCTTCGTCTTTTGCGGAGGGGACCCGGACCTCGTGAAGGCGGTGATGAAGAAGGAGGAGGAACTGAAGAACCGTGCCGGACCGGGACCCGCGGAGTTTCGCCAGAGCCTGCGCATTTTCGCGCTGGGTCGCCAGGGCGCCGACGTCATCGCCCCCGTCTTTGCCCGTGCCAACACCCTAATTGTTCGCGGAGGTAAGAAGTTGATGTAGTGTGCAAATTAAGTATTGTATCAGTGTGGATACATATCGATAAGTGTGAAACAAAAGTCAGTGGATGAAGCAGGAGGGCGCACTGCTAAGATGGTGGAGGAGTTGCACAATTCTTCAATCAGAATCATATGAAAAGACATTGATCTTGATGTCGATGTGATGTTCATACTTCAACAATTCCCCACAGGCGGCGTCACTGCGTTCGAAGTGCGTGCGGTTGGGCCGGGGACGGACTTGGTGGTGCACTCCGAGCGGGCGATCAAGCCGCTGAACCACGAGCTCGGCGTTTGCACCAAGGGGATGCTGTCCCACGAGGCGGGAAATGCGGCGTGGGAGGGGGACGCCATGGGTGGCGTGGTGCTTTCCGACCTCAAGAAGCGGCTCCGGATTCTGCCCGACCCCAAAAAGGGGTTCATCACCCTCGGACGCGAGCGCAAGGGGTATCCCTGCCTCGCCCCGCAAGACGAACAGTACGTGCTGCCGTTCGCGAACGTCGGGTACACCAAGTCGCTTGGTTGCGGCCCCTAGTGGATTTTCATCTTCACGTCGTGGTGTTATTATGTCTGAATTGATTCTCTTTCTGTTTCGGTTTTTTATTTTTACACATCTAAGTACTCAGTTCAACATTCAGATACATGATGTCAGCTTCTGATTTTTTAAGCTTCAAGTTTACACATTGCATTTTCTTGTTAATTTTTGCATACAACCATCCAACACTACAGTTTGTTTTTACCACAATGATTCATGGTCCACTCCATCCTTACAGTAGAACTACAAGATCGCACGTCTGAGGACATGAAGATGCAGTTTACGTCTGTGACCGCATGGATCGATTGCATCCTCATAAACCATGTCTAAACATAATGTTGATCGCAATTATTGAAATGAGAGTTATATTTCACTCTCCTCGAAAAAGAGCCAGCCAGGGTACGAATTCCCACTTCGTACTAGTACATCTGTCAATGGAATAAAGTGCTTCCGATTCGAGTGGATAACGTATTCACACGAGGTAGACAAAATGCAGAAAGGCCAGCGTGTTGCGCTGCACCGAAGGGATAGCCTGCTACCGGCTTCCGCCACTTATAGTCAGCATTTTTTACATGCGCTGTTCGTTCGATGACATTTGCATTGATTTCTGTAAGAGGATCATTTGATTATGACTTCCACCGATCATCGACTACATCACTAGATTATGGAAAATGTATCGATCTGCAAGTACAGTGATGGAACGAAGACGGAGTCATCATGGGCCTCCGAAACGTTGCCTTGTAAAACAAAACTTTGCAGGCCTACAGCATCATTTTCTGTAGCTGGTATTCTTTTTTAAGTACTTCTATGAGGAACTTTGTGTCCTTGAGAAATACCATACCGATAATGTCATGATTTTGATGTCCGTGTCTCATGTCATAGGTCACATTGTGGTCCTTGCAGCGGTGTGCATCGCGCACACGCGGCTGCAAGCGTAATCGGTTAGTACTAGACGGATTGGAAGTCTTTTTTAGTGGCGACGATCTCTTTCCTCATTTTTACACTCCCAGAACATATCAAGTGCCCTTACGTAAGTACTTATTTCTTTTGAGCCGAACAATTGGAATATCAACAATACGGCAACCTTTTTAACAAGTTATTCGGGGAGGTGACTCGTCAAAGTAATTCGCCAAAATGCCGTTGCGGTTGGACATCAAGAAGCGACTCTCTGCCCACAGCGACCGGGTGAAATGCGTGGACTTTCACCCGACCGAGCCGTGGGTGCTCGGCGCTCTGTACAGCGGAAACGTCTACATCTGGGACTATTCCACGCAGACTTTGATAAAACAATTCGAGGTGTGCAACAACCTTCCCGTGCGCTGTGCTCGTTTCGTCGCCAGGAAGCAATGGATTGTATCTAAGATTGCTTTTGTTTTCATTCTTCACGTGGTCCTCTCTATGTTTATGCAGCGAAACGGTCCTCGATGAATCATGGCAGAAGCATGAGGAGCTTCAGTTGCATGATAGTTTTCATTTTCACTAAAAGCAGCGGCGCTAGACCGAATTCATGCAATTTGTGGCCTCTTCCAGGCTGTAATAGATATAGAAGTGATCGTCGTGCGTTTCTTGATGTGATCAAACAACTTTTCACCAGATAACGGCTTCCGACGAAATGATGATCGGAGTGTATAATTACAACTCGTTGGAACGGCTCAAGAACGTCGAGGCCCACTCCGATTATATCCGGTACATTGCGGTGCACCCGACGTCGCCGTACGTTCTGTCGTGCAGTGATGACATGACGATCAAGCTCTGGGACTGGGACAGGAAGTGGGACTGTGTCTCTATTTTCGAGGGCCACGCACACTACGTCATGATGGTAAGTAGTACCTAAAGAAAATGTACTTGGGCCTTGAAACAGCTTTGGAATCCAAAAATGTCATGTGTTGCAGTAGCAAACTTTTCGACATTGATGATAATAATATGCACTTTTTGATGATGAAAATAGGATTCATCTTAGTGTCCTTCATTCGTTTTCGTTCACAGAGCTTTCGCTACTTTCAACGATGCAGACACAAAGTAAGGTTGTAAAATTGTGCTAATTTTCAGGTCCAGTGGAATCCAAAGGATGGGCACATTTTCGCAAGCGCATCGTTGGATCGCACCATCAAAGTTTGGGGGACCACAGGGGGCACGGCGCCACACTTTACCCTCAGTGGGCACACAAAAGGCATCAATTGCCTGGATTACAGTCCAACGGGAGATAAGCCATACCTCGTCTCTGGGGCTGACGACAAAACTGTCAGGTACTTGATGTAGCGCAGCGGCGTATGCTTCTCTGATTACTACTATACATTTGTTATTTTTATGTTTATCTGCGAAGGAACCCACGTCCAGAAGCAGAACAGTTCAAACTTGTCCCGGAAACAAACAAACCCGTCAATGGTCTATCTGCAATTGATGCTTTCTCGCAACCCAAAAAAACAGGGTGTGGGACTACCAGACGAAGCAGTGTGTGCAGGTTTTGAGCGGTCACCAGCACAACGTGGGCACAGTGATGTTCCACCCTACTTTTCCTATCATCTTTAGTGGCTCCGAGGACGGCACGGTCCGGCTCTGGCACAGCAGCACCTACCGCCTCGAGGCGACGTTAAATTACCTTTTGGAGCGGGCCTGGTCGCTGAACTCGCTGAAGGGCAGTAACAACGTCGCCATTGGGTACGACTTGGGCACCATCGTGATCAAGCTCGGCAGCGACCAGCCCGTCGTGTCCATGACCAGCAACGGGAAGATTGTCTGGGCCAAGGGGCACGAGATCCAGACCGCGAACGTGAAGCTCGCTCAGCAGGAGGATACCAGCGACGGGGAGCGGCTGAATCTCGCCGTGAAAGACATGGGTGCGGCGGAGATCTTCCCGCAATCCCTGGTGCATAACCCGAACAGCCGGCTGCTTGTCATCGTCGGTGACGGAGAGTACGTCGTCTACACGGCCCAGGCCCTGCGAAACAAGGCTTTCGGGGCCTGCACGGAGTTCGTCTGGAGTTGGGACGGCAACGCGTACGCGACCAACGACGCGATTGGCAAAATCACCGTCTTCCACGACTTCGTGGAGAAGTTTTCCTTCAAGCCTCCTTTCCAAGTGGAGGAAATATTCGGCGGCAGGCTACTCGGTATCTATGCAGGAGCTCCTCACTGATTTTCTTTTTCACTGGAAACAAGTTCAAATGTTGCGCGTCTGTCGGCCTTGCGTAGCGTGGGTTGTTCACACAGACATTGATGCTGGCTCCTCCTCACCGGGGGCAGGGATTTGAGGACAAGTGAAATAAATGTGTAAAACTACAAACCGCTCTAGGTATCAAGTCGTCGGAGTACATCTGTTTCTACGACTGGCAGCAATTCAAGTTGATTCGCCGAATCGACATAGGACCTAAGTTCGTGTACTGGAACGAAGCCGGCACGTACGTCGCCCTGGTCTGCAACGATTCCTCTTTCGTCCTATCCCACAGCAACGAAGCCATAGCGACGGGCACCGCGGACGAGGATGGTACAGAAACATACAGTCTTCGTCTATAATTAAAAAAACAAGTTCAGATCTTCAGTTTTGCTTCACGCGGTTGTTGCGGAGAGCCTTTTGTTTTCTTTGAGTTCCGGCCGCAGGAGTGATCGAAATTGAAATGTTGCACAGGTATCGAGGCCGCCTTTGACTTTCACAGCGAGATCGGTGACAAGATCACGAGCGGCCTCTGGATAGGAGAGACGTTTGTCTACGTAAACGCGGGGCAGCGGCTGCAGATGGTGGTCAGTGGAAGGCAGGAAAACATCGCGCATTTGGATAAGTCCTACTTCATGCTTGGCTACCTAGCCGAAAACAGTCGGGTGTATTTGCTGGACCGAGACAGAAACGTGATCTCCTACAGCATCCCGGCCGCTCTCATCGCGTACCAGAGTTGCATCATCAATAAGGACTTCGACGGCAGCCAGAAATACTTCCTGCAGCTTCCCGAAAGCTACCACACCAAGGTCGCAAGGTTTCTGCAGCACCAGGGTTATCCTGAGGAGGCACTGAAGGTAATATCTCTTTGCGGCCATGTTTTTCGATGATAATTAAGTAAGCTAATTCGCGACGCCGAACTAGTTGCTGCACCACATGGGAAGGAGCTATTGCTACTCGCCACTTCGTTATTTTTTTCCTGGTTCATCTGAATGATTCGTTGCAAAGAGAGACGGACGATAGGCATACCTTAAAACAAGACGACCCCGGCCGCTGGATCTTCTTCAGGTTTCCAAAGACCGAGACCACCAGTTGGATTTGGCCCTGGAACTTGGCAAATTGCACTTCGCCCGCGACGTGATTGCAGCGTCCCAGTTGGAATCCACCAGTACGGAGACCGCCATTAAGGGTAAGTGGAAGTCACTCGGGGACACCGCTCTAGAAAACGGCGACTTCGAACTGGCGACCGAATGCTTCCAGAAGAGCAAAGACCTCTCTGCGTTGCTCCTCATCCAGAGTTCCAGTGGTAAGACATGCTTTTGCTATACTTTTACTTAATTTTTTTCATCAACTTTCGACGCTTTTTTTAGCGTTTCAACTTGATTGATAGAAAGATCACTGTCACTGTGTCCATTGTAGCTAGAAATTTTCAACTGTCTGTACAATATGTTCATGTTGTAGTTGCCGAAGCGATTTGCGACTCTTTTCGCAAAAGTCGGAAAGTACGCGCTCCGTTTTCTGTTCTACTTTTTTCTGTAATGTTTTTCTTGATACTACCCTAGGCGACGCGGCTGGGTTGAGAGCAACTGCAGCGGAGGCTCGGGCAACAGGAAAGGCAAACATTGCCTTTCTTGCCAACATGCTCTTGCAGGATATCGACGCCTGCCTCGAGATTTTCCTGGAGACCAACCGCCTGCCTGACGCAGCCTTCTTCGCGCGCACGTACTGCCCCTCGAAAATACCCGAAGTCGTGTCACTCTGGAAAGAAGGTAAAATCTAGTGGTTCCTGGAGGTGTTGACGTTGAGCCATTGATACTCCTCGCACAGCATTGGTTAATACCCGTCTTTGTGATGCTCTTCTTTTGAATTTAGTTTAGTACATGCCAAAATCAAAATATATCATAGCTGCATGCAAGAATCAAATGGATGCAGGTGAAGCTGAGTAAAAAATTCAGGGATCGCAACATGATAGATTGATTCTTGATTTGAAACAACAGACCTGCGCACGGTAAACGAGAAGCTTTCCGCCTCCATTGCGCACCCGGAGGAGTTTCCCGATCTGTTTCCAGAGTATGCGCACCAGAAAACGGCGGAGCAAATATTGCGGAAAGTCCCGTTTTCCACGCTGCCAGCCAGCCAATACACGAGCGTAAAGGAGAAAACGAAAGACATAAACGTCCTGGACCAGATTGCCAAGCAGGGCGGTGCCACCTTCGCCAAAGCCTGGTCTGAAGACATACTCGGGTTAAAACCCACAACGCCCTCAGCAGCAGCAGCGAAACCGGCTCCGATAACGACGAACGGAACGTCCTCCTCTTCATCCACAGCGACAAAGGCAGCTCCCACACCCAAGGCCTCAAAAGATGGAGCTGCACCTACTACAGGAGCACCCGCACCTTCCGGTACAACTGCAGCGACGCCCACGGCAGCGGCGGCGCGAGTATCCTCCTCAAGCACGACACCTACGGCCGGCGCGGCAACCTCCTCGTCCAAAAACAGCACATCTGGTGGAACAACCGGCGTACTACCGCCAACAACCGCGACGCCGACAAGCGCAGGAGGTGGAACCGCAAGCGCTACCGTCAGTACTACACCGGCACCAGTAGTTCTAGCAGACACGACGAAACAAGATTTCAAACCGCCTACGCGGGCATCCGGGGATAAGAAGTCGGAATCCCCGAGTACCGACTCAAAGGAGGGGAGCTACGAGATCATACAAGACAGCGGTGACATGCCAAACGAGCCCTAGCGCTTCGACAATCCTTCTCGTCAGTTGTCCGGTTCGAAGCGCACTTGATTTTTCTCGAGATCGAGTACTAGCAGCTCACCACGCTGATGAAGAAAGATTGGAAAGTAGTTATTTTTGTCGCTCGCGAATTTTATTTCTGCGATTTCCTAGAAAGAAAATTGGCTCGTGGGCTAATGACGTGTGACGAGTGTCATTTTTCCGAAGCGAGAAACCCTCGTGTCAAAAAAAACACTATACATGAACATGGGTTCTTGGAAAAAAACGTATTCCTTACGACCCACCCGGAAAAGTGAGAACTAGAAGAAGCATGAACATTCCCCTCTTCATAGGGTTTGTGTAATGTAGCAAAACTGTGAGAAAACAAAAGCGACATCAAAAACAGAAAAACGACCGTGCCGTCGTGCCGCCTCGCTGTGGCAGAGACTGACTCTTCTACCCGAGCCTTGTTAACATGCATTCTTTTTTGTGTAGTCAACCTCTCGCCGAAGATCTGTTTTATGTGCCTCAGTTGATTCACTATGCTACGAATTGAAAGAATAAGAAGCGATCATCCCACATTCCGTGCTCCGTGCGTGGTCGGAAAAATCATAAGTGCAGCATAAGAGCTTCAATCGAAGGTCCGCGCGATGACAAGTATCTAGGATTTGATCTCATTCCTGCTAGGGATCCTCGACATTGTCAACTTGGACGCCACAAAAGAGATCTCAAGTTGTGACGCATCGCTGGGAGAGGTTTCGTCGTGTGAGTGCTTGTAGTCAATGGTGGTAGGACTAGGATCTTGAACCTAGTAGTTCCTTCAATCGCAGACCGATCTGCAGACTCTTATTTTGTTTATCCCCGCCGTGAAAGGGCGTTTTATGAGGTCGCTTCTCTTTCGTTTTCGGGGGTTTCATATCCTTTTTTTTGGGTCTTTGACGGCGCGCACGGCTGCGGCAAAAGCTCCGTTAGAAATGAATGTGTTTCTGATTTTACGCAGTCCCGACGAGCAATTTCTCATTTACGAATTTTGCTATCTTGCTTGCGCATGATTGAAGATAAAAACAAGTCGGATACACATTTCACTCGCTACGTCTGTTATTTTGTGCCTACTTCATCTTTCATTTCCCATTTGTCGTTGTGTCAAAATGGTACCGAGCATCGACCAGAGCGCATGACCAGAAAACAGCATCGCTGGCCTTGTTGTATTACCTTCAGCCAACTGCGCCTACCACTACTTGCAGTAAGCGTTAGGTAGGACATGATTCCGTCCCCCAATGCCGCAGCATCGACTGGTACTACGAGCAGAAACGGGGGCACGTCCACGCCACAGAGTCAAAATACGCCAAATTACAACGGAACACCGGGAACTGGAACAATCCCAAGCACGACACCACCACCGACTGTTCTTGCAGGAAGCAAGGATACGCAGTCGTCAAGCAAGGCAGGTGAGCACGACCAGGAAATCAAAATCTCGAAGGGCGAGAAGCTCCGGCCCGTGAGCTTGCGCCTGATCACGCGGCAACTAATCGAAAATCCGGAGGGGACCGTTGTGCGGATATCCGGACTCGGGCACGCAATCCAGGAAGCCGCCGTCATTTTCAACCTCCTGTTCGACTTATCGCAAGAAAAAACTGTTTCATTGTGAACTTGTGATGCAAAGAACGACACACCAAAGTGTTTGTCTTGCTACACCTGCAACACAATGGATTTCTAAGCGTGTTTTCCCTTGGGAAACGCGCATGGCAAATTTTCTGTGTCATGTGTAACAAACTTGTGATGCGATTCTTGCAAGAGCATCACAGTGAAACAGTTTTTTCGTGGGATACGACTACGTCAAAGTGCACAAATACGAAACCCGCTGGATCAAGAGCCTCGGGACCACTTACCGTGCCAAGGCAGAGTTTTTTCCCCAGCTCAGGATCCACTTCAGTATTTTTTATTTTTCTCACTTTTTTCTTCTTGGTCTATAGCTATACTCACAGTTCGGTGGATCCATGCCTGTACTTTTCCAAGCTCGTTCCCATTGTTCCAAGAAGAAATGAAATTATGCGTGTTCCTTTAATATATAATGGATTGTAAGCCAATGGGCATGGCTCTGACTGGCGCGACGCTATTGTAGCATTTTCATTCACGTCGACCTCGACGTCTTGATTGTACTTCCTTAAATCATAACCATTTTCATTCGGTTCCGCTTTCATCGTACCGATTCGTAGCGCCTTCGACTTGTCTTGAGTAGGCACCAGTTTCCCGACAGAAAATGGGCTCATCTTGCTGTTCAACCTATCCTGTTTGCTGTACGACTTCAGGTCGTGCTGCCGGATTTCGCATGCGGATTCCAATGGCGCTGAAACCGGAGAAGGTCGCGTTTCTGGCGAAGCCGACCAGCTTCACGCCGATCTACGAAAAAGAGATACCTGACGAAGTGCACGTGGGGTCCGTCAATGCAGGGAGTGACCAGCTCTTCGTATTATAGACCTGGGAGTGTTTTTCTTTTTGTCTTTGTTCATCTGTGATGTTTTTTTATGGTTCTTCACGTGTTCACCGTCACCGAGCTGTACACGACGTCGTGAAGATGTCTGATGCACAATATTTTACCATTGCCACAGGTAGGCGGATCCGCAATCAACGCAGCGTTTAAGAGAGCCTTGGATGAGGCCGGCATCGAGACTGGCAAGTATCAGGACCTACAGCGAAATATCAAATGCAAATATGTCTGGGTCTGGAAGAATGCAGATTTTTGCCATGCTGTTTTTGCATGACACAGAAGGTCTGTCATGGAAGCCCTAGCATCACAGATTTCGAGAACGTTCCGCAATGCTTAATCCGCATGACAAATCCCTCTGTTTGGTAACAGAAAATGGAAACCTTTTGCTGCCTATGCATCAGAGATTTGCGCGTGTTGTGGAATTCGCATCACAAGTTCGGATCCTTCCAGACCCAGACATTTTTGCATTCGACGCGAAAGCTGTGGAAGTCCGCTTCAGAGCAGCTGGATATCACAGGAAAAAAGTGTTGCAGTTACACATTTGTTGGAGTTTCTGCATTACAAAGCCGCTCGACATGGCAAAGAAAACCTGTGATGCGCAGACTATAAGGGAAAACACGAATGAAATGAGGCTGGCAAGCATTTCCTGCAATACAGAGGTCGTCTGTCTTGCTTGTCTTGCATCAAAGTGTGTAACTGTAACACTTTTTTCTCAGGATACTGGACCGGGTCGTCCTAGCCGACGCCGAGACCTGCAAGGAACTCAAAGTAAACTATCTCTCTTGCAGGGCAAGCTACGCGGACTCCACCACATGCTCCTGCTTCTTGCACGTCTTCGAGCCGGCAGCGCGACCCATGGGAAACGCGAAGAATGCTGCCATGGTCTATGTCGTAGGACCGCGAGGTAAGTATAAGTAAGTTGTACTTCTGGCCCTGCTTCTGTGCATTTCCATTTGTCTTCACAAGCGGGAGCTGCTACATGTACCGTCTTTCGTATGTCAATGCTGTTTCACCTCCCCTGGTGTCGTGGTGAAAACACTGACTGTACGTTGCAAGATGATGTAGAGAACAAGTACAGAACTCATTCCACCAAGAACGACCTGTATCCAGGTTCGGAGTGTGGATCGGGCGAAGATTTTCTGGAGAAGCTGCGCAACTGCGGCAAGAATGTAGTCGTGTCCGTGAACCAGTACAACCTGAAGCATGCCAAGAAGTACACGGAAGAGCTTCCGCGCATCGACCGGGTGCGGGTGTGTCTGGTGAGCGGCGGTATCTACAAGCACCCGGACGTGGACAAAAACGACATTGCGCGTGCCCTGATGGAGGGGCTCTACTTGAATCCGAGTGCGCAGGTGGAGCATTCCCCGGTGTTTGAGTTCGCGTACGACGAAGACGCATTCAAGCTGGCATACGAAAAAGCGCTCTGGATTCCGATCAACGAGCAAAAAACCGTGAGCACCAAAGACCACGACTTGCGGCTGGTGCATCAAGAACGAGTCGAGGAAGGGCAAGGTGGAGAGGGAACAAGTGGGGAGGTGGTCCAGGACGAGGGCAGCAAGGACGGATCTTCGTCCCCGGGTGGTGGGGCGCGGGAAAGCAAGAAACCCCGCCTGATAACGAGGGAGCTGAGGGAGGTGGTTGTATCTGCAGGCAGCAACGCGACAGCCACAACGCCGGAAGGAACTAGTACCGTCGGAGGAGGTGCTGGACAAGCCTCGGCAACGTCCCCCGTAAGCGACGACAATAAACCGGAAGACGAAGCAGATGAACAAAAAGACGGCGATCGATTCGTCTCCGCTGGATCAGTAAATCCAGACGAGGTGGTGGCCGGAGAGAATACGGGCAATGCCGTCTGAAACGTCTACGTCGTTGACTTCTAGTCGGGGCCACGTCGTTCTTGCAGATCAGAATTCTACGTCTCGCTATAATTGTGGAGCACGAGCTCCTGCTCCCTGTTATTTGGTGCGATAGTTAGTAGAATTCTATTTTCCGTTAGCTGACAAGCACTTGGTCAAGGAAGTCATGCTACGCTGACAAATGCATCCACACGACGCGGCCCCAGCCTGGTAACATCGAAGCGATATATATTTCAGCCTCGAGCAATCACACATAGAATTGCTAAAAGGCTTCGCTGCGCTCATGTTTCTTCTACGTAAACGCATGCAAATTGACATAGTAGTACGCAACACACAAGGTCGTTAGGAAGACAGAAGATGGATGCACACACCTGTTCGCTCGAGTATATTCCTACAGTTGCGCACCTTTTGCTTTTCGAGTGTCGTGGTTTCTTTGCCACCGTCTCCACTTTCGCTGCAGAAGGCAGTAGAAAAGGACGCACGCACAGTTGCACAACCTTTCTGATAGATGGATCTCGATCGCAACCTTTCCAAATTACGGCTCAGGCGTTCTCTTCTGTGTTTTTCGCTTCGCCAATAAACTTCGATCGCTATCTGAGATCTTCTTTTCGATTGTTCTTTTTGCTTATTTTTTTCTACAGCGACGCCACTTGTCTTTGTCACATTCACGTAGCCGTACTAGCGTCTATTCAGATTACGACTGACTTTCCTCTTCTAGACCGCCTTTTTCCCTCACCTCATCCTCATGTAGCATCGTTTCCGAAATTATAGTAAATTTGCCTTCGACTCGGAACGAAATGAGTATAACAAGCAAGAAAACGTTGAAGTATCGTGTATGTTGGATAAAACACATGTGCTGCGACGTCCTAGAGTTGCAGTGTCATGAGCAGCAATTCCTCCAGTTCGGCAGCGGGGAGGCAGCGGAGCAGTAGCTACATTAGGGGGCGCAACGCCAACGCGCGAGCGACTGCACAGCCACATGCTGCAACCGGAGGGAAGAATGCTGGGCAACACCGGCGAAACCAACAGCAACAACCGCAACAGCAGCAGACCTACTGGTCTGGCACCTACGAGGCACATTGCGCCACGTACGACAGTAACGCCTGGGGCGCCAACGGATCAACCGCATCGCAAAGCGCGGCCGCGGTGCACACAAGAAATGGTACCTACCTAGATTTTTTTACTTCTTTTCTACGCTTTTTCTTTACTTGTTTTTGTTTCACTGCCCGAGTGGAATGCGGCGCTGCTCGGCTCTGGATGATTTGTAGCACCTGTTTGTCCTCATGCCAAGGACGAGAGCTAGGGCTGCGAGGGATTTGATATGTGACATTGTCTGCATGGATGCAGAAGTCAATTGAAATCAGTACACGTCGAAGTCATTATTTTATTCTATTTTACAGTTACATGGGTTGCCGCGTCCCAGGCTGTTGCTACCGCTTCAGCGTCCTCTAACTCGTCTCACCGAGTGCAGTTGCACCAGCACTCCTCGTGGACGCCAGGGTCACCAGCTGAGGAGCAATCCTGTCTCACGACGGGTCATTATAGCAGCACGACCTCCGCCGCGGTAGAACACGAGCAGGATAGCAGCCCCGTTCCGACGAGCCAGTGGGTAAAACCCGAGCACCTGCTGAAGAGCCATCCCGGGGTGCGATGGAACCCCTGCGATTTGCTGTTCCAGCTACAGCCAAAGCGCGAACGGGCGACGTCAAACTCGGGGAAGAACACGGGGCGCGATCCGGGCGACGATCACGAAAAGGAGCTGGATCATGGAGCAGCACCTTCAGGAGACGACAGGGCGCAAAATGATGGTCGTGGCCCCGACGACGCTCCGCGTTCTCCCGGCCAAGTAAAGTTGACTTCCAACGAGAACGACAGAGCACACAAGATGGATGTGGATACTAGCATTGGACCAGCAGCCGACGGAACGCCAGCAACAAGGGCAGTGGAAAAAAACGCCAACAATTCCTCCATCGCAGACCCGAAGATCGCAGGAAGTCCTGGAGTCGCGTCCGGAGATAAAAATATTATACGAGGAGGGAACGAAGTTTCGCCGAAGAGCATTGACAACCAGATTGAGGTGCGCGTTGACTCTGCTCCATCACCGCGTTCCAGATCTGAAGCAGGTGGCATCTCAACGGGGGACGTCGTATGGGAAATGCGGCCGCATTTTCGGGGCGTTCGCTTTCCCGAGCGTGACTTTGTACTTGACCTGTCGGAAGAACCCGGCGAGAACAGCATGGTGGGTAGACACTCACATACCTACAGATCCACAGACCCGGGCCGCTTGGTACTCAAGTACGCAGCGAAGTGTAATGGCGTCGAGGACGCCCTGCAGCGACTTCACCGGACAGGGTTTCCCTTTGACCTGCCCCCGACCATTCCTCCCAAAGATGTGTTTTCGTCACGCGACGGTGCCCTCGTGCAAGAGATGAATTCAAACGCCAGTTCCTCCTCCTCCTCCTCCTCGTCTCGCTCTGTGTCCAAGCGTGAAGATCTACCGGTACGAGCGGATCAAGACCAAGCTCCGTCTTCCGCTAGCGAACATTGTTCCTCGGACGAGGTGGAACGCGATGCTGACGTTCGTAATGCTGGCGCAGAAAAAACCAAAAAGAAAAAGCTGGCTTCTACTTCACCTCGGCCGTCCTCCAGCAAAAGATCTGCGCAGATGACCTCTGCTCCAGTGACCACCACAGGGAATAATATTAAACAAGGTGAAGCAGGAGCAGGAGCCCCTCCTCCTCCATTGTTCGTCCCCTCCGGACGAACAAGCGGAGTACTACCAACGAGCGCCACGGCTAGTACAAGTGTTGTCGGTGCTGCTGCCAGCACACTAGGTAGTACGGTGTCGGTACCCGTTCCCCTAGCAGTGAAAATGTCGAAGTTGGAAGCTGATTCTCAACTCCTGAAAACGAACAAGACTACGACCGGCCAGCAAAAGCAGGCACAGCAGTCGAGTCCTGATAGTAGTTCGTCCCAGCAGCTGCAGAGTTTTAATGGTGCCGGTGGTCGTCCAGCGCAAGAAGTTGTCGCTGCAGCAGCAGCTTCGTCGTCGGCACGACCTTCAGATCAAGTTGTAAAACAGGAGGGCGCGGCCCAGCAAATGACCACGACTTCCCAGGCATCCGCCCCTGCTACCACTTCTATGCGGCGCCCCAGAATCGCCGAACTGAAACAGAAGCTGCTCCGGCACAAGGAGCAACGACGGCAAGATACAACGATCGCTGTTTTAACCACGGCCGACCAGCAGCAGCAGCAGCTACTTCATCAAGTGGAAATCGCGAGTGCCGGGTCTTCTACTCCAGCCGCTGCTAGAAGTGCAGCAGGTGCTGTCGGGTTTACACTACTTCCATCTGTCGCTCCGGTCGCCGCATCTACTGCTACCGCCACGTCCAGTCTGCTGGAACAAGTGGAAGCTGCCAGTGTCGGCGGAAGCGCCGTGAACAAGAACTCATTGCCAAATAAACCTAATTTCGAAATCGCCTCGACAACCCGAACCCCCTCGGGTGCGTCGTCGCGCGCCACGACTCCCGCGTTCTTCATCGCAAATTCGACAGCGTCGGTGCCCGTTCTACCAACGAAGCGGGAGCACCCCGGTGCTTCGGAGGTCTCCGGGGCGGTAAAAATGTTGAATACACCTGAGGGCGGCACGGCGAAGACGAGGACGCCGAAACAAAACATGCAGCCGCACCCAAGGTCGACCCTGCTGGTTCCACAAAATACTAACGTCGTGCCAAAAGTAGCAGCTGCAGCCAAACCCTTGGCGGATGCGGCCCCAGGACTCGCGACCGTGGTGGCTGCAGCGCCCTCGTCTTCGGATCACCTAACCGAGGGCGGGACAATCGTGCCCGCCCTTTCTCCAGCACTTGTTGATTTCGGGGCAGCCGGCGCAGGATCGGTCGTGACGGCTCCGGTGCAGGAGACGACTGCAGTCGTAGAAATAGAGGCTGACGACGACGACATTCTATCGTCTTCCGCACCGTCTGAGCAAGATGAACAAAACGAGGAGAGGGAAGAACCAAATGAAAACCCCGTCGTTGCGGCGCAAAAGAACCAAGAGCAGCTTTCCTCTCCCCTGAAGAAGCGATCCTCCAAAAGAACTGTTCTTGCCGAGAACGAAACGCGGCGAGATGAACGTAGCCACGATAGAGCGACTAAAGAAAGTAGAAACTACGACAGGGCCGGGAGGACTTCGACTGCTGAGGAAGCAGCAGCTGCTGCGAGCGACAACCAGAAGAAAAAAAAGAAGAAAGACAAGAGAGAGGCGACAAGTGTGTCACTAGCTTCGGGTCTTCCGGATGAAATCGTGGAGACTGGGGAAACTCAAAAAGGCACCGGCGCCGGGAAAGGTCAACTGCAAAATGGTGTGGACAAGGAAGTAGATCATCTGCAACAAGGCTCGAAGGCGAAGAAGAAGCGGAAGAAAGAAATAGAGGACGACGACGTTGAGCTGGAAATGCTCCCAGCAAAGAAAAAGAAAAACAAGCGGAAGAGGGAGGATCGTTCCGCGGAAAGGCGGGAGAAAGTCCCAAAAGACGCACCACACGCAGACTCGATGGCGAGTCAGGCCAACGACGAACATCATGTTGGGGGTACGAGAAGTCAGGGCTTCCTGCCTGCGAAAATAAAGCACAGTAAAGACTACGACACGGAAGCCAGTGGTAGACACCGAGAAGATCCGGCGGCACTGGGCGACACCAGCACGGCGGGAGAATTACATCAAGCCGCGGGGAAAAAAAAGAAGAAGAGGAAATCGGACAAAAACACTGGTGCCCCCAAGGATCCGCCGGTACAAGAGATCCTCGAGCAGATCCGGCCGAAGCTGTCAGCTGCTTCAGATGGTGACCACGACGAGGCCGAAGACGACAACCTGCAGGAGGCAGCGGAGGAGGTTCTTCTGCCCTCGTCTTCTCGGACGCAGCAAAAGATCAAAGAAACGCTGGACAAACTGAAGCCCGCTGCGGGCCTTCAAGCGCGACCGGAGGTTATAAAAGAGCACTCGCACAACTCGTCTTCCTCCTCGCGCTCAGGATGGACCACCAGTTCCAGCCAGGAAAACGACGACAGTACCCGCCGCAAGAAACCGAGAGAGCCCAGCAACAAGCAACCGAAGTTGTCCGCGAAGGCTCTGCGGCGTCTGGAAAGACAATCGGAGAGAGAAAAAGAAAAGCGCGCGGTCCAAAAGCAGAAAGACGAGCTCAAGAAAGCCCTACTGCTCGCCCAGAAGCGAAAAGGAAAGAAAGTTGAGGACAAGGACCTGCGTGCGACCGCCAAGTACTTGCGTTTTTTATTTTTGTAGGATGTCAATCTCAATGCAAATGCTTTTCTACGATCACGATTGAACAGAAACACGGGGGTCTTCTTTGTGTTTCATCCATTCAATTGCGTCGTGTGGAAATGTAAATGAACATGTTTACTCACTACTTTTGCTACGGGGCCGCGATAGCAGAGTGCAGCGTTCTTCTCTCCATCGATCGTGGACCGCGATGTAACGCATTGAGATTGTTTTCACTTAAGGTTAAGTGTAAGTAGTTACCTTCGTGAGCAGCGACTGTACTTAGATAACTTTGAAAAACTAAATCAAAATCGCACAAAAAAAAATCAGGGATAAGGACAAGCGCGTTCCTGCTTCCGCAAAGGAAGCTGCTGCGACTGCCAAGCGCGGCCCGACGCGTCTTGTCCGGCCCCGGGAAGAGAAGACCAAGGATGGTCGCAAAGACGGCGTCGCGGTGCTCAAGAAGAGAAAACGCAAGGAATCTTCTCCGGTGGAGGAACCCGACACGGTATCAAGATCGAGTCAACGGCTATCTTTTTCCGAGCCGCCAAAGGATAAGGAGCGTCGCCTAAGAAAAGAGAGACAAAACGCGATAAGGCCTTCTCGTAATAAAGAACCAACGGGAAAAAGTAAGGACACGGCAGCGGTAGCGGTTTCCGCGGGCTTGCGAGGTCGGCGTAGAATGGACAAGAATTACGTACTTCCGTCGTCTAGATCGTCACACCGCGAAGCCGCTGCAACGGCCAGGTCTTCGTCTAGTGCGAGCAGGAGCAGCGCAGCCCCCGTGCAAAAGAGGATCAAGCGCTCGCCCGGACGGCGTGGTCCCAAGGATGGCCGCGACTATAATGATATGGTGCAGAAAAAAACCAAAAATCGCGTCGAGGAGCCGGGGCGCCACGGTTCGCGATCGCGCTCTAGAGCACGACGCCGGAACGAGATCGATGATTCTCGGAGACATGCCGCGGTGCGGCGCGATGGAGGCGAACAGTTGTACAAAGATGGTGCCGCGCGTTCTCACCGACGCAAGAAGAGGGAGGACCACTATCAAGATGACGAGGGAAGTGGTCATGCAAGCGCAGGAGCAGAGGACGGCAGCAAAGATCCGAATTATCATGGTAAAAAGCGCAGCTACCGGCGACCTCACTCCCAGTCTCGTCGGCGTGGGAGGGGGAGGCTCCGCGATGCCGGTGTAGCGAGCAAGTCACAGTCAGCAGGAGACCGCAGCTCCAAGGAGCGAGGTGGAAGGACCACGCGCCGGCGCGACGACGGCCGGGAAGCAGACAAGAAGAAGCCTGATCTTGGGCCTCGTGGATATGGGAAAGTAATCCAGACAGAAGACGGTGAGAATCGCCCGCCCCCCTTGATACCACTTGAGCTCAAAGACCCGGACGACAAAAAATCATCGAAACGAAACCGAGATCATGAGGATAGTGAAGGCAAAAAGAAAAAGAATGCCGCTTCTCGCGCCGGTTCAAGTAAAGCCAAAGACAAGAAGAACAGCAAAAATGACGAAGGCCCTGAGCGGACAAGTGAAAATAAAGAGACGAAAGCACGACCAGCTGCTAGTTCGTCGGCTTTTGAAACGGCAAAAGCGGGACTTGATCAGCAGGACCAAGTGAAGTTGACGCAAACCTCAACAAACAACGATGTTGCGGAGCTTCAAAACCACGATCCGTCGCAGGACAAAAACCGCGCGCCGTCCTCCGATGCACGCACGCCGGCCTCGGCCGCCGGTGCGCTGGACGTAAAAGGGTTTAAGCTAAAAGGACGAACGGTAAAAACTCTAGACGAGGTGCAAAAGGCTGCGCTCCGAGTTCAGCAGGAGGCAGAGGACCGAGCGGCGAAGTCCGCGCAAAACGGAACACAGCAGCCCAGCCACACCAGCAAGAGTTTCGATGAAGTGAATCGAGAGGCAGCGCTTCGCATACAACAACATGCGGAGCTTGATCGGAAAAACGATCACCATGCTCCGGATGATACAACGGTAACAACAAGGGACGACCGCCAGCACGCGACGAGAGGCGCGTCAGGAGAAGCTCTTGCACCTGGAGCCGCAGGGGCTTCGCGGAAGAAAACTACGGCCGAAGTGAATAAAGCGGCAAAGCTGACCAACCAACAGCTGTTGTTGAAGAGAGCTGCAGCCATCATCGACCCGCACAGGCAGAAGAACATTTCCAGTGGTTCGACAGGTGATCAGCACAGATCACGTAGCCCGGATGAGCAGCCCTCGAACAATTTTGACACGAGCAAGATTTCTTTCAAATTTCTCACCAAGGAGGATGTTTCGGTGCGCACTAGGATTCCGCAACCGTTTGCTACGGTGGGGGGCGCGCAGAAGAAAACTCCTGCGCAGATGAGTCTGGAGGAGATCATGCAGAGTGAACAGCCGGCAGCGGGGGCACCGGTGGCAGCCTCGGAGGAGCTCCAGCCGTCAGAGAAAATGGCGACGGTTTTGCTGAACAGAAATGCAGTACTAGGAATCGAAGCGCCGGACGAAGGCGAAGCAGGTGCGTCTTCCGCGCATGAAGAGCAGGGAAGACGCCACCCTTCCGATGGAAATGAGCGACGAGGACCGTCTGCGCAGCGGACTCCGAGGACTGCGGTTTTTGTTTCCAAGGAGAAGGTGTACGAACCTGCTGCCGGCGCGAGAAAAGCTGAATCCAGCAGTGCAGGCCAACACAGGAGGCTCACAGCCAGCGGACCAAAGACAATAGTGGAAATTGCGCCGCAACAAGTAGCCCCGAAGCGGACTGCCGACGAACAAGAACTGAAGCGGAAGACCGTGCTGATCGGAAGCTCGGCACAGCCCAGAACCGGCTTTGAGACGAGCGTTACATCCGCGTTGCTTTCGTCTGCGCCAAACAGGCATCCCATCGAGCCGGCCGCCGCGGTGCCAGACCTGAAAACCCTTGCCAGTCGGGATCCCACCGCGGCTTTTTCGAAAGCGTCCGTTACCATTTCGGCCCGGATAGAGCAGGGTCTTGCTCCTCCCGGAGCTGCTGCGTCGGTCCTGAGAGCGGGCATTCAGCCAGGTACTAAAAGTAGTGCTGAGCAGCAGCCACAACTACCGGGAGCTGCGCCGAAAGCTGCGTCTGCGACCGTGAAAGCAGCACCGGAAATCGGGCCCGTGCGTCTGAAGTCGACGGTGCGTCCAATCGGGGAGCAGGAGCAGCCAGTGGAGAAAAAGAAAACCTTTTGGGCACGTCTGGTCGAGCAAGCCGCCGGAAAAGGCACAGCACCTGCGCAACCCGAAACGAAGCTGACACGGGCTCAAGAATTGATGGCGCGATCACAACCCTTCATTATTCCCAAAGCCGGCGGCGCTGCCGTCTCCAGCAAAAGTCGTGCCTCAAAGAAGCAGCAGGCGCAAAGCCCCGGGCAGCTGCCCATGGATTGGAGCAGTGAGTCGGATGCGGAACGAAATACGGCGAGCGGAAAAATACGGATTCGCGATAAGCACGCCAAGCAGCAGAAAGATGCTTTTTTTCAGGAAGCCGCAATTCCCGCAGCCGTCAAGATGGCGCGTGGAGGGAAGAAAACGAAGGAGGAAATCCGGGCCAATCTGCTCAAGTTGAGGTCAGACCAAATGCAGCACAAAGTCAACGAAGAGGAAGTTGTGCCCGTTCAAGAAGAAAAGGCGGGAGACAAGAGCGGGCGCGAGAAAAAAGCTAGTCCAGCTTCGGAAGTAGAAAGTAAAGGCAAGAACAGTGCGCCGCACGCCGCAAGCTCTTCAACTGCGGTTCATCGAAATCAAACCAGGCAACAGCAGCCCAAAAAGCAGTTTCGACTCAGCGACGTGCAGCCCAACAGGCGCACGAGCGGTGGCGCTATCGCAGAGGACGAGCAGCACGAAGCCTTTGCTCGGCACGCCCTTCTGCAACTCTCAGACGATCCTTTCGATATGGTGGGGCCTGAAGAGGAAGTAGAACATCGGCCACAGACGGAGGAAGAAGACTTGGTGTTAGTTCCGCCGCCGCATTATGCGCCGGAGCTTCTAGTCTCCGCGAACTACATAGAACAAGAAAACGTCGCAGAAAGAATTCCTGGATCGAGCGGGAATGAAGACCTGAAAGTCAGCATAGATCGTTCCGTGTCATCGTCCTCCAAGCTACAGAATCCCCGCACAAACGCCAGGAGCAGAGAAAGCAGGCCCGCCGGCACAACGGGTCGCACTGGAGCTGCAGCTACTGCCGGAATACAGGACCACTCGGGTGTGATAGTATTGGAGGATGAAGATGGCAAAGAGCCGGCGCTTCGAGGGTCTTCTAAAATTCTTGAGAAAGAGAAGGCACAGGCTGCAAGAAATGCGCCTAAGCAGGCAGCCCCACAGATCGAGCTGATTGCAAGTTCTAGAGGGCCCCGAGCAGCAGCGACTAGCGGGCGCACCGCCCCGGCGCCAACAAGCCAAGTGATAGCGACCTCGAGACACCCGCCACCACCTCCCAGCGGCCCATCTTCCACTTCTGCGGCAGCGAGGTACTTGGATCATTTTTTCGCTTTCGTTTTTTTTTTTTTCGTATATATCTGTTTGGTATGGTATGCCGGCGAGGCGAGAGCGTGAAAATTTTCCATTGAGCCTTGAAAAAAAAACAGGAATGCGCCTCCACCTCCCCCACCGCGGGCGAAGGAACCGCCACAACCGCCAACGGTCGAGCAGCAGCAAAAGGGCGCAGCTGCAAGTAATCCCCCTGCCAGCACAGCCTCAACTGGGACGACCACCGGGACAAAGAAATACGATACTCTCTTGCCGGGGCATTTGGATTTAGTGTCTCGCAACCGAGACAAGCGCGCCGTCACCAACAAAGGCGTGGGACTTCTGCTGTTGAGCAACAAGGAAGCAGAGCTAAGAGGTGCGGCCCGTAGTACAACTACGCAGCACCAGCAGAGCAATGGCTCGCATCCCCTTCCTCACATGTTGTTGGGGGGCGGTAGATCCTCATCTTCCTCGGTCCCCGGCGGAGAGCCTGCCGAAACGACCCCCAGTGCGCTCCAAACGGCCCGGACCCCGGGAGGGACCGTGCGGCCACTGGTAGGAGGGGCTACGCGAGTGCCCAAGGCGTCCTTCAAAGCTCCTCAGCCTAAGAAGTCGGACGCCAGCACCCGGACCAGCAGCTACCTCGACCGCTTGAAAGAGCGTTTGGGCTGAGCACGGGGACGAGACAGCGGGCGGAGAATTTTTTGACCCGCCCTACTTACCGTTGATAAAGTGTGATCTCTCAGCAGTCAGCAATGAGACTGACAGCGTTCCATTGCTCAAGCGAGCACGACCACGTGCCTTCCTGGTAAGTACGATGCAAGCGAGCTTTTCTGCGCGACCTTTTCTCATCCCTGTCGGCTTTTATTGAAAAGAATATACCTTAATTGTTGCTGTTCAGCTTCAGTGCAAGTCTACTAGCAGATACACGACTTTTTGAAACACGCATGAAACCAAAAAAGAAAACGAAAATCTAAAACTATCAACTTACTACAAAAGAATAAAAAAGCACTGCCAGACGGACTGTATTTCCAGATGGCAAGCAAAACTAAAGACGACCGATTTGCAACATGGGTATTTTTCGAATGAAATTACGGAAAAACTAGGACTACAATACCGACGTTCACATTTGGTGCCCTAGGTAGAGGACACTCTGAGAACGCAAGATCCTTTTTTTCCTTCATCAAGTTAACCCCGAACGAGTACGACGACACTCCCTTCAAGAATTTCATACTTTTAGCGACCGAAACTACAAAGAACCAAAATAAAACTGAAGCGTATTACATCCATGAATCCCCCATCGGCCGCAATCATAATAAATTGGGCAGGAGGAATAAATGCGAGTTGCTTCTTGTTCTGCATGATACGTGCTCGCCTGGGCAGCAACTTGTGAATTTGCCAGAGCTCCTTGTCTACTAGTTCGTTTCAATAACATATAGAAATTTAATGATGTCACGCCGTCTTTATGGAGACAGAGTCGTCGCGGCTGCAAATCTTCGCAATCGAAATCGTTATCGTCGCTTCTATTCATTTTCGTTCTCGATAATGTCGTCGTCGTCTTTCTCGTCATCGAATCGTTTTATATGCTCCTAGATTTGGGTTTGTCTTGCTCTCGCTTGTTCGTCTTTTTTGGCCGGTTGATTGTCGAAGACCCGCGTGTCGGTAAAAACTTGAACAGAGGATGTATCGCGACATTGATGCATTATGACTATAGACTAATTTAACCGCCAAAGCCATAGCCAATCGGAAACGAAATCGCAAGTAAGGTGTTATCGCAACAACGCGTAGGAGAGGTTTCGTGGGTCCTCGTCATCAATATCATGGCAGTCGGGTATCAATGGAGATAAGTAGTAAGCAGGTATGGAAGACGAAGAACACCATAGTATTTTGGAACTTGAAGTTGTAGATCGACGAGTGTTGTTGAAACTCATACTTGCCAGCCATGCTGCCTGTGGACCCGTTGCGAGGTTCGGCCCTGCGAGGAAATCCCGGTGGTTTTCGGGAGCCCAGTGCGAATGTGACTGGATACGCTGCCATTGTTGGATACGTCTTTGCGCTGCTCAGCTTCGTATCAATTGATCTATTTGTGCTAGAACTGTACATGCAAGTGAATGTGTATCTATACGTTTGGTTTGTCTACTCTTGAGTTGGTGATTTTTGCCTTCGCAAAACGTGTGAGCGAACTTGTCCGCTTTTCGATGTGTTGCAACTTCTGAGAGAGACTTTTCTCTCCCTCTCATCAATTATTTTTTCCCTGATAAAAAACCGAACAAACAGCTCGGGCTGATCTTGTGGCTGGTGCTGGTTTGGATCTCCTGGGGCAACAAGTCGGCGACGAAAACAACACTGTTTTCCATCCCGCTGCTGCAGAACATTGTGGCTTGCTGTCGGTGCATATGACAGTGCACGACAAGAACTCCCCCTCCCCCTCATTTGTATAGCACGAACGGCAATACAAGCATCAGCAAGAGTGCTGGTTTTGCATGACGAATTTGCACTGGAGTGTAATGCTATTTGGGCTACGAGAACTTGTCACGCAAATAGTGCCAAGAGGCAAAGGGTGGATTGGGTATTTTGCATGACGAATTTTTAGGGGGAGCGGGAGTTGTGCACTTTCATAGTGCAGGAGCCTTTTCAGCCGGGTCTTGGGCGAAGAAGAGGAAGGTCAGTCTTCTTCTGATCCAGACGACAGCGACGAGTCGTGTCCCGAGTCCGCTAACGAAGAAGAATCCCGTGCGATGAACGGCGCAAACTCGCGGCTAGACAAGTCAGGCGGCGCGCTGAGCAGTACAGTGACAACCCTCGTAGCAGATGGTACAACATCGATGGCACAGGAGTCGTCGGGGAAGCCACTACAACTTCCAATGATATCGAGTAAAACTTCCTCAAAAAACAAGAAGAAGACCAGCAGATGGACGCGCGTAACCGAACTTCATCAAGCAAGGGAAAAGAATTTCGCCGCCGAGGAGAGCGTGGGGGTCGCGGTGCGGAAGCCAAAACGGAGTTCGAAGCAAGCGACTGGCGGTGTGGAACAAGATGGCAGTGGCCGTGCCGATGGGGACCACGAACTACACGACCCTAGCACGGCCAGGAAGGGCTCGAAGAACACGGGTGCCTCGAGCAAATACAAGCCGTTCAAGCTGCGGTCGTACATGGAAGCATCGCCATTTGGTCCATGAATACGGCGTTCTCATGGACTTTGTAAAAATACGAGATGAGTTGGAGCTGTTGCCCATTACACTGAAGCTCGCGCTTCTCTTTACTTCTGCCGTACAAGTAATTTCCAATTTTCATAGCCTCAATGTATCAATTTGGAATGTACAGAATTTATACGAAAATTAGAATGATAGCTACTGAATCTTCCCATTATGTTCATAATTGTACAAGACTCGCCGGTGCAAGTGCATTGATGAAGAGAAGAAGTCATTCAAGTTGCGTCGCTCGTATCAGGATAAGGAACGACAGCTGTATGAAAGCTTGAGATTTTCAGAAAAGGTAAAAGAAACAGCAAAAGAGCAGAAAAAAAGACAGCATCGACCTGCTCTACTGTCGTCGTGCGCGGTACATGCCTTATTCCTACCGCTGTGGTTTTTTTCTTTTTTTGCGCCTGCCTGGCATTTCGCTGCGCATAGCGTCTCTCAGTATCTGAGTTGTGCCGGTAAAAGCCCGGACCTTAAAGAACTAATTGTACACACGGCGAGTCTGTCAATCTCGAGAGGGACATAAGCTAGAGTAGCTCGTCAAGGATGAGCTGTGCTCATTTAGTGCGTCCCAGGTCGCCGGCACGAGAGTTCTTTACGCCATAAAGTTAGATTCGGACTGAAATTCGCAGCCAGAATAACAAGAGCATCGCAATCGGCGCAAACTGAAAATGCTTGCCTCACTCCAGGGTTACGCGGACGCGGTGCGGGGCAAGTTTAGATCGCAGAAGGAGGTGTTGCAGAAGAGCTTCACGGAGAACTCGCTTTGGGGAAACAAAAACAGCAACAGCCGTAATTTCACCACCGCAGCGCCGTCGTACCCAATCACAGCGGAGTGCTTCGTCGGACCACGCGGCAAGGTGTGCGGTGGCGGGGAAGAGCAGGCAGATACCTGCGTGGGCAAGGTGACCTTCGTACAACCGAGCGAAGACATCTGCAACATAGCATGGGACCTGACGGGATGCGGGAAGGAGGGAGAGCACGGCTTCCACATTCACGAAAAGGCCGACTTTTCCAACGGCTGCGACTCGGCCGGGCCGCATTACAATCCCTTCGGTAATACACGAAGAAATATACAGAGTTGGAGTAGCAACAAGTTGTAACAGCACTCTATTGGACTGGTGTACGGTCATAGAAATAGTCATGTAGCAGGTGCTGATGTTGCGCGTTGCTCCCTGTAGGTGCACAGATGTGACTGGCCACATGATCCGCCCCTGCTAGAGCTATAAAACTGTTGACCATTTTGGCAATTTGTTAGCTTTGCAAAGTGTTGAATTTTCTGTACCAGGCAAAACGCATGGCGGTCCGCAGGACGAAGAGCGACACGTTGGGGACATGGGGAACATCATCGTCGACAAAAGTGGCAGTTCGACGGGGACTCTCTCGGACCATTTAATCAAGCTAACGGGGGAATACAGGTATGAATTGCTGCGTCGCTAAGCGGCCCTGAACTTTTTTTCGCTGCAAAATGACACTCGGATTACATGGAGCAATAGGAACGCGGTGCGTCATTTCAAACCTCTGCTTCATAACCTTAACCGCAGCGTCATCGGCCGGTCCGATATTGAAGGGAAAACAGCCGCTCGTTAACAGGTTGGCATGCTACTTTCTTATTACATATATAAATATAACCACACCTTGCGAGCCTCCTCGTGGTCTGCTTCATTGTTCTGTGATGTTCTGCTCCTCAGTTAAAAGCGGAACATAAGTGCGATCATGATCCAATATACCATTCTGCGCGTGCGGCTCACCGAAGAGGAGTTCAGCCTTGCGGCATTCACTCATTGCGGCATTCACAGTCCATGAACCTGGAGCGTGCAGCTGCGTTCTTCGTTTGCATACTCGTTATGGTGCACGCGGATCCGGACGATCTCGGTCGTGGCGACAATAGCGAAACAGGCGTCAACGATATCCAATGGAGTTTCTTTCGTCAGAAATACTGCGCAGAACTAATGCATGCGCGAGGGTGTACTTGTAGTTGAAGAGACATGCAGTTGGGTTTGATGTTTGACGGGTGCAAATAGGACGCAGCTCGCTGTAGCTGCTTCCGTCGAAGAGCTTTTTGATCACCAGACAGACAGGAGACACTGCTGCATGAAGAAATATCCTGCAGTGTTCAAAGTCGGTCTTCGGATTCGGAACATCTTTTTTGAAGCGCATAGGCAAATTGTGATTGCTTGGCAGAAGTAAGCAACAGAAACATAAATCAGACTGGCACGGCCGGGATTTCCTGATGAAGGAAGTTTTCTTTTGGATAATCGGCAAGACGTCGAAAACAACCGGAAATGCGGGGGCGCGCATAGCGTGTGGTGAAAGTATGCAGTCGCAACGATCGGCGGTCGCAAATCAAGCGGGGCCGATTCCAAATTGAAATTCTTGCATGATTTGAGAAACTTGCTTCCACTTACGAAGTAACGCGTCGGCGTGGCTGGTAAAAAGAGAGCATTTGTTTTGATATTTTTGCCGCGCAAACAAAGGGGGCCACGGAGTTCAAAATCCGGGCTTGATTTTCGTTTTTGGGCTTCATAAAGATCGTTCTCGCCTGACCCCGGGCACGGCATCGAATGTATCTTCGGTACGGGCGGACCAGACGCTAAAACGTCTTCGTTGGAGAAGGAGAGAGCGTAGCACGACAGGTATTAGTATGAATAGGAATAGCAGGAACTATGCTGGCAACAGCACCACATTCAAACGTCCTAAACAGGTCGTAAGCACACAAAGAATAACAAGGATCTGTCCAATAGCAATATTCGTCGCGACATGTCGTGATCGACCACTGAAGACGCAGATACAAAACTGTCGCATCGTTCTTGCTCGAAACCCAAAAGGCAAACGTGAAGGACGTGCCATACACCGAAAATGCAGCCGCAATCGAACAAAGACTCGATACTGCGACACAGTCATGATGCAGTTTCTCTTTTGCCCTTTGTAATCGCATGTTCATTTTTGCTTGATCTCCGTTCTTACTTCGCCTGTTTTACTGGCCGCGTTCACTTTTTCAGCCACTTCGTACCTTGTGGACCTCCTTTCACCGTTACTTTTGTTCGATCCGATCCCATCCATCGTGGATATCTGATCAGTAGATCTTTCACACCAGAACTTGATTTTATATGGAGGTAGGCGGCCAGTAGACAGTGATAGGGAAGTTGTGTGTGCTGCTTTACCGGTGCTAGGACTGAGTCAGTGGTCATGCGGGTTGTCCTTTCGTCTGCCGTGGCCATGGCTGGCCTGGCCGCCGCGTCCGAGAAGAGCAGACCAGTGTCCAAGGTGATCAAGCTTCTGAAGGACATGCAGGCGCAACTGGAGGCAGAAGGCGAGGAGGTACCTTGTCTTCTAAATTTAGGCTACACGAAGATCTCCGCGCCATTTAGTTTGACACGTCAGCCTTTTCTAAATACGCGAAATTTCTGTTGATGTTGAATTTGCGACTACTCATATGGGTAGGCATAGCTTGAGCTTGAAGCACCGCTCCCAAAATTCCCTTTTCAGGATGAGAGCACCTTTAAGAAGATGGGTTGCTGGTGCGACACAACAAAAGCAGAGACTGCCGAGGCAATCGAAACCGACAAGTATCAACTGTAAAAATGTCTGGGTCTGGAAGATTCTGAGACCTGTCATGCATGTTTTGCCTTGGCCATGATGTCTGTGATGCATGCCCTAGCATCACAGATTTTTTGAGGGCTTCGCGATGCCTATTCCGCATGACAAATGCCCTCTCCGCGTAGCAAAAATTGCATTCCCTTTGCTGCTCATGCAATACAGATTTTTCTGGAATCCAAATTCAGCATCACAAGTTCCAACTTTCCAGACCCAGACATTTTTACATTTGATAACAAGAAGTGCATTGCAAAAGCCACGGCCGACATTGAGCAGGCCACCGGGGCCAAAGCCGCGGCAAAGACGGCAAAAGCTGAGCTCGAGGAGCGCATCGCCAAGGACACACAGGATTTGGAAACAGCAACAGAGATGCGAGCAAAAGAGCTCGCGGCCTTCACGGAAGAGACCAAGGAGATGGTCCAGGCTATCGGGGCTCTGAAGAGCGCTATCACGGTGCTGAAGAAGCACCAGAGCTTTCTGCAGACCGACTCGAAATTCAAGTCCGTGCGGGACACCCTGATGAGCAACATGGAGCTGTTCGACCGCCGACATCTCGGCGAGATCTCCGGGCAGCAGAAGCGCGCTCTGTCTAAATTTCTCCAGCAACCCAGCTTCTCCGCTTACAGGTATATCTTCTACCGAAGAAAGTTGATATTGCCGCTGTGATTTTTGAAGGTATGATTTTCAATTCGTGTATCTTAGTGAAGCTAAATTGCAATCTCGCGTTTGTCGAAAATACCGAAACATCGAAAAACAGCTCGCAGTCGGGCGAGATCTTTGGAATTCTCGAGAACATGCTGGACACCTTCAATGCTGATCTCAAGACCGCCGAGGAAGAGGAGGCCGCGGCGGTGCAGCAGTTCACCGAACTGAAGAAACTGAAGGAAGAGCAGATTGCCCGCGACACCGAGCAGCTGGGCAAGGAAAACGAAAAGTTCGCGGCTGCCACCACCAAGCTGGCGGACTCGGAGGCCACTAAAGCGGACTGCGAGGACTCTTTGGAAAAGGACACGCAGCTCCTTTACGGAATGAGAAGCGGCGGAGGAAAGTTCGTTAGTAGAGTTAAGATTGAACGTGGGTCGGCTGGAGGCGATGTAGTACTTAGCTATCGAAATACTGTTGCGTTCAGCGTTGCTTCGCAGGCACAGCGCTAGACGACAGCGCCATCGTTTAGTTCAGTTTTGCATTAATAATGATGACGTGGATTTCCTGTCGCGCTTCTCTCCTTCCATACTTTCGCCGAAGCCACTGAGACCTGCACGCAGAATGAGCAGGAGTACTCGGAGCGCTCGAAGTCCCGCGCTGAGGAGCTTGCCGCTGTCGGTAAGGCCCTGGAATTCTTGAACAGCGACGAAGCCCATGAGCTCTTTGGCAAGGCCCTCGGCTTTTTGCAGGTTGCCTCGGACTCTGCCGACAAGGCGCGCGATGTGCTGCGCAGGGCTGGCCAGCAGTACGGAAACCCGGAGATCCTCAGCTTGGCACAGAAGGTAATAAATAAGGATGTTTTTTAAAATTAAATCCACCTGACATCAGCACCTCTACTTATGTGCACATGCACTCTTACATCATGAAGCTGCACTTGCAAAATTTTTTTATCTCTCCTGCCCCACCGGGTGACTACATCAATGTTTGTCTTTACCTCAGGTGAAGTCCGATGCTTTCGCGCCGGTCATCCACGCCATTGACGACCTGGTGAAGGACATTAAGGCACAGATGGCCGATGACGTCAAGCAGCGGGACACCTGCACCAAGGAGATCAACGAGCGCACCAAGGTCGTTACCAAGCTCGACAACGAAATCACCAACCTCAGCGCGGAGATGGAGCGTCTGGAGGCCGCCATTGCCACGCTGAAGGAGAACATCGAGCAGACCGCGGCGGAGATCAAGGAGGCCGAGGAGCAGCTGTCCAAGGCCTCCGCGCTGCGCCAGCAGGCCAACGTGGACTTCCAGGTCGCGCTGAAGGATGAAAAGGACAGCATTGCCGTGCTGAAGAAGGCCGAACAGGTGCTGGCCAAGGTGTACGCCCCGAAGCTGCTGCAGCAGAGCCCGACCTTCAAGACCTACGAGAAGTCCTCCGGCGGCAACAAGGTCTTGTCCATGATCGCCACTATCATCGCAGATACTGAAAAGTTATCAACTGCAAAAATGTCTGGGTCTGGAAGATCTGAGACCTGTCATGCAAGTTTTGCATGAGCCATGATGTCTGTGATGCATGCCCTAGGATCAGAGATTTTTTGAGGGCTTCTTGATGCCTATTCCGCATGACAAGTGCCCTCTTCCCGTATCAAAAATCACATTTCCTTTGCCGCTCATGCAATACAGATTTTTTTGGAATCCAAACGCAGCATCACAAGTTGCAATCTTCCAGACCCAGACATTTTTGCATTTGATAAAAGTCCGCGGAACTCCGCATCGCCGAGGAAAAGGCGTCGCAGAAAGAGTATTTTACAAAAACTACGCCCCGTTTTACTTTTCGCGATTTTCCTCTTGATGGGGAACGACATGTTAACCATGACATGTTTTGGGTGAATTCAATGCAACGAGTCAAAAAATGCTGAAATTCGAATTTCTCTCAGGTACGAAAAGTTCGTGAAGAACTCCAACGACAGTATCAAGGACAAGAAGGCGCTGAAGGCCCAGCTCACGGAAGAGAAGGCCAGCAGTGAGGAGAAGCTGCAAGAGACGACGGACAAGAAGAAATTCACGACCGACAGCCACACGGCCGAGACCGCGGCGCTGGACCAGTGGAAGTCCGACTGCAAGTTATCAAATGCAAAAATGCCTGGGTCTGGAAACTTTTGATGCAACTCCGTGAAAAGTAAGTGGAGTGCTCTGCAATTGGCCGCCTCGCATGACAACTTTTTTCGTGCTTGTGTGATGCGTATTTCGCATGCGAAGCTGCGCTTTTGCACGGCAGGCAGGAGGACCTCTTGGCGGCCACGCAATACAGAGTGCAGAGTCATGCCAGACTGGCGTGACAATCTTCCAGACCCAGACATATTTGCACTTGATACAAGTTCTTGTTCGACAACTTCGAAATCCGCCAAGAGCACATGTCCGGCGAGATTGAGGCTCTGGGCGAGGCAAAGGCTTTCTTAAAGGGGATGAAGCTGGACTAAACTAAGTACCTAGAAGTGCGCCGTCTGCACCTAGTGGTCCTTCTCTTGTCCGCACAGCGCCATTTTTCGTATACAATTCACAAACTTTTCGTAGGTTTTGATTACCACTATGGATCGTGTCTTTGTCGAGGGAGAGCGGTTTGTACGATTAATTTTGCTTTGTTTCACCCGGACAACCAAATGTGACCCGCTTTCTGGAGAACCCAAACTTTGTTATTTATCCTTCAACACTTTTTTATGGTATACAATTCAGCTTTTCACTATCAGCACAGCTCGTATTTAGAATTTTTCAGCAAACTTTGTTCATATTTATTTTCAGCTTCAGGTAGATAACTTGTAAACAGCGTGTATGGAAATATCAGCAACAGGATCGTAAACAATCTTCAGCGACAGGAAGTGGTATTTGGTCACGACACGTTTCCAGATTCTCATTGTACAAAATTTCCTTCGACGAGGAATGGTGACAAATTTATTTTCAAGACGGGACAGTCTGCGTCGCCCTCGCCAGTTGTTACGCAATTGAAGTCACCACTGGTTTCACCTTTCTTGATAAGCTTTCGTCTAGTGTTGAACCAACGTGTAGTCGCGTGCAAAAGTGCAGGAGTTGCTATTTACCTTCAGAGCATGGACAACCTGAGAGTTTGGAGAGACGAGACACTGAAGCTTACCTTCCAGGAATGCGTCTGGTCTAGTTTCCGAGCCTGGCTTTGATGAATACATGCAAGCACCATGCGCTTCGCGTACTTTTAGGAGCAAAGTCATGTGCTCAATTAAGAAACTCTTCACACATGTGACTGCGTTTCTCGTAATTCTTTTCTTTGCTTTGCAGTCGGTTCTTCTCACAAAAATCGCAAAGATGATGTCCGTTGCTGCCTTGTTTGAGAAGAAGAAGTGCGGAAAGCCGCTGACAGGCGGAGCGGGGCGGTCCTGCTGCCACCGTAAGTCCAAGGCGATGCTGCTGGTGGCGGGAGCGATGAAGCTTGACATTGCCTCCGCGAACGAGCACCCGCTGAAGAAAGCGGGGGGGGGGTGAAAACCTCGTTCTGGCGCCGGACGGCGAAACGGAGCATACGGACCACTCCACGCAGGATACGACAGCGGAGGATGGTTCGTCGTCTTTCCCCTCCTTGGCAGATATCCCGAAGTCAGTTTTTCTCATTTCCCTTTCTCCTTTGGTTAGGTTCAGGCAGAGTTTGGCCACAAATCGTAAGAGACTAATACAAATAGGTAGCTTAGTGGGCATGTCCTCCTGCCCAGGTTAGCGTCTACACTGCCATTTGGTATTCTCTGCCCCTGTCGATCGAGGCCACAGCTGCCCACCAAGCAGCGAAAGCGAAAGAATTTTCTGTATCTGTATCAGGTTGATCAGTGGAGGGTCAGGCGGATATGGAGGAGGGTCAGGCGATACCCGTGCAGTGGAAGGCGAGCTGGAACCGCGGTGCGCTTTAAACACCGAGCGAGAAACATTTCCGTGCTTGCATACTTGCGCGCCCAAAAAAGGACGACGACCAGCTTCGAACTGGTCCGTTGACAGGAACCAGTGCTGCGTGTATGAAATCGAAGGTGGCGACGACAAGCAGTGGCAATGCAATATCAATGAAAAGAAAAGCGCAGATCCAACATGCTCATGCGGAAACGATGCGAACTAGGAAAAACGATGACCGACGTTGATAAAACGATTCGCACGGAGGGGTACACAGAACGGCCAAAAGATCACGGAGTTTGCACGACAAGATCAAAGGTACGAACAACACGTTGCCTGCAAGATGGTAGTGATGATGGAGATGAGAGTGATGTTTGGATAATAGTAGAATAAAAAAGATTTCTGGTACGAACAAGGTCGCCCGCGGTCCGGTGGGTCTCCGAATCGAACAATAATGTGACGGAGCTTCTCTCACAACTTTCAAATTCAATTTCTGAAATACTCGATACATTGCTCATATTTCGAATATATCGACCGGAATTGGGAAGAAGATTTTGGACCTCATTGACACAACAAAGTAATGCGCTATTTCAGTTCGAGTAGTCGTTGAGATACCCACAAAGGATTGAGGAGATTTGGGCTCAGAAGATTGATATTGTTTCATTTTCTTTTTCCATCATGATCCGTTTCTTTTTCCTCATCATCTCGTGTGGAAAAAATCGAAAAAGCGAAGTGCTCATGGGAAAACGTTTTGCTCATGGGAAAACGTTTTATTTCGAGTGACAGATTTTTATTAATAATGATTCATAGTGTCGTTGTCATAGATTTGATATGGACAAAATTAAAAATTGAAGGTCCCAGGAGAGATTGAAGGTTAATATTTTCCAGGAATGTATGTCTGGTTGAGTTTGTGATTTAGAAAGTCTGTGAGAATGTATAATTCTCTCTCGACATGAAGAGAAAAAAGAGAAATGTGAGAGAATCTTTAATTGAGGATATATCAATCAAATTTCATTTTCCATATTAATGATAACCAATTGATTTCATCTCAATCTGATATTATTTCTGAATCTCGGAAGAAAATTATCATATTATGAGATAATATTTGTATATATCATAGTATGAGTGTTGTTTCCCGCTCGTTAGGAATTACTAGAGGCGTGCGGGGCGGTTTTGTGGGCATTAGGGACAGGTACAGAAACACCACCAAAGATGGAAGAGCAGCGTAGCGCGAGCGATGTTGCACTACTATGGTTGTCGCCTCTTTTGCGCAGCATACGAGCACGCAGGCAACCTGGTGGCGTGACTCATTGCCTACTGACCGATGTGAATAACTGTAGCATTGTCGCGAGGAGAAGGGACGAGCAGTCTGGAGCCGCAAGGCGAAGGGGTCAGATGGCATTTACGAACCACGAATAGAGAACCGCGAAGGAACAAGGACCGACGACGAGCCAAGATCATTCCACTTTCCGATCTGAAGTTGTCTATGTGCTAACTCGCTGTTTTTAGATAGTTTGTGACTTGTATGTTTAAAAAAAAAAAAAAATATTTGTATATATCATAATTTGGATATATCATATCACTTCCTTCATTTTTCTCCATTTCTTTGAGATAATAATTTTCAAGAAAGGCGTTTCCTTTCAGGTCTGTAATAATAATTTTCAATAAGATAAGAGGAACAGTGTTTCCTGCAGTCTGTCGAGCGAAATCAGCTACATCGCCTAGAGGTTCGTATGGGGAGGGCTAACTGAGCAGGATAGAGAGTCTCGATTTCGATATCTGTTTGTGTATCGCGGTTTTACAGCGTTAGCGCTCGTTGTTCGATTGGCTAAAGCAACACACAAAACCAAACGGATTCCACAGTTGGGGCAAAGGATGGGGTAATGGAGTAGGTAGCTTAGATGTCCACTACGCCTGATGCCCCAACAGACTCAACGACATTCTCTATCTGTTACTAGCTCGCATTTTTTTTTTCGGGCGGGGACACAAAGGAAGGGCAAAGATAAAGATGTCGCTAGTGCGTGACTCCTAACGTTAAAAAAGGCCCCAACGTGTTGCTTTTTATTTCTTTACAAATGGACCCAAAACAGGAGACCTAAAGTTCGGGTGTGAATTTCTTCGCCCGGCTTCTGCTCCCTTCCTTGAGTTGCTGCGGTGTTGAAGTTCTCACTCATGATCGACTGTGTAGGAGGGTTGATGTTGCCTCACCCCTCTAAGGTCTCAGGAGTCACGCTGCCACACTGTCAAGCCCCAGTAGGACCATCAACATCGCGCTGCGCCCAGCCATGCATGTCATGGCAAAACAGGATCCCAAAAGTTGCTTCTTCAAAACTCACGCAATTGTGATTCGAGATTTCCCGGCCTTTAGGCTTAATTTTTTAGGCGTGAGGGGCGGGGCAATGGGCCACTCGGATCAGGTACAGAATCACCACCGAAAAAAGGAAGAGCAACACAGCGTCTGTGCTGTTGCATCACTACAGTTGTCGACTCTCTTGCACTCAGTTGGAGGACGCGGGGCGATTTCGCCCGCTAAATTGTGGCTAATTTCTTCGGGATTTTTGAAAAATCCACGAAGCGAAAAATGGGCCCGGTGGAGTTGCTATCGCACGAAAAGGAAACACCCGATCGGAGCGGGTGGGAGAAAACAAAAGCCCCAAGGAGGTGCAAGCGGCTTGCGCATAACAACCCGGACAAGGCGCGCGCGGGAACATACGAAGCCCAATTGCCAACAGAACACGAAAACCCACGAAGACGGAAAACCCTTACCCCCGGAAAGACAGACCCAAACAGAAGCCGATCCCGATGAAACTCCGGGCGGAGCCCGGATATGGGTGAGAGCCTACCCCGTTTGTGGGCTTCAAACTTTGCGCCCACCCCATCATCGACCCAACACTAAGCTTCAAGGAGCTTTGCCGCCCGCGGCTAAATCAATGACTTAGCCGAGGGCGGCAAAGTTTTGTTCTAAATCGGGCGGCTAAATATTGTTCTAAATCAGCCCGCTAAATCCTATTCTAAATCGGCTTCTATTTTTTGTTCTAAATCGCCCGGCTAAATCACGTTCTAAATCGACCCTCTAATTCTTGTTCTAACTTTTTCGGGATCCACACCTCTTTCATCTGCTCTCCGAACGGCAAAACTCGGCAGCACAGGGATTTCCCTAAGGAAGTTCCCACTTTGCCGATTTAGCCACGGATTTCGCAGATGAAAAAGTGTGAATCCCGCGACTTTGGAAGAACAGAAGTCATCTCGACTTCTAAACTTCCAAAGCCGGAGTTAGAACAAGAATCCCATGACGAAGGCCGACGTTGTCAGAACTACAAATATCTTGCCCCGCAGGGCGCAATGCAGAACACCGCTCACAGAACCAGACCAGATGGCATGGTCGAGATAGCGACGCGCGCCATCTCGAGCATGCTCTTCCCGAGATAATACCCCAACCCACCACACACATGACGAAGCGGCCAGATATTTTGCGGGACGCAAAATGTCCGGCATACCACCACCGGGAACTTGAGCAAAATACCAAGGCGGCGCATTTCAACAGAAAACCGGGCAAATTTTTAAATTTTAAAACCCGGCCCGGGGCCAAACGCAAAAAACCCGGCGGCGGCAGAAGCCACGGGCCCACTGCCCCAAAGGCCCCCCGGAGCAAATTGGGCCGGAAGAAGCGGCCCAAGCGGGGGAAGCGGAAAAGCATTGCCAAAGGCGGAGGGCCCACCAGACCAGACCCGGCGCCACCTGCGCCCTGGGGTCTTGAAAAAATCCCGAAAAATTTAGCCACTTTATAGCCAAGGAACTGGCCCCGTTGCCCTCCAACTGATTGCACAACGAGATTGAAGGCAACTCGGTGGTGTGACTCACCGCCTGCTGACCATGTGAACAACTGCAGCATGTCGCGACGAGAAGGGACAAGCAATCTGGAGCCGAAAGACGAAGGGGTAAGATGGCACTTACGAACCACGAATACGATGCCGCGATAGAACAAGGACGACGAGCCTGGATCACCTCTTTTTCCGATCTGAAGTTGTCTATGTGATATTTCGCTGCGTTATTTTTGTGGTTTGTATTTTTTTTAAAAAAAAAAAAAAAATTTTCAAAAAATCCGGAGAGAATGAGATAGAATGATATATTTTTTAAATTTCTTTTCAGATCAAGAATATTATGAGAACAATAGATGAGATTATTATCATCTTCGATTTATGGAATCTGATATGATATGTATCTATGGTTGGGGAGGATAGGAATAATCTGGTAGAGAATACCCTAAAATTGATGAGATTGAGAGAAGAATTGCGAAGAAAGAAATTTATCGGAAATTTCGAAAAATATATTTGGGATATTTATGAAAGAATTTGGATTTTGGATATTTGACATCTTAAATATATTATTTTTCCATCATATCTTCATATTAAAAATAATCTAGATTATATAATTCGAGATAAATAAATCATTTGGAAAATTTTTATTTTTTTTGGGAATTCCCATCCTCCTCCAGAGATAATATAAATAGATATGATGAGGAGATGATGATATTCTATTCTTTTAAAATGTTATTCTTTCAAATTCTGTTCTATTCTTTTATAACAATCATCATTTTTTTTGAAATAACATTAGACATATGACAAGAATGAAAGAAAGATCAATTTTCAACCGGTACCATATGACCATCCTCAACAAACAATAAACAAACATTGGATTGAACACAAAGATTGAAGAAACCCGACTGACCGAGAGACCGAAGAAATTCGAATCATTCTGAATGTCCTCCAATATCGAATCTGGGTTTGAAAGAATGGGAAAAGGAAAAGTCATGACTCCATGGGTGTTAGTTTTGTTAAAGTGAGTAGAATATAAGAATAAGCAATTATTTGAGCAGTGGGGTCACAAACATAAACGCCAAGTCCGCACCGGGCTTAAGGTACCGGTGCCGGTACCCCATTTATCGTTACTGCACATCCGCGATTCTGTAACGTACGCAAGGATTCCCATCCCGCTAACGTCGGCCCGCCCTTGCAAACTCCCGGTTGCGGGAGCTCTCCGTTGCGGGAGGGGGGGGGTCGCTCTCCGTTGCGGGAGCGCGGCCTCCTCTTGCTTTTACCTTTTTTCGGTACCGGACGATCGGCCACCGCCGGCCTTTCCTGTTGTGCTGCCCCTCGCCCTGCCTGTTTGGCCTTTTGTGCTGGCTGTTCGACCTCTCGGAAATTTGTGCTGTCGGTGATTTCAATATTCTCGGGCCTGAACAATGCTTCGACTTTTTGACCGCCTTCGGAAATCATTTCCACCGCCCACTGCCCGCTTTGTGCATTGAAGCTCCCCAAGAGCCCTGTCTTGCGATTCAGCTCCGGAGAACCTAGAAGGCCGGAGAGGCGGACAGCTTGTAGTGGCTTCGCGGCCTCCGGCGGGTAGGCTTCGGACTGAAGAGGGTCGTTCAGGTGCGCCATTTCCAAAATCGCGATCTCGCGGAGCTGCTGAAATTCTTCATGGAAGAAACCCCGTAGCTTGCCGTCTAACTCATCTGCGTAGTCCTCGCCGTAGCTGCCCTTTAGCTCTTTCGTCCATTTCGGGAGCTCTGTTTCCACCGCTGCTTTTAGATCTTGTACCCGTCCCACCATGTCAACGTCGACGCTAAAACCACAGTGATGCGGCCGATACTGAACTCCGAGCGCTCCGGTCGCCGGCTGCTCTGCTTTTGTCCTCGCTTGCTTGCTCAACAGCAGCCGCGCCTCCTTAATTTCGTTTGATTCGGGTGCCACTGCTAGCCGGGGAAAGCATCTTCTCGCTGAATAGATCTGCGAAGTATAGACATCCACAACCACATCGGCCTTGTACGCCATTAGGCGAGAATGGAAAACACTTGTGAGGGCTGTGAGGATGGACGTGGCGTTTTCCGCCTTTAGATGTTCCGTATGCCCACTCCAAATGCTCTGAAGCCAAAGCGTCTGAGCGAAGAACCCACGCACCCACTCACAGTGCGTGCGCGCCGCTGGAATTGCGGGCTCGATAAAAACAGACACCGCGCTTATGTTATCGGGCTTTAATAGTATGCTCAGCTCCTGCCTTCCAGCAGCAGAGGTGAGGCGTACCTGCCAACGCCCTTTGTCGCGGAAGAAGGGGCCCAATTGCCCTAATCTGCCATTGAGCTCCGGTTTCGATACGAGCCCATGAATAGTGACTATTTTCCCTGGCTGCAGCAAATTCACAGGCGCCGTTTCACGAGCCGCACCCGCCTCGTCGCCCGCGTTTCCGCCGCCAGGACCTTGCCCGCCGGGTGGCCCGGATGCAGGGCCAGGTCGGCCACCATCACCTTCGCCAGCAAGCTCCTCACTCGCCAGGTTCCTCTGCTTGAAAGTCTCATCACGCTGCAACCCGAGAAAGCTTGCCGCCTCCCCGGCTTCCACAACCCAGGACCAGGATTCGTCTGCCATGCGCTTTGCTTCGTCCTGCTCGGCTACTAAATCGCGAAACACCTTCCACGCGGCATCCAGCGGGCGTTCCGCGAAATGCCAGGAGGCTTTGCCCCGCAGCATCCTCGCGACAATGCAGTCAAGAGACCTGTCGCCAAACGCGCGGAACTTCTTGCGCCAGTGCGCGGGGCGCTCCCCTGCCGCGCCGCCTTCGCCGTCGAACAGGTGCTTTGCAAAGCTGGCTTTTGCTTGTTCCTGTGTTTGCTCGTTAGCCAAATACTCGGCGAAGGAGCTTACCCACGTGCGGGCGCTGCGCCGCGTTGTCTTCAGAATCTCTCTGAGCTGCGCAGCGTTTTTCGCTACCGCGAAGTCTTGCGTCCCTACGGAGAGACCCAGAGCCTCCTGCAGGCGGACCGGATTTTTCGTCAATATGAGAACGCGCTCTGTCGCCCGTGAAAGTGCGACAAACAGCTTGGCGAGCCCGTCTGCACGCTCGCGCACCGCGACCGGGCCGTCATTGCGACTACTCAGGATTTCATGTGGGTCCGCGACAACAACGATGGGCCACTCTTGGCCTTGTGCCTGCAGGGCCGAAAGGCTGGTCGCATCGCTGTCCCACTTTTTCGCCCCGTCTTCATCGAGGTAGATCCAGGGCATGCTGTCGAGGGTGTCGACCTTAGCGTTAGTGCTGCTGGTGTTCGCAGACGCAGGCTCTCCCTCTGAAGATGCCGCGCGCCCGAAAACGGTCCGCTTCCGTTCACTCTTCACTGCTACCCTACGCCGCTGATGCACGCGGGCGCCACCTGCCTTCTTTTTGTGTTTCAAAATCCGACTTCCCTTGCGCACAGTCATCCTCTTCGTGCGTTGCGCATTTCGCGCCACTCCTGTACCCCCTGCACGACGCCGGGCACCGCTTTCACCTTCCGATACCTGCAGGCCATCTTCAAAGTGCTCCTTGATATCGGCAAAACTAACCTGGTCCTTGTTCAAATGAAGCGCCACGATCACGGGGCCGTCGCTGTTCGCACTACCCTCTACGTCCTCGCGCTCTTCGTAGGCGCTATGAAACTTCTGGTCTGGACCCGCGCCACCAGTACGCGGGCTCGTTAAGCATTGGCGCATGGTGGCAATTACCTGGAGAACCGGCACGAGGCGTGACGGAGAGCGCCAGACCCCCGGAAGCTGGGCCTCCCAGATTACACCAGAATCGCTTTCTTTTTCTTTATTTTTTGAATAAAAGTCGCTCTTCACCATTTCGCGCACGAACAGGCGCTTGTCGTTCAAACCGCCCAAAAGCTGCTGATTCTGGTCAAACGCGAAAACTAGGCGGAGTGTAGGGCTTCGCCGGGCAAAGTCGAGGTAGCGCGCCAAGGCCATTGGCGAGAGATTCTGGGCTTCGTCGATCGCGATGTAAGCTATTTGCGCACTCTTCAAGATCCTTCTGAGGTTCGTCACAAAGGAGCTGTCTCCTTCGTAGGCTTTCGACCACCGTGTCAACGGGCCCGGCGCAGTTTTCTGGGCGGAGTCGCGCCAAAAGGAAAAGGCCAGAAACGCGCCTGCCAGATGCAAAGCGAAGTTGTCACCGAGATGCGCAGCCATGTTGTTGACCTTCCGAGAGAAGCTACTCTCGATGCGTTCCTTGCACTTTTTCCGAGGACCGCGCAGGCGTCCGTCTTGCTCTTGTGCGAACAGGTCTAGGTCAAAACAGATGGCGGCAGTCATCTGATACAAATCTAGAAGGCCTATCAAGTGCAAATGCGTCTGGCGGGTCTCCAAGAATGCAAGACTTGTCATGCATCTTGAGGAGGCGGACCACGTCCACGATGATGATTTGGAATGCACACAAAAGCATCACAGACTTTGCGAGACCTTCGTCATCCATGCCTATGTTGCCGCATAAAAAAACCGACTTTTGCCTAACAAGAAGTGGGTACCTCGTGGCGTTCATGCAACACAGATTTTCTTATTTTTGTGATCGAGATCTCGCATGACAAGTTGCAACCCTCCAGCTCCACCGAGACACATTTGCAATGCATAAGGCCGCGGCTGCCCCAACTACTTCTGTACTCCGACGCGCCCTGGTAATCGTGGAGAGGCTGTTTCTCCACCGCGGCAAGTAGTTTCTCCTCCTGCTTCGTTTTATGCATTGCAAATAAGTATATGTCTGGGTCTGGAAGAGTGTCATGCTGTTCCTGTTTTTACATGACATAGAGGGCCCGTCATGGAAGCAGTACCGTCACACATTTCGAGAAGCTGCCGCAACGCCTAATCGACATGACAAATCACCCACATTTTGGTGACAGCGACAGGAAGTGGCAGCGGACATCTTTTGCTGCCAATGCATGGGAGAATTGTGTGTGCTGTGAAGCGCGCGTCACAAGTTCGCATCCTTCCAGCCCCAGACATATTTGCAGCGCATACGGTGACAGTGCCGACAATTTAAGTGGCCCGGGTTGTACAGAGATTCCGTGTCTCTGGGCCGGTTTTACTAGCATAGCCTCTTTTGAAGTTGTTCCATCTGCTTTCTGCTCGCCGTCAGACGAGTTGTCCGAGCCCGAGAAAGATTCGGGCACTACAGCGCACTGCTTCTGCAGCCGAGTCTCAATGTCCTGCCGTAGCCGCTCGCTTTGGGTGTGGTACTGCAGGACTATCTCGCCCTTGCCCACGGCCTCCGGTACTTCTGCCTCGATCTTGGTCAGAAGCGCAAGCAGCTGTACACTTTTGCCGCTTCCAGGAGGGCCACTGATGAAAGTGATTCGCTTGCGAAGGGGTATTTTGCCCGAGCGGCCGACACTTGTTCCTTCTGGTCCCAACACAGCTTCTTGAAACGCGCGGTCCGCCTCAATGGCCAAGTGCCGGCTCAAAATCTGCACCTCCTCTTTCTGGATTACCGGCTCCTGGCGTTGCCATCTCGCTACAGGTTGTTCGTTTCCTCGACGCCTGCCACCACTTCTCATCGGTTGCTTTCTTAGCTGGCGCAGCTGCTGCCCGTCAAACAGAGTAAACCCAGCACTGCCTTCGTGAATTGCAGCCGCAAGAGTCTCCAGCGGCTGGGGCTGCTGGTGCTGGTGCGCTTCAAGGACTTTTGTGAGTGCCTGGGGTAGTGCCAGTTTCCAGCGTCTTTCCGCACTGCCGGTGATGTGGTCGTAGTGGTGCCCATCCAGCAAGAGCTCCACGAGAAACCACAGCGTGACCACACTGGGTAGCGTAGAACCTCGCGCCTCGACAGCGGGCAGCACTGTAACGGTTTGCGCTTTCCAGATGTATATGCACTCCAAAAGGATCGCACTACTCGTAGTAATTGCAATCATGCACGACAAGCCCGACTGTCTACCTGAACTAACATGACAAGTTGCCCTTGCTTTTCTTTGTTCTCGAGAAAATGAAAACTCGCGATGCAATGGATACTAGTGCGATACTTTGTTTTGCAATGCATAGTGTAACGATAGCAACCATTTGCGCGAGAAGCATACCACTTTTCGCTTTGCGACTTTCCGAGACCGTCTTTTTTCTGCTGAATGCCGGTGCGGTATCGGAGCGGCGAAAGATGGAGCGCCATGTTATCCACATGCAATTTAATCCCGCACATGTAAAAAATTCATCACACTTCTCGCCACCTTAGAGCATGCCGCTTGTGACGCTTTTTGTCATGTAGAAAGTGCATTTTTAGTTGTACGTGTACGGAAAATTTACTGTGGATACATGTCGCGGGCCGTGAGTTTTTCGATCAGCTGCGCGCTCTCCTCGTACTCTGTCAGCTTCGTTTTGTAGAAGTACACGTTCTTTATCTGCGGCACCTCAACATGGTTCGACTTCGACGCCGCTCCGGCACTCGAGACCGAGAGGGCCGCCACACGCGAAAAAAGAACGCCTAAGACAATCGGAACTTCGAACGCGACGACGAACATAGTGCGGGCAACCAGCCCTGGAGACCAGCGGCTTGGAGTGTAGTTCTTTATAATCATCTTTGTAAACAGAATGATATATGCGATCTCTGCAGCAATAAATAAACTGATAGCCTTAGCCTGTCAGGTTGGAAATAACAAATCTGGTTTCGTGAAGTCTAGTTGTAGTCGTGTGCGGTTTGTCGCTCTTGCTGCCGTAGCTGGCTGTAGTGGTGGTAAGTTCCTCTACTTGCTGCAGTTTCTACGGGTAAAAACCCAGCAGGACCTCCTTGGATAAAAATAATGCTGGCTACGGAGGACGAAATAAGAAGGATGAGGATCTTCATCTTTGTAGTTGTACTACCTCTAAGCGTCAGAAAATAAAGATGCGCGCTAAGGTTAAGAATGACAAATATTAGAACGTTGCTCCTTGGCCGCGCCGTCACGATTAATTTTTGGGAAAGTTGTCAGGTTTTGTTGAGAGTTCGAGTTTACTTGTTGCACAAAATAATAAAGTACAGTAGCAGTAGGTATGATAGAAGCTTCTGCACTGTTCAAACTGTATAGACATTTTGTTCGTGGATTCTAATAAGTAGGACGATTCATCACCGACATTTTGCGTGCAAGCGCCACCATCGCCATCAAGACGGACCGAGCTGCAGCAATACAAATTCATTTTTATATACATGAATCCGAATAGTACATAAAGCGAGCCTCGAAGAGACTACTTACATTTGAGGATCATGGCTAGATGAAGATTATTTGCCTTCGGCTGAGATTTTTTGATTTTGGGTGATCCTTGTTCTGTTTCATTTCATCGGCGTCACAAGAGCAAGTTTCTCATTTTTTACCGACACTGGCAACCGCGATGCACTTGAAAGATCGCAATGCGTTGCGTTCCATGAAGATACAAGACTGTTCAACAGGAATTCCTGCGTACTACTAGTAGTTGTAGCTCATCGTCGTCAGTGCTCGTCTTAGTAAGTTATGATGATTCTTATTAATTTGTTGGTATATATGTTTTTGGGTGTTTATTTTTCTTTTTGTGTCATCAAGATTTGATCAGCGTAGGGCCGCCAGAAGTCTAGGAGGCGCACATAGATGCCTAGATGCATGCAGAGCGAGCGAATCATAAAAGCGGCGCGATTAACAGTGATGATGTCCTCATCGATGGTTCCGCGTGGATCTTCCTGGTGCCAGCGCCGCACTAGGGAGTCCAGATTTTCCTTTCCGCCGCGTGTGTACAGATCCGGATGGTCCTCACTCATCCAGAAGCGCAACACCTGAAGCCGCAGCTTGTCGCTCATCTTGTCCGACCGGGCCCCCAATTCCTCTACGGCAATGCGATTCGCCTCCGCGTCGTGTTTTTCGCGAACTTCAGCATCCACCGCCCGCTCTCCTTCGTCGAGCGCCACGATCAGCCGCGCCAGGGCCAAGCGTTTCCGGATCGGGACCTCCTTCATCTGGCCAAAATCGATGCAACCCAGGCGCCCGTCCGGGAGCAGCAGGTAGTTCCCCGGGTGCGGATCAGCCTGGTGACAGCCGTCCACCAGCACCTGCCGGCAGAAAAAGTGCAGGAGCCGCTCCAATACCTCCGCCGGATTAATCGCCACGACGTCACCGCCGTATCGCAGTCTCGCGAGCTGGAACCGCGCCTTCGCGTCGGCCAAGGACTCGTAGCCCTCCACGCGGATGCGCTCGCGCAACTCCGCTTCCAGTTGTTCTTTGGAAACGTTCTTTTTGTCTGCGAGTTTTTGCACCAGCAATTCCAGTCCCTGGATCAGTGTGTTCCCTTCCACGTACTCCATCACCAGAATGTTTTTCGATGCCAGAAGCGCCTCAGGCACGTAGATTCGTTTCCAGTCAGCGCTTCCCAACGCCACTATTTTTTGACGGCGCTCGTTCACCTCCTGCTGACGCGGAGCTGGGCTATGCTGCTGTTCTTGTGCAGACGTCGAGATCGCTGGGACTGTACGCTTTCGCCAAAGAAATGCGAGGGGTTGAATGAGGATTCTGTTGAGAAACTGGTAAAGGCCTCTTCCTGCTTCCTGCCAGGCCACTGCTGCAGCGGATGAATTAGAATTATCACGGGCGCAGCTGGCGAGCCAGTGGGCGCGGACCTTGTTTAGGTTGTTCGCCTCGCGTTCGTAATCAAACTCGGTAAGAAACATTTGCTCCAGTTCGGAAAGCTGCGGTACGAAACTGGGGTACGCCAAGTGGCAAAACGCCCGCATTGTCGCCATGTCGGAGCGAAAAAGCTTTTCGGTCCCCGGGACCTGGATCTTCACTGCCACATCGACCGTGCCTTTTCTTGTTTCGTCGGTATAAAATTTTCCACGGTATACCATGCCGATTGCCGCACTGCCGATCGGTTTTTCGAGATTCAATCGTTCGAAGAACTGTTTTTCAATGTCCAAAGTACCGTCCTTGGATACCTTTGGATCAACATTGCGTGCACCTGCACTCTTTCCTGTACTACTTTGGTTTCCGACGTTCTCGTCCGTTTGCTTTTTTACTTTCTCCAGATCCTCGCAAAGGATTTTGCGTGCCTCCTCTGCCGTGAGACACACCGGCGCCTCGTGCTGCAGCTGTCGACACCAGGTGAGGTACGGCTCGGGCACGACGTCTTCCCGGAGGGACATAAACTGGGCGTTTTTCAAGTACAGGCCGCGGAGCGAGAGGCAGAGACGCTTCACTCGCGGGGAGTAGCGGTAGTGCAAGCTCTGGAACACATCGTCGCGATCCCCGCCGAACAGCCAGGCGGCGTAGTCGGCGTTTTGCCGATAAGCGAGGTCCAAGCTGCGGTAGTGCAGATAAATGGGGAACGCATTGGCCCAAAACAACGCACTGCGCCGGCGTCCCTTGTCCGCTAGAACGAGCGCCACCACCAGCGCGAGCGCCGAACCGCTCAGGAGAAAGATGCGCCCATTGTTCCGCGAGGAGGTCGACGATGTTTTTGAAGGGGACTGGTTTGATATGCTCTGCGGTGGCTCGGAATCTGGGACTGGAGATGCTGAACTTGTGGAGAAAAAGGTTGCATTGTAACCGCGAAGCCTCGGCGTCGTCGTCATCTCCAGAGAATCCAGAGTCGGCGCAGCGATGACGCTTTTGGCCGGACGGTCGTGGCCGGCTGATGTCCACCATGCGGGGCGACTGAGCGGTAGTGACCAAGTCGCGCACAGGCCGCCGTTGTACCCTCTATTAAGAGAGGACGAGCGTAGAAATCGGAGACCACGGCCAATGCATATCGACATAATCGGTTTTCATGACTCAACTTTTCGTTTTGTGGCGGCAGTCAAAAAACTGATCAAACATCTAGATAGAAGGAGAAAGTGCAGAGGTAAACACGTGCGGAGCGCCTCAACATGTCCTCATCTTTTGTCGTGCGTAATCGGACCTCCATCTCCATGTTGTTGAGAACGAGAACACGCAATTTTGAGTGATGCTTCTTGCGATGCGTGAGCTTGTCAGCAGACGTTTTCGGCTTCTGGTATCTTTTGTAGAGTGCGTGTACGGGCTACAAACTTACGTTTGGGTGAAAATCGAAGAGAGCGGCCGCCTGTTTCGGTCCGGACATATCTTTTCGGAGGTCCGATGTCATTTAGAGCGAAACAAGAGTCATACTTCAGTTTTTTCTCTTGTAAGTTATTTTTGCTTTTGACATTCTTGATGACGGATGGACATGTACAAATAAGGAATCAGAAAATGGAAAGCTGGGGAGCTCATTTTTTAGTACATTGAAACCAAGATGATGAAACGTTAACTAGACTACAAGATCCCATCCGCAGAGTAAAAAGAGATAGTTGCAAAAAGTAAAATAAAGGTCGTTGGTTTCGGTGACTCGAACCCATACGTGCCAGGGTGACGTTTCCTAGTCGGAGATCTTCTCCAGCTACAGTGAGTCATGCGCCCACCGCAAAAGCTGCAGCGATTTCTCGAGGAAGAAGATACTGCACGCCAGGCTAGCCCTGACAGCGGCCTGGGTAGCTGAAAGGCTACTACTCCCAAGCCACCAGACCGCCGCTACGAATTGCTCTGATCGTGCAGCCAGCTGGGACAAGACGTCGCTCAGATACTTTTCCGAAGCGCCATAGGTTGGCACCGTCAGCAGGAGCGCAGCGCTCGAACTCCAACTCGTCGTGGGCTCGTCGGCTACACTTGTAGTCCCAGTCGCGCTGCCTAGATCCCGCTGAGCCGTGGTGGCCTCAAGTGGGTCTTGAAGAGGAGGAAATCGAACGAATTTCTCGCTCACTTGACCGCCTTGCGATGGAGGTGCACTACTGGTATTCCGATTGAGGTACAGGCGCAGGTAGGCATCACTGCACGCATCGGAGAGTTGCTGCGTCCACACTTCAAAGTAGCCGTGAGCGCCAAGCAGTATGAGGAGCGTGACTCCGAGGAGAATGACAAAACGCAGGAAACGCGACGTTGTGCTAACAGCGCTGCTACCACGTACAAACTGTATCCCGCCGCTTCCTCGTGGAAATTTCGCTGCGGCGTCGTCCAAAATCCAAGAAAAACTCGGCAAACTTGTGTGCTGTTCGTGCTTGATTTCCACAGCACTTGAAGAATGCAGTGTAGTTGGCGTAGTTTCCGCACCGGAAAGGTCGACGAGGCCGCGTATTTCGAGGGAGTCATCGTCGAGAAAGCTAGGTCGGGCCAGATTGTTTCGTTGCGAAGGACGCTGGTGGAGTGTTCTTGGGACCACCTGTTGCGGAGCCGCGTCCAGCAACGGCCCGATGTTGACGCGAGAGCTGCTTCGCCCTCTGGAAGTGGCACTCCAGGGCTCCCTTGGTCTGCTCCTGGCAGCTGCGGTTGAAGCACTGGCACTGCCAGTAGAAGTAGACAGCCGGTACCGAGGCCCACTCGTTGCACGGGTATCAGACGTGTAGAAGCTGGCGCGGCTGGTGGTCGCAGAGCGAAAACGCGGCGAAGAATTTTGCCGCAGTCTCGAGCTCTGCGTGTTAAAGATCGGCGCTGCAGATCTTGTGGAGGGCGCTGCCAGACCCAGACCGGACGAGTTGCTTGAGGACTTCGAGCGCCACTTCGCGCATGTGGAGCATCCACGTCTACTATCACTCCCCGTCGCGCCATGCAGGAACATATTTTTCGGCTTCGTACTGCTATCGTGCGCCGATCGGAGTTGAGCAACCATCTTTTCTGCTTCTGACAACTCCATCAGTGGATAAAACGTATAGATGCGGCTGCGGGTTGTAGTTTGGACACACGGACTTAAATACCAACTGCCTTTACAACGTGCAAGAGAACTACAACTAGCAGTGTACGGTGTGATGCTGTACAGTATTTTTCTCGAGGGCGCACCACCCAGAGTTCGAGAACCTGAAGCTCGACACGAGTCTTAATTCTGTCACTCTCTCTCTCTCTCTCTCTCATGTTGCAGTCGAGTACTATCCGTCGTACGATGAGCAGACGCGACGTCGACAGGAGGAGCTAGTGCGAAACTACGGGTCAGACAGGCACACAAATCCGATTATCGATATCGTGTAGCTGAGACGAAGACAAAACAGCACGTCAAAGCGAGTTTAAACTTTTCGTGCTCTTGCAAGCACTGTGGTGCGCGCAATGAAAATGAAATCATGGGGTTGGGAGCAACATGAATCATTGATCAGCATTTGGAAAGAGGACGGCATTGACATTCACACTGTCCTGCACTGCGACTGTAATTGCATCCCTTGCGACGTCCCGCTCAGCGTGGTATTCTTCGGGGACTTGCTGCAATAGTCGGAAGCACCCCAACCGTAAACAGATCTGCCCATACTCTTTTCCATACCTCGTTGCCGCTTCAGTGAGGAAAAAGCACACTTCTCTACAGGGGCCAACTCGTTGCACTGCCAAGCGCACCTGGTCGTGCAGGAGTTGATTTTCTGTTGCAAGTGATACGAAGTTACGAGTATGACGATGACCCTAATAAATGGAAAATTGAAAAAATTCATTGCGTCTGCAGCTGTCCATAGAATTTTCCGTCAATGATGGTAAAAAGTAAAAATGAGAAAAGAAAAATGCTAAATCCCAATTATACCGCACGAGAAAACAAGCCGATCCTTATTCTCCCGGCCTTGAGGCCATTTGCAAAAACCAGCATGGCTTGCTGATCAACAAGTGGGTCCCCGCGCACGCTGCAATTCTCCACCATGGATATGACTGCCTCGAATATACTCGAGCGGAGCACCTGCGAAAAGACGGATAGGAGAGTCAAAACATAAGCAACCAAAAAACCTACAGCATAGCAGACAGACGTAACGTGGACAAACAAACCGCGTAGTCAAGCCGTACAAGCCAACAAGTACCTCCGAGGAAATGTGGTAAATGCAGTGCACAAATATGCGCATGGTTTTCCGGCACAACGTTACGGGTTGCAGTTGTGCCGATGTCAACCCTCCCTCTGGACATGTTGCCGCGGACGATGAAGATGGCGAAGCGGCGTTGTCGCTCCAGTTCTCCTTGTGGGTGAAGTTGCAGGCACGCTTTGCAAGCAGTTCCACGAGGTCGCTGCAATTACTTCCCTTGGGCTTCTGCGCTTCGACAACAGCAATTGCTTTTTCTAGCGTTTCGGAGAGGAAGTTTAAGTCTTCTCCCTGCGGATTGGTCGTATGGCGGAGCGTTGCCAGAACACTTTGCTTCAAGTCCTGTATGGTACTCGCGGCTTGCTTGTTAAGACGGGTGTGAGCAGGACTCCGCGCACCTCCTGCACCAGTACCAGAGGACTGCCACGGCTGTTGCTGTTCGATCATGACAGCCTCGCGCTCCTGGAGCATCAGATCTGCTGAATCCGCGTTGCGTGAAACTTCCACTTTGTTCGTACCGGAGCTGCCATCTTCTCTCGCTGTCTTGGAACCTCCAGTCGTCGCTGCTACAACAGATCTCTTCGACACTGAGTCTTGATGCGATTGCGAAGTCACAACGACGGCGCGATCATCAGATTTTTCTTCTGTCTTGCTTCTGCTGTTCCCTTTGCGGGGTATGCGCGGTTCCTGCCCGAGCTCGGGGTTCGCAGTTGTCCCGAGAGACACCGTATCAAATGTAAAAGTGTCTGGGTCTGGAAACTTGTGATGCTGGGTGGCGTATCATGATGAGGCCACAAGTGCTGGCCCATCATGACAAGTTTCCGAGCTTCTAGGTGTTGCCTATTCTGCATGACAAACTGCGTTTCTGCATGACAGAAAAGTGGAGCGCTTGGGCAACGTGCGTGACAGATTCAAGAGTCATGCCAGACAAGCATGACAAACATGCATTCTTCCAGACCCAGACACTTTTGCAATCCATACACCGTGCGAGTCGTCGGGACTCGCGGTTTTCGATGCGGCAGGGCCGCGTCGGCGGCGCGCACAGCGGGTCCACGGGGACTAGTCTGTGTGGTGGTGGCAGCTCTATTTTTCTGTGCGATCTGCTTCGGCGGCTGGGGCTGAGCCGGTACGGTGCCCGCCGAGATTGGCACTCGCACTCTCGCTTTCGGTTTAGTCTTTGCTCCTCTGTTGCGATTGCAAGTAGTCTCGCCCGTAGCGGACGCACGGTTAGAAGTACTACCGACTTGCTTAGTGACTTCGCTTTTGGATCGCTTCATCAAGACGCCTTGATTACTCACCCGCTGTGCGGCGACGTCATTCTGAAACGCTTTTCGTGAGCGCGCTGTCAGGGCCGCGATTTTCTCCGGCGGAAGGTCCAGGGAGTCTAGTTGAAGGCTGTCGAGGAACTGCTCTACACGCGGATCGTCTCCAACCGTCTGTGTCCCATCCTTCCCACTCACGCCATTTGGATCTGCGTGGTCGACGGCAAGAACTACACCGAGACCCGCGGCGACCTGCGGAGCCTGTACTGGCTTCGCGCGCAATGCTCCTGTCTCCTCCTGTGCGCCGCTAGAAGTAGAATTCGTGTGCTCTGGATACAGCATCGTCGTCACAACAGACCCGCGCGAGGGTGCTTGATTGGTCGAGATGGGCGAGACGTGGTTCTTCGTATTGAAACGCGACGAAGAGGAGGCTGCGGGTTGCTGGTGCGCAACTTGTTTAACACTTGCAGGTTTCATCTCAGCCACGACCACTTTGGTTTGCGGTTGCGGTTTTCCAGTGCGGTGTGCTACGAAAGGATCATGCGGGTTCGATGTAGCGGACGGTGACTCACCGTGGTTTTTGTCTACAGGTTTCATCTTGTCGGCGGGCCGGCCCTTGGGACGAGTCGTTGTACCAGCACTGGCACTGGACGCCGTGGTCGAGGTGGTGGTGAGAAGGATAGTACCCGAAGCGGCAGGAGCGCCGGCACCGGTGTCTCCCGACGAACCCTTTGAAGATGCCCCACTGGCAGCAGCGGAAAAGACAGCCGAGGCACTCATCGGAGCCTGGATTTTCAGCGTTGAAAACGGAGCACGCAGGGGTCGCGGCGATAACGTTGTCCAAGGATGGTTGGAACTGGCATTTTTACTGGTGTGCTGGAAGAGACGCGAGGAGCCACTACTGGAAGTAGAAACCTCCTTTGTGCAAGCGCGCGCAGTACTACTACCCGCACCGTGCAAAGCTGCCTTGGAAAGCACTGACGTGCCTCTCGTGCTGTTTGTACGGATGGCATCTTGCAGGTCCTTTAAGCTCGCTCGTCTTTGCAGGGTTGCTACCGTGCGATCGAAAGAACGCTTCAGAGGAGGAGAGGCAAACCGCAGGAGCGGAAACTCACTTTTTCGTGCGAGGCTGCTCTTGCTGCCGCCATGACTGCAGGTCGTTGGGCTCTGTGGCCTGCGGTAGTGTTGCGATTCTTGCTTTCGATCGCGTCCAGCACCATCAAGCGGGCCGTTTGCATTCTTACTTTGTCGACAGGACGAGTCTGCAGCTTCAGCATCACCAATTTCGGAAGTTTTTCCACTGGACGCCGGAACAAGTTCAACATGTTCATCTTGTTGGCGCAGCAAAGACGTACTACTTTGACCAGTCGCGTCACGTGAGTAAGCATTAGACCACGCGTTCGTCGTGTTAATCGTCCTCTGCGCTGCGGCTGCTTCTGTTTGTGGCCATGCGAACTGCGGCGGAATGTGCACGGCTGGTGAGGCGGCGATCTGTGGCACGACCCATCCGTTTTGCGATGGCGGGCGCACCTGTGCGGAAGCCGCTCGACTCGGAACGAAGGGCGGCACTTTTATGCTCGTGTCCCCAAAACCAGCCGCGTCGACGGGAATACGCACCGGCTTGTCGATCTTTTTCAGTAGCGGAGATCGGAAGTCCACGACCTGGTGCGACACATTGGTAGTGATTGCGGTCCTTGGTCTGTTAATTGCTAGTGCACCACTCGATGGCCGCGGACCTGCAATGCGTGCGGAAGAAATCGGCCTGCTGGTTGAGCCGTGAGCCTGACGAGAAAGCGTTCGTGACGGGGGGTAGAAAAGAGTGAATCCCTTGCTGGTCGTCCTCTGGGCTCGTGACGAGGTTGCTGCCACTGCGCCTCCTGGTGCTTGGTCTCGCTTCTTCCGATAGCCTATACTTGTGGAACTGACAGACCGGCTCACTTGCGAACAAAACGCAGCCTGGTCAACGACCGTATCAGGTTCAGGGCCGCGAGCTGCTGCGCTTGCATTTTCGGTTTCTGAAGATAGGACTTGTCCCCGCTCCATCGGTATCGGTCTGCCTGCGTTTTCATCTCCCTCTGTGTTTCCACCGTACACGACCTCACGTTTCGAGCTCCCACCATCTCCGTCTAGAACTTCAACTTCTCCCGCTTCGGTTTCAATGGGTTGTTCCTTTTTATCCAATTCTCCGCCGACCGCGGACTTCTGCTTTTTCGGAGACGCGCTGCGGCTGCTGGGGGTCGTGTAACTGTGCGGCTTCCGTCCGGTGGGCGTACCGGGGTACTGTTGGGTGCTGAGGCGCTGCAGGTGCTGTCGGGATGCTTGAATCGCTGCCCGGGCGCGCTCGCACAATTCTTCTGAGCTCTTCAACTTGCTTTGCAACAGTACCGACGCAGTCGTGGCACTAGCTGGTATGGGGGCGAAGTCTCTCGAGTCGTCTTTTTCCACTGCAGCTATGGTGCAGTTTGCGTCCGAAGGTGAATAACTCTTCTTCGGCGTCATCAGCACCGACTCTGCATGTTGTTCTCCACCTTGCGTGTCGGTGGCGCCAGGTCGAGGTCGGTAAATCTTCAAGATTTTATCGTCTTCGATCTCTCCTCCAGCTAGGCCACGTCCCAGATCTTCCCGGGTGCTCGAAGTACCCGTTGTGCGATCGGGAACAGCGGCAGCCAAATCTTCCTCATCGACGCCGGGCGACAAGTGCGGCTTCCCAAGCTGGTGCCCCTGGGTAAACATGAACGCCCCCCGGCGGGTTCCATACGCAGCCGGTCCGGGATGCTGCGTTGGACTGGGAATCATAATCGATCAGTTTGCCTATAGCACTTCCACTTCTAGGGAAGCATGAATTTTGCTATGTATCAAAATTATCTTGCCGCAACTACGCTGTGGTGCCCGCATGTTATCAAATACAACGAAATCGATTGTTGGCTTCATTTTTCGCGCTTTGAAGTCTGGTCGCTCCAAGTGTTAAGTATAAGTACACGTTTTTCGTGCTTCTTTTTCCAATTTAAAGGCTGGGACCGCCTCTATCAACACAGTCTGGTTGCACAAGACAACTCGAACTCTGCGGTTTACGAATAAGATATAAGATTCGCCCGGGGGGGAAAGAAAAACAAACAGAAGAAAATGAAAATCGCACGAATTAAGCAATAGTGTATCTCATACCCTAACTGTACCACCGCTTCATAAAAATTGCGTGCAAACTTTTCAGCCTTGGTGTATAAGGACACATAGAAATACTAGAACACCTTCGTCCGTCCCTGAGTGAGTGGTGGAAAGCTACGGCGTTCTCACCCGGAGCGAGAACCTCAACCTTGAGGGTGGCGGTGGGAATCGAATTGAAATTGTTCGTTCGCAATCCATCAATAACAACCCTGAGCAGTCGCCCTTGGCAGCAGCAAGGCGCTTCAGAGGGCTCTTTTGTTCATTCAGTCTAGCTTTATCAGCAGTTCTTTGAGAATTGATACGCGCGTCATTAATTATATTGCGTACGTTTCACCTGCGAATTGGTTGTTGAGAACGTACGTTTCTTCGCGGTAGAGTATTCGGCGAATTTTGAATTTTTCTCCTTTCGGGTCCAACACTTTTTTGCGGCGCAGGTCGGTGGCGAGATTTGCGTCGTCGAGCACCACAGCCGTGCTGCTTGCACTGCTCATCGAGGCCACCGTCCAGCCGTGCTGCTTGTCGGCGGTAGTCAGGAATAGGGAAAGCGACGAGTTCGCAACGACGTGCTGGTGGTCCCGAAGCTGCGGTGGCTTCGGCATCAGCCCGAGGCTGGCAATCAGCGCTGCTGGTAGCTCGCTGCCGGCAACGTCGCCGATGCCGGGTACGAAGGTTTGCCCCTCGAGATGAGAAGAACTATTAGGTGAATTCTCCGAAGAACCGGAGATCCCCATAGTGATCAGTTTCGACTGCAACATGCTGGTCTTTTGCAGCTGATACTGTTCTCCTTTCGCACCGCCTCCGGCCGCGGCCTGCTTGTCCGCATCGGTGGCAGGCGTCAAATCCATGTCCACTGACGTTGTTCCACCATCTCCTGGAGGGGCACTGGTTCCTGCGTCCACGATCCGGAAGATTTCGACGGCATCTGGAAAACGTACGCGCAAAATGGCCTTCTTTGCGTCGTCCGGAAGAGGTACCAGGGGGCGCTTGACCTCGATTTGCTCCTCCCAGCTGTTGGGAATCTTACCCTTGCAGCAACAACACAGACAGCCCATTACGAGATGATGTGCTCGCAAAAGGTGCACCTACTTCATTTCATGATCGACACACACTGGCGAGGGATGAAAAACTATCATAAAGGCGCTTTCTATTTTTGATTTTGCAGTTGATTAAAGCTCACGAAAATCGTCACTCAAAAACAGGAAGGAACTAGACACTAAACTCTTTCATTGAACTAGGGGTGTTACTGAATGAAAAGCAAAACGATTTTTCCGGGCGAATAAATGGGAAAACTCGAACTACCAAACGAACACGGAGAACTACAATATATGAGTTGCAGGACCTGCTTACTGACCACAGGAGCGTTTGGTTTTTGCGAATAGGAAAACACACACGGACGAGCGACTGATTCGAAGAGATGATGGATCCACGGCACTTTTTGGACCTACAAAAATACTGACTCTCACGAAACTCGAGATTAATTCTCTCATGAGACTAACACTGAATCGACCTCTTCCACTCTTTTTCTACATTCTCCACACACCCAAAATCTGTACAACATTTGCGAGAATATCGACGAAATACATGGAATCTGAATCAAATTTGGAACTATCTGGTGTGGACGGACAGCATCATATCGTTGCGTCCTACTCGCACACTGTTGCCATCGGCATCCTGATTGAGCGTCGATATCTAAAGCGCACTGGTGGCTGGCAATCAAAGGCAACAATAAACTGGTCCTCGAAATGGAAAATTAGTGTAAGCCACCACGTGTAGTTCTGCGTCTGGATTGATTTCGCCCAGGAGATTCAGACGACACTATAGTCGTGCGGCTTCAGATATATTTCTGTCCTGTAGATACAGCAGCCAAAAGAATCGAAATTATTCATTTTCACATGCGGTTCCCTATTGCATAAATATATTGTCCCATATCAATGTTGATAAATCACTGAGATAATTGGTACAACGGGGTAGCAATCTGCAGTAGAATATTACTTAGTAGTCTCGCGCAAAGCAGATGAAGCACTACAGCGTTAGCGTGCGCTGCGAAAACGTGAAAGTCAAAATCTTCGCATGCGCCGCAGAATCTGCTGCATGGATTGCGCCACTATTCCGGCTTCGTTGTGTAGCACGTCAACTAAAAGTTTTTGGTGACACTTAGAAAGAATTTATTGTGGTGAATAAGATACCTAAAAAAGAGGTCGGACATCTGTACAGATGTGATAGGAAAACACAGACACGAATGAGTGAGCAGGCGGTTCATGCCTTTGTCAAAAAGAAGGTGGGGGCAGAGAGAGGAAAGGACAAGGAGTGCAGACAGAATAAAGCAGCCGTGCGTGGACAAGCCTTGTGGCTGCACTGCAAAGGCGCCTCTACTCCGGACATTCAAGTCCCTTTCCTCGTTCGTGTTTCCGGGAATCTAAGCTTTACTCGGTAGGCGAGTTATCCGAGAGAAAAGTGTTTCGCTCTCCTTTTCCGGGAACAGCTCATCGGTTCTACTCAGAAGTAGGGGCGAAACGGCGAAAACGTGGTCGCTGGGCTGAGTCAATATTGCTTTTGTTGTCTAAAAATATCAAATTCAAATTAAGTTCGAAGTTGCATAGTTTGATTGTGAGTAGTTCCAGCCTCGTCTAGTAGTAGTGTACTAAACAAAAAAGTACAAAGCTGAAGATGAAAAATCGTTTTTTTTTTTCTGAGATTGCAAATTATCGAGCAACCACGATTGACAGCGGGCGGTCTTCGATAGTTTTAACAAGTAGTGCCAATCCAGGATAGCGTCGTGGAATTCTCCAAGACTGTCAACTGTACTGTAAGGGCACAAACATAAGATATCAACATGCTCATGTTTTCGTTCCATAGCTAGTACGAGCCGCGAGCTATCGCATTCGATATCCGGTATGGGATTGCCTTTCTAGTCGCGCCATTATCGACATTCATACGTTTTACAACTACACAGCAACGCAAGTAGATTTTCTGCCTCAACGGTTCTACATACAAGTGCATACATTGCAATACACTTAAGTCAAGTTGATAGGATAATACACTCGAAACGAAAATAAACCATAGGTACATCTATATCTCTGATTTTTTTTCTGATTTGCGACACTTGCCAGGCACGAAAACGTACCCTCTTCTTGTATTTTTTTGTGTATCTATGGAGAGACAATCCTTTTTGTGTCTGAGGGTAGTCGTGGTAAGAAACGTAGCTGATTTGATGTGATAAGAAGGTGTTGCAGGCGAAGAATTGCGCCTTTTCTTGCCAGGATGTCTGTTAGTCCCATAGTCTTGTTGAATCAGAAACCATGCTTTCTTGAACTACTTGTTACATCGAAACATTAAAAAATCTAAATGACTTAATATTACGGCTTTCGAGCCGTCTTTGAGCCGCCGAGTACGTGGTATCCCTATTTCAGCTGGTGACGTGCCAAACTGCCATATCGAGCCTTGATGTGAGAATAAATACTAGAAATCAGAGAGTGTGAATAAGCAGTGAGTCCAAGACCTCCGCTCCTTCGGAGTACCAGCGAAGATCTAGATCCTGCCTTTCCTTTCAGCGAGTTTAATTTTTATCAAGAGGTGTGTGAGAGAGTTTATTTCGGTAGTTTCTTTCAACGATCGAGAGCATGCATAGGGGTGTGCCAAATCGCAACTGTGATACGAGATGAAAACATGTTGAGCGATTAGAGTCTAGACACCGTTGGCTCCGCGTACAGTTGACGCAAAAAAGCCATGTTATTCGCTGCGGACTGCAGTGGATTAGATTTTGCCTCGCCGAGGAGATCTTGTTCCACAACGATCCAGCCCTTGAAAGCGTTATCCACCTGCCATTTCTTGACGCCTTCGAAATCGACCATGCCTCGACCGAGTTCCGGGAAGCAACCGTTGTTCACGAGCTCGAAGTAGTCTTTTCCTTTGGCATTACCGTCGTAATCCTTGAAGTGAAAGCTGTGGATCTGGTGTGTTTTAGTTTTTGTGTGCGACTTCTACTTCTACTGGTACGTCGCTGCAGATCTTCGAGTCTATGTATACGACCGCGCAAGCTAGTCGTCTAGAAAAAAAAATGTGTAGTAATATCATGCGTTTAGACTTTTCAAATTCAACAAAGAACCTACCTCAAATGCATGAAGATATTACCTTGTCTGGGTGTCTTTTGAGAAACTCCACGCAGGCCAGCGGGTTCCCAGCCCCCATGGTTACGTGCGCCGTGTCGTAAATGAGTTTCAGCCCCGGCACGTCTCGCACGAGGGCCTCGATTTCCCACGGCGTCTCGATGAAGCTACCACAGTGCGGGTGAAAGTGCACTTTGATGCCGTATTCGGACTCAATCATGTTCTTCAGGATCTGCACCTCTTCCGTCAGGACCGACCAATACTTTGCGCTCAGAGACATTTTCTTCGTAATGCGGCTGGTATTCTTTATCCGGTCGGGGTCTGATACGTTGTCGGCCAATACCTTTTTTGATTTTCGGTATTAATTGGCATAGGCATTCGATCAAACGTATAATTTTTTGTATCACTTTGTATCACTTGTCGTTTACGTTTTCTTCACCCGATGCGTTTTGGAAAAAACGAAAAAGAATAGCATAAGCAAGTGTTAGTTGTTTTAACACACAAGTAGAAGTACGATGTGCGGCGGAAACTTCTGGTTCGCGAACGGCTGCAGTTGCGCAGCAATCTTGCGAGCATACGCGCGACCCTCCTCGTGCTTGGTTTTATCCCACAGAGCATAGGTGCAGAAAGCTCCTATCATTTGCAGGTCCTTCGACCTAGTATAAGGCGAAAGTGTATGTAGAAGTTTCCCCGCTAGCTCTACCATGCCACACGGGTTCTTGCAATCATGTCCTACATCAAATTGGTAGCGTGGTGAGACTTTTTAAACATGCACCGAACATCAATTTCTGTGGCGCGTTTCTAAAAACTATTTGTGGAAGATTCTTTGCATATGCATTTTGAGATCTCGTCTATACCGCATCAGGTCCTTCAGCTGTTTCTCACAAGTCGGGAAAAACCCGTAGTCGCCGAGCTCCGTGCCGGTGTAGCCTGCGAGCTTCAGTTCGTCGAGCATCTGCTCCGGCTTCATGCTACTTTCGATTCCGAATTCGTTGATGCCCCAGCTAATGGGCGCGTTCGCAAACTGCACCTCCATTTTCCAGACTGCCTGTTCTGGTAGTTCGTTCTACTCTTTCGACTACTTAAGCCTGCGCGTTGCAGAAGTATACTTCTCGTTATTTTTGATTCCGCCGGAGCAGGCCGGAAGCAGGTTCTTGTCGATGCAGACGACTCCAACAGGGTCAGGTTTTTGCCAGCGCGATTTTTGTATGTTTAGTAGCTTGTAGTTTTCCGCCTAGTGCCGCGGGCTCAGCAGCACGCAACTCCACCAGAGCGGACACACATATCGACTGTAGAGGCTTTCACGGCGGAGCCGACGGTAAGTCCGCAATCGTCTTTGATTTCCCGCCCTGGACGAGCGTTGTCCTGCGTCTTGATGAAGAGCAATAGCAAGTCCGCTTTGACACGCTGATGCTGGTAGGAACGTTTCTTGTGTCGGGTCGTTTGTTTTTGCAACAAGAATGTTGAAACAAAGTGGATCTTCCTGCCTGTTGCGCCACGGTGACGACGAAAGGGACTCTGGTGAAGGGAAAAATGGGAATCGCTACTCTGATTCCCACCTTCTATCAATCACCACAACGAACTCACGGTGCCTAAAAGAATTCATTTACGATTTGTGAATGTGTCCAATATGGAGGATGAAACACAAGAGGATCTTCATATATTGCTTAGGTACGCATAGGAGAAGATTTGTTGAGCGAATTTGATGATCCCACGGACGCAGAGTTGCTTGACTTGAAGGCTAGTTGCAAAAGGAGGGAGGAAGAGCACGCAAACTCAGAAGGAGGTTTTTTGTTGGGATAGAATAGCAATCTTCCCCACACTTGGCGGGCTCAGCGCAGAACTCCGAAACCACGCTGACATTTGAGTTTTCATTTGCACTTCGAACCTTGGTCGCTCTCTCTCAATTGCCAATTTATCACGCACACCAAAACAGCCAAGAATTGAAGAAGTACCTCAAAGGCAACAGGGCGATCTCAACATCATGGTGAACAAGAACTCAATAATGTGATGTCAAGCTAGAAACTGCGCAACAATGCTGCGCTTCTTTCTTGCCCATGTTGATGATTTTTGCCCTGGCTGTGCCTTTTGAATGAGCGGAATTTTCCGCAACACTCAACAAATCCAGCCGCCACTTGGCTCCCCTAATACGGAAACAACAAACAAGAATCTATTCCGTTTTACCCATTTTTAGTGCGGACATGAAGCTCTAGCTAGAAACGTGTCACATTTTTGTACCAATCAGGGCTTGAGCACGACCAAAGTGATGTGCATAACTACGCCTGGAAATAGATTCTTCCGGTGCACGACCATGATGATGTTGATATTTCAGCATTCCTTCCTTCAGCGGTCATCCTAGAGAAACCCCGGAGACGCTGCGAAACGCGAAAAAAATCATCTAGATACATGCAGAAAACTCACAGAAGGAAATATATCTAGCGAGGATTAATACACGTTGAAAACGTATTGTCAATTGGCACTATTGGTGATGTGAGAGAGGATTCTCGGATGCGTTTATATTGTAAATGAAATAGCAGCTCTCGGGAAGCACGCGGTTATGTGCATCGACAAAACTATTGAACCGATCAAAACATGTCCCTCTAGCAGTGTACTACTCGCATTATAATTTCGTCATGATCTTGATCATGAAAAAGAAAATATCAAACGCAAACGACAAAAACAAAAGTGGAAAATCTATCATATGAAACTTTTGTATGTATCTACTATTAGCATTTTCATTTTCGATCACCATGAGAGAAAATAATCGCTACTGTGAAGTCTGATATTACACGGGTCAAAATTTTCTCGCACGTTTTGCTACGGACGGTGGTATTGTCTACCGTGACTTGCGCAACTGCACGGCGCTAAGACCGCGCGCTGCTGCACGTTAATACTGAGGTAATCTCAACATCCTATGTAGCGTGCTTGTCCAAGTGGGGTTGTTGTGTTGTTCACGTATTGCAAACGGCTTCGAAAGATTTTTGAGCGGTTGCGGGTTGACGACACCACAGTTAATTTGAGTTCCAAAAGAGCAAGAAGTGCTAGTACGTATGCGCCGGGAATTTGTCTTACACACTTACACAACTCGTAGACATCACCAGGATATGACTGATGCAAGTGCATGGTAACAACTGCTTTTTCACAGCCTCGAAACAAATTGCGTGGGCGGAACCTCTATCAAATGTAAAAATGTCTGGGTCTGGAAGAGTCATGCTGTTTCTGCATGACACAGAAGGTCTGGCATGGAAGCTCTAGCATCACAGGTTTCGAGAAGCTTCCGCAATGCCGAATCCGCATGACAAGTCCCCCATTTTGGTGACAGAAAGTGAGCAGCCTTTGCTGCCTATGCATCAGAGATTTTTGTGTGTTCTGAAATGCGCATCACAAGTTACATCCTTCCAGACCCAGACATTTTTACATTTGATAACCTCGTCCTTGTAGAGTCGTTTCATGAACGACATGTTGTTTGCTGCGGACTGCTATCAAATGTAAAAATGTCTGGGTCTGGAAGAATGCACGTTTGTCATGCTTGTCTGGCATGACTCTTAAATCTGTCATGCACGTTGCCCAAGAGCCCGAGCCGCAGGTTTCTGTCATGCGGAGACGCAGTTTGTCATGCAGAATAGGCAACACCTACTCCTACAAGCTCAGAAATTTGTCATGCTGAGCCAGCAGTCGTGGCCTCCTCGTGCTACGCCACTCAGCATCACAAGTTTCCAGACCCAGACATTTTTGCAATGCATAACTGGCTTTTTCACAGCCTCGAAACAAATTGCGTGGGCGAAACCTCGTCCTTGTAGAGTCTATCAAATGTAAAAATGTCTGGGTCTGGAAGGATCCGAACTTGTGATGCGCATTTTCGAACACAGAAAAATCTCTCATGCATAGGTAGCAAAAGCTGCTCAATTCTGTCACCAAAATGGGGGATTTCTCATGCGGGTTCGGCATTGCGGAGGCTTCTCGAAACCTGTGATGCTAGAGCTTCCATGCCAGACCTTCTGTGTCATGCAAAAACAGCATGAATCTTCCAGACCCAGACATTTTTACATTTGATAGAGTCGATTCATGAACGACATGTTGTTTGCTGCGGACTGCAGTGGATTAGTTTTTGCCTCGCCGAGAAGATCCTGCTCCACATATCAAAAAGAAAAATCCCCCCTCCCCATATCGAAAACGAAATTTGTGATGCAGTATTTGAGGCGTGAGGCGAAACTGGTACCGCTAAGAGGAAGTGGAACAATCAGCAGCCCGAACAGATGCAGTATTTGAGTACACAGATCGCATTTGTCTTGCTGGAGAGGACTGCAGACCCATATCAAGCCTGAGTACTAGAGAGGCTTTGACTTAGGCGCTTAGCATGAAAAGCGTCCGCGATGTTGGCTCAACAGCATGACAAACCGGCTCCATAATGGGACGGAAGCTGCTGCCCTTGTCTTCTTGCAGCACAAACGTGATTTGTGACCTCAAATCAGCAACGCAAATTTTCGAAAACCTACCTCTTCAATATGGGGAGGGGGGATTTTTCCTTGCGATACCACAACGATCCAGCCCTTGAAGTCGTTATCAAATGCAAAAGTGTCTGGGTCTGGAAGATTCCGGGATTTGTCATGCTAGTCCAGCATGACTCTGAGCTCTGTATTGCGTGGCCGCAAAGGGCTTCTCTTGCCTGTCATGCAAAAACGCAGTTTCTCATGCGGAGTTCGCAACACTGAACCACGGAAAACCTTGTCATGCTTGGCAGTGCATTACAGTATGCGCATTTTTCCCTGACTTGCATCACAAGTTTCCAGACCCAGACACTTTTACATTTGATAGTCGTTGTCACAGCCTCGAAACAAATTGCGCGGGCGAAACCTCGTCCTTGTAGAGTCGCTTCATGAACGACATGTTGTTTGCTGCGGACTGCTATCAAATGCAAAAATGTCTGGGTCTGGAAGAATGCACGTTTGTCATGCTTGTCTGGCATGACTCTTAAATCTGTCATGCACGTTGCCCAAGAGCCCCAGGCTTCTGTCATGCGGAGACGCAGTTTGTCATGCAGAATAGGCAACACCTACAAGCTCAGAAATTTGTCATGCTGAGCCAGCAGTCGTGGCCTCCTCGTGCTACGCCACTCAGCATCACAAGTTTCCAGACCCAGACATTTTTGCAATGCATAACTGGCTTTTTCACAGCCTCGAAACAAATTGCGTGGGCGAAACCTCGTCCTTGTAGAGTCTATCAAATGTAAAAATGTCTGGGTCTGGAAGGATCCGAACTTGTGATGCGCATTTTCGAACACAGAAAAATCTCTCATGCATAGGTAGCAAAAGCTGCTCAATTCTGTCACCAAAATGGGGGATTTCTCATGCGGGTTCGGCATTGCGGAGGCTTCTCGAAACCTGTGATGCTAGAGCTTCCATGCCAGACCTTCTGTGTCATGCAAAAACAGCATGAATCTTCCAGACCCAGACATTTTTACATTTGATAGAGTCGCTTCATGAACGACATGTTGTTTGCTGCGGACTGCAGTGGATTAGTTTTTGCCTCGCCGAGAAGATCCTGCTCCACATATCAAAAAGAAAAATCCCCCCTCCCCATATCGAAAACGAAATTTGTGATGCAGTATTTGAGGCGTGAGGCGAAACTGGTACCGCTAAGAGGAAGTGGAACAGTCAGCAGCCCGAACAGATGCAGTATTTGAGTACACAGATCGCATTTGTCTTGCTGGAGAGGACTGCAGACCCATATCAAGCCTGAGTACTAGAGAGGCTTTGACTTAGGCGCTTAGCATGAAAAGCGTCCGCGATGTTGGCTCAACAGCATGACAAACCGGCTCCATAATGGGACGGAAGCTGCTGCCCTTGTCTTCTTGCAGCACAAACGTGATTTGTGACCTCAAATCAGCAACGCAAATTTTCGAAAACCTACCTCTTCAATATGGGGAGGGGGGATTTTTCCTTGCGATACCACAACGATCCAGCCCTTGAAGTCGTTATCAAATGCAAAAGTGTCTGGGTCTGGAAGATTCCGGGATTTGTCATGCTAGTCCAGCATGACTCTGAGCTCTGTATTGCGTGGCCGCAAAGGGCTTCTCTTGCCTGTCATGCAAAAACGCAGTTTCTCATGCGGAGTTCGCAACACTGAACCACGGAAAACCTTGTCATGCTTGGCAGTGCATTACAGTATGCGCATTTTTCCCTGACTTGCATCACAAGTTTCCAGACCCAGACACTTTTACATTTGATAGTCGTTGTCACAGCCTCGAAACAAATTGCGCGGGCGAAACCTCGTCCTTGTAGAGTCGCTTCATGAACGACATGTTGTTTGCTGCGGACTGCTATCAAATGTAAAAATGTCTGGGTCTGGAAGAATGCACGTTTGTCATGCTTGTCTGGCATGACTCTTAAATCTGTCATGCACGTTGCCCAAGAGCCCGAGCCGCAGGTTTCTGTCATGCGGAGACGCAGTTTGTCATGCAGAATAGGCAACACCTACTCCTACAAGCTCAGAAATTTGTCATGCTGAGCCAGCAGTCGTGGCCTCCTCGTGCTACGCCACTCAGCATCACAAGTTTCCAGACCCAGACATTTTTGCAATGCATAACTGGCTTTTTCACAGCCTCGAAACAAATTGCGTGGGCGGAACCTCGTCCTTGTAGAGTCGTTTCATGAACGACATTACCAACAGTAAAAATGTCTGGGTCTGGAAAAATCCAACTTGTCATGCTGATTTTGGATTCTAAAAAAATCTGTATTGCATGAGCAGCAAAAAGAATCCAAGTTTTGCTACACGGACAGAGCATTTGTCATGCGGTAGAGGCATCAGGAATCCCTCACAAAATCTGTGATGCTAGGGCATGCATCACAGACATCAGGAGTCATGCAAAATGTGCATGACAAACCTGGCAATCTTCCAGACCCAGACATTTTTGCATTTGATAGACATGTTGTTCGCTGCGGACTGCAGTGGGTTCGATTTCGCGTCGCCGAGAAGATCCTGTTCCACAACGATCCAGCCCTTGAAGTCGTTGTCGCGTTGCCACTTCTTGACACCTTCGAAATCGACCATGCCTCGACCGAGTTCCGGGAAGCAGCCGTTGTTCACAAGCTCAAAGTAGTCTTTGCCGGTTGCATTCCCGTCGTAATCCTTGAAGTGGAAGCTGTGGATCTGTTGTGTTTATTTTGTGAGCGAAGTAATACTTCGCTGCAGATCTTAAAATCCATACGACTGGCGCGCAAGCTAGTCGTCTAGAAGAAAAAAAATGTGCATCATGCACGTAGACTTTTCAAACTCAAAGGACCTGAAATCCATCAAAAATATACCTTGTCTGGATGTCTTTTGAGAAACTCCACACAGGCCAGCGGGTTTCCAGCCCCCATGGTTACGTGTGCCGTGTCGTAGATGAGCTTCAGCCCCGGCACGTCTCGCACCAGCGCCTCGATTTCCCACGGCGTCTCGATGAAACTGCCACAGTGGGGGTGAAAGTGCACCTTGATGCCGTATTCGGACTCAATCATGTTTTTCAGGTAGGCGACCTCCTGCACGAGCGTTTCCCAGTACGGCTTGGAGAGCGACATCTTCTTCGTGATCCGGCTTGTGTGCCTTATTCTGGTCGGGTCACTAACGTTGTCCGCGAGCACAATGTGCGGCGGGTACTTTTGCTTGGCGAACGGCTGCAGCTGTGCCGCGATCTTGCGAGCGTAGGCGCGACCTTCCTCGTGCTTGGAGGTGTCCCACAACGCATACGTGCAAAACGCCCCGATCATGTCCAACCCACGTACCCTGCATTTTTTCGAATGCGAAAACAAAACGATTGAACTCGAAGTAAATGGTGAAGTGGAAGATCTTCTGCATTCTTATGCGCATTTTCAAGTATGGATGCAAGAATATTTCAAATTTCTAAATTCATGCCGCGTACATCAAATTCATACCTTAGCATCTCGTCGAGCTGCCCCGGCTGCGTTGGAAAGAAACCGTAGTCGCCGAGCTCGGTGCCGGTGTAGCCTGCCAACTTCAGCTCATCCAGCATTTGTTCGGGCTTCATGCCGCTCTCGATGCCAAACTCATTTATGCCCCAGCTGATGGGCGCATTCGCGAAGTGCAACTCCATCATGTTGGCCGATGGTTATCCGTGTGGTCCCACGTCGGTTTCCTACTTACTTTTTTTCAGGACGAGTGCGTGCGCAATGGAAACAAAAGAAACCAAACGTCAAAACTCAAACGTCAAGTTGTACAAAGGTAGTTCAACTTCAAGTGCGAAGCAAAATTTCTTGTATGGTCGTGTTATACGTGTTTGATATACAACTTGCAACGGACAGTGCCGAGGAATGTCAAGACAAGGGAGCGGAGTAGAGATGAAGTACCAGGATACTTTTGTATCACAAATACCACAACTTACTCACAAAACGGGCTCGTTTTTGTTTTTGTCTTTCGAAAATGAAAATGCCGCAAGAGGATGCAACCGGTTCCGGTATAAGATTTTCCCTATATAATAAATCTGATTTTACTTTTGTTACACAGTTAAACTATAATTCTGCTACTGAAACTAGTCCTCTAGGCTGAGCTCTAGTTATCGAGTGCACCGCCTGTACTTACTTCTTCAGCCTTCTGCTTCTTCCCGTCCCTCGACTTTCCCCCATGAAAGTAGCGAGGCCTTTAATTAAGAAAAAAAGCAGATGAATCAATCAGGACGCGGGGACGAATTTATTTGACAACAGGGAGGGGTCATGGAAAGTTGTTTTTCGATGGAAAGCATTGAACAATACGAAAACCAAAATGAGGTTCATGTTCTTCATCTGTCTTACGAGAAGTCGCGTCTGTAGCACGTTTTTTTACAACGAGGGGGACTTGCGCTCGCGATATCGATAGCAGCCGAGGCCGACTGTGGCGGCGGTGTACGATGTACGATGTACGAGGGATAGCGGTGGCGTAAAGAAAAATCTTCCTCAAGTGTCCGATTTGCGTTTCTTCGATTGCACGAAAAAAAAAACCGACAATGCGATCTCTCTTTGAGTTGGAGTCAAACGGAAAAAGCGAAACGAGACCGATGAGCGACAAATGAAGTGCTGAAGCTCTTTCTTTGTTTTGGTACATCATGCCAAAGAATATGAAGTCGGCAAGAAAGGCAACTTTGCAGAGCAATTGCTGAGCGCCGCAGTGATCCTACTCCTCGATTTTTGGTTTTTCGCAAAATGGCGGCGTTAGGTTACTGTCAGTTTGAGGTATTCTCGAGATATTTGCAAAATGTTCGTGGCAAGACTGCAGGTACTACTACCGTATATCAGCACCAGCGTCTATTGCTCTAATATTTTTTTGTGTCTTGCCGTTGCAGTGGTTCGTTTCGTGATTGTGTGTCGTCAAGACGGCCGAGCTGCATCGACTCGAGTCTTTGCCTACGATTTTTCATTGAGATACGTCAAGAAAGGAAAGTGGTGGGGGCGAAGCCGCAGCTGCTGCCGAAGCCGAAGCCGAAGAACCGGGACGCGGCTCTGGAGGAGATACAATTATTCGTGCGCCGGCTCGGATTTGCGTTGACCCCTGCTGCGGTTCTTTGGGTGTGCTGGAAGGCGAATTCGAAAACAGTTTGACCGCGCAATCCTTCACGAGCTCCTCGGCACCGTTGTCCGAAGACATGCAGAGACCAAAAATGGCACTGAGTGTTCCGCCGGTGAAAAGGAGGACCATCTTGATCTTCTTCACCAAGGACAGCTCTACGTGATTGCCTGCTGAGGTTCCCGAGGAAGTAGTAGAGAGACCACGTGCGTCAGTTTGGCTGGGCGCTATCATCGTCGCCTCTGTAGAACCGCCCCCTGTAGTACAGGCAGCCTCCGTTTCTGCCGCAGCGGATTTCAAGGAAACTCCAATCACGACGGGGTATAGAGCGATGAAGAAAAAGGTCGACAGCGCCCCGCACGTATCCTATGTAAAAACATCCCCACCCCAGAGTTGTCATGCTAAACAAAATGCGACACACTTTGCCCCCCCATTGTACCATGGCCGCAGATGGCTTGGCACGCAGGACGGGTGGGTCAGGCGGACACCGAAGTGCCATCACCATCATCTCCCGGCCACTATATCCCAACTCTGTTTTCGCCAACCAACCATACTGCGCCAACAACCATACTGTGCCAACTTGTGCCAACTTGCCAACAGAACAACACCTCACTTTTATGCCAACAATTCCTACCACTGATTCTCGCAAACTTCCAACTCGCTACCACTATAACGGGAGTATACAGCCAGGCTCACAACAACAAGAAAAAGCTGCAGCCTGCGGCAAAACCCGTAATTCCTGTCTGGATGAATGCATTCACTGGAGACACTAAGCGACAAGCGCCAGCCTGAAGTGACGTTTAACAACCAAGTTAAAGGTAAAAGATGCGAGATTGAATACTGATCTTCCTGATCGCTAGACTTAGCGTTCAAGAAGCATGCTTTCCACATGACCGGAAGCTCGAGGCACAGAAATACAATTGGCAAGGCAGCACAAGTAGAACACGACTCTGCACCCGATCCGCAGGCAGCACAAGAAGAAAATGACTCTGCACCCGAACCGCTGGGCTCACGGAACCACCGGGTCTATTATCGGTTTCCTGCTTCGTGGGCACCCACTTGGATCGTTGTCAGGGGCTGCTAACTCGAAGGCGATCCAGTCAGGCGTCGTTCACAGCCTCAGCGGCGCCCGACTAGCTACCCGTCCCGGGTACTTGCGTCTCCGCCGACAAGTACTGAAACTCGTGCAGCTCGGGAACCCGCGACAGCCGGAGATCGGGGGAAGTGGTTTTGCCCGCGCGCCGCCCCTCGGCGGCTTCTCGCTACCCCGGCTTCGACACCCTCGCGCGAATACCGCCTGAGTCCTCGTATTCCGTATACTCTAGGCGAGTGCCATCCGAAGGTGAAACATGCGACTTCCACCGGCCCGTTCTAAGGTGGAGGCGATCCGGTGCGACCCGAGCCTTGCCCTTCAACACATATGCACGTAGTCGCCAGCCTACTGCATCGCAGTAGCGCCTCTCCTACGGAGCTGCATTACACCTTGCCTCAAAGTTCTGTTATCGTGAGCTCTTGTCCGCGCGCCTAGATTGGAGGAAGATAATCTTAGAGAAAAACTACATAGCTCACTAGCTTAGCAGGGGGACCAGGCGAGACGGATGCAGTAAAGCCTGTTGCTCGCTGTCATTTTATGAACTGCTTCTGTTCAAAAACCTTAGGAGAAATGAGCAACGCACCAGCCTAGCACGGGAACAAGGCGAGACGGATGGATCCAATAATAACGCCGCTTTTGGTTCGTGTTGCGCGTTGTGGAATACCAAAACTTATCAGCTCACGGAAACTTACATGGACATGTTTGAGAGGCCTTTTACTGAGCGACTACTCAGACTGATTCGGGGGGGGCTGGCGGTCTGGACTTCGGGCCAGGCGGGGAGGCTGGGGGAGGATCTGAGGACTGAGTGGGCGTCCTCCCTGGCTGAACGCACGTCCTCTCCTCTGGTGCGGCGACTGCCACCACGATACTGCTCCGCCGCTCCGCAGCACGGCCCTCGTCGTCGACCATAGTATGATGGCGTATTCTCATCTGAAAGAGGAGGCAGAACACGCATGGGATCTTGTCGCTAGATTTTTATATAAATTCACATTCCTGGCGCAATTCACCCAACGAGCGAAAGCGCGCGGAAACGATGATAATCGAAGGCAGTGCTGACGCGCGCTGCAGTCCTCGTCGCGGGACGCCCTGCGACGGTCACACTGGCGAGCAAGAAGAGAACCCGGCCGGCACAGCGAGCTACAAGTAGCAAGCCGCGCGAGCCAAGCTCTCAAACCCCACAGAGCCACGCCCCGGACGTGAAGGTGGGCCAAGCCGTGGAACACGACATGGCCCACCGAACATCTTCCCCAAATGTGACTCAACGGGGCGGCCTGGCTCTGTCGGTGCAGAGATCCAGGCGCGCGGGGCTGTGTTGTAGCTAGGTAGCGAGCACGTGGGAAACGCGCCGGGGTAGGGCACCACCGTGGAGCCCGGAACCCGGGCGACGCAGCGGGGTCTTGCTCCCAATCGTGACTAAGTTCCGGGAAGTTCCCGCGGGTATGTGATCTAGCGGACGCAGCACATCGCGCTGCGACCTGTCTGAGACGCCAGGATTGGCGCTCCAAATGTAAAAAGGCAAATCAAGCGTCCCCAGGTACGCTGGATGAATCGAACGACTCTGGCTCGTGGAGCAGCAGAGAAATCCGAAACAGGAGAAGGACCTGCTAAAACTGCACCACAGCTCCTCGCCCCCACACCAACCACTGAACCCCTCGACTGCGCTAATCACCTGCAGGCAATCAACGCCGGCGGACCGACGTCGAGGGGCGAAGGACGGAGCAACGACGCCGATAGGCTAACGCGCTCAGCTCTCCTTCCAAGTCAGCACCCCTGATACCAAAGCACAAGCGACTCAGAGACATCCACATCGTGGACAAAACCAAGCGCCGGCGCAATGGCTACGACAAGGTATTTGCAAACCCCGAAGAGATGCAGCAACAATGTCGTGGACGCCCAACCCCGACCCAGCACCCGCAGGCGACATCATCGACGTCGCATGTGGTGCACACCAACGAATACTTGCAGCCTAGCCATGCGACTCAACAACATAACCGCCGCGCCTGCGGGGCTGTGCCTGTGGAGTTGCGCGTCCAGGTGCTGGGAGGTGTGGTGGGGAGAACGAAGCC